>CAMXCT020000846.1:0-402500 GCA_947184155.2 Cladocopium goreaui | reverse complement strand
CGGTGTGGGCGGCCACCCCACGCGAAGCGGGGTGAATATATATGTCCCCCCCAGCTGCGTCTTGTATGCGCCCAGGGGCGGGACTATATATGTATATGTGTATATATATATATATATAGCAGGTACGTTTACACAGGACCATTGCAGCGTCTTCGTTGGCCGCTGACTGCAATGTTCCCCAGCGGCCCCCTGCACTAATAAGACGTTTTACGTCTATATAAATGGTACACACGCACACATACGCAAAAAAGCTTTAAGACATAACAAGTATGGATTGCTAGATTGGTGTTTTATGCTTCTACTGCACATATATCTAGACATTTATCATTGCTAGCTCTACATATGCACATGTTCCAACGAGTTTCTCAGAAAACTCCCAAACTCAAAACCCAACAAAAACCGGAATGACATGTTCAAACTTATCTGGGCCCAAGTGGCAATGGGTCTGAAACGAAGCCGAGTCTGCGTGCCATCTGACAAGGTGATGATGAAAGCACCATCAGCATCCTCTTCGAAAGATTCCCGTGCTGTCTCTTCAGTCAAACACGACTCTGGCAAGGCTAGAGGTTGTAGCATGCTACGCAACAGGGGTACCCAGACAAGGCGCTCAGCGTTGTCAGGTAGCTATAGCGCATCTGGCAGAGGGGCATGTGGAGCCACGGGTTGGGCACTGCAAATCAAGAAGCGTTCAAGGGATGCTGCTTCGTGCTGTCCAATCTCTCCTCGGAGCATGGCCATCAATGGCCCCAAATGCAAATTGCCAACGGCAGCCACATTGACAGCCCGGTGTGCCTGATAAGACACACCGGTCTTGCAGGCTAGATTGCTGTGCCCCGTCTGCAAGAGAGTGTTCCACTGCGAAGCTCCATCGCAAGGGCTGCTATCTTTCTCTTTCTTACCATGCTCTCCCACAAGTCCTAGCATGCGAAGCAGTCGGTATGACTCATCCACGGCCAACATGGAGCTGAAGTGCAAACGCTCACCAGAAACATGCTGAGCCCATCCAGCCGAAGTGCGTTGGAAAAAGGCAGCCTCCGTAAAGCTGGTCATCAGAAGCGACTCAAGCCCTGTAGACAAGCCCAGCTGAGAAGCACGCTCCCGGCACACAGCATCAACAGCCTTACCGATCTCATTCATCACATTGCTTGTTTGACTCTTCCGAGTCTGCTGCGGGTTTGCCACCATGACCACAAGACTCAGGGGGCTAGGTTTCCCAGGCCATGCTGCTATCGACGCACCATTCACACATCCTAGCAATGATGCCTGCAAGCACAAGCTGTATCCAAATTCGTGGACACTGGCTCGGGCAGCTCCACGTCGGACCACATCAGCACCAACGGCGCCGAAGAGCCCCTCAGGCTTGAACCTGCGGTCCACGAAGTCCCAGGCAGCTTGCCTCTGGTCGACGGCCATCACGCCGCACCGTTTGTCAGGATCAATGATCACTGACGGCTTTGAGTGAACGTCAGTCAACATGTTTATTCAATGAAAGTGTTGTAGCTGCTGAAGTGATTTGTTGGACATCAAACTTGCGCATGTGGTTGCGTTGGAAAGTGTCAAATCACAGCAGTTAGGTTTAATACTTTTTTTCTGACGGTCCAATCTGGAGCCGCATCTTGAGGGCACATTGCCTTTGTCACTTGTCACGGGCACGATGAGCATATGGATGTAACAAGACAGTGGATTTGAAAGGGGCCACCAAATGCCCGCAAAAAAATGTTCAATCAACAATGGATGCCCTAAGTGTTTCGAGGCATTAGACATCATCATTTCACACCCTGGTGAACTCGTATCTCATGGATGGAGAAAAGACGATACAAAGCCATGCTGAAAAAGGCACCTCTTCAGTCCGTTGCCAACCTTAACACTGCGTCTGAGCTGCCCACACACCGGTCTCATCTGGCAAGTTCCGCAAGTTTCCCAAGGATGCCTCTGCAGATGCAACTTTTGCCGTGGTTGAAAACATCCCATGATCACATGCTACATGTCATCGTTGGGAAAAATAAACAGTAAACTGTTCTATATCTAGTCATTAAATGGTGTTTTTTGAAGCTATCATGTTCCATGATTTTGGGGCAATTCATGACACTGCTTTTTGCATATAGTTCTTGTCATGTTGTTTCTTCATCATTCCCATTCTTGAAATCGATCCCGAACGATACGACCCAAAACCCATTTTTTGGGTGATATTATTTGGCTCCCAATTTGTTGAGGGAATATCTTGGTGCCTTTTTTTGGGGGTGTAAGACCAATTTTGATGTTCGGGTGCTCCAGGTAAGCAAAAGTCAAAACAACCGCAACTCAGCTTCCGACCTTCGCGGGCTCTACGGGCTCCGCGGGCCCTACGGGCTTCGCGGGCCCTACGGGCCCCCCGCGGGCTCCAAATCCTTGAGCCCATACCGTGCGGGCCCGCGGACCCGGGCACACGGTGAACCATAGCCGTAGACTTTACAATCCAACTTGTTGTGTGCATATATATATATATATGTGTGTGTGTGTATATGTGTATATATATATATGTTACATTAAAATCTCCTTTTTTGATTGAAACTCAGTTTGTTATTGGTTGTATCACCTCAAAATTCAACCTTTGTAAGTTAAAATCCTGGCTTCACCGTACAGAACCCCATCTTTTCCCGATCCCACTTTTTTGTGTGGCTGTTATGGTCATTTTTTCAAAAATTGAAATGAGGTTGCTACTTCCAATCATTCCACACATCAACTCCCATTCCCCATTAAATTTTCTCAAGTCTCTTTAAATCGCAATCCCATTCAATCCCATTTATATCCCATTTATATCCCATTTATATCCCACATCATCCTATGAAATCACATGAAATCTCAACTTCCATGAAATCCCAGATTTGTTTCGCCACGCCACGGTGGCACATTGCCGGGGCAAATGTGCCACACCTCCTGCAGCTGCGCCTGCACCTTGCGACAGTTGCCGCCGCAGTTGGGATGGCCCCAAGTCACCACTGTGCCATCGCAGCGGATGGCCTGATGGCGACTGAATGGGGACTGATGGCGATGGCCAGGGATCTTGTAAAAACATGGGGGGGTTCAGCAGCAGTAGTGGTAATTTAATGTAATTTAACCATCAGGAGTGATCATAAAAGACGGTAGATCCTGTAATGATCATTTGATCTAATTAGAATCTTACCATTTTTGTGGTTCTACCTGGCTCCTGGTTCTACCAGCTCAAGTGGTGATTTAACCATTCCTGGAATGGTCATTGAATGATCAAAAAATGGTAAGACTGTAACGCAATAGTGACTTCACCCTGAGAAATAGGAATTGGTCAATATGTGCGGATATAATGGGAATACCGATAAAACTACAAGGTGGTGCCTGACAGTTAGCTAAGTTGGAGCATACACCCATGGAACTAATCCAACTAGTTCGACATATTTCGAATCCTGGACCTGGTTGACTTACACGCCATCTTAGCTAAGTAGGAGGGACCACTTTGTTCGGGATATGCTGATTGAAGAAACTATATTTAATCAAGGACCTATAGAAATAGGACTTGCCCCATATGTTTGCTCATTTAGCCATTTTATGAGTCAATGGAGCATCAACGAAGGTAGATGTAAACAACATATTATATGAGTTGGTTCAAAAATGTGGGGATATCCCAACATGGCAAGTGCAACATGGAAAACGTTGTAAAATGATCATCACCCATAGGATTTTGAGGTACCCCATGTTCAACAGACCATACGCATGTAGAGAACGAACTGTTCAATGGATTGCTTCGAGGACTTTTTTCTACAGGAAATCATGGCTTTTAGCTCCAAATATGAAGGTTTCCTGCAGATTTTCCCTTCAATTTCAACCATTTCTGGGAACTATAGGTGGTTGTTACGTTACTTCACGGTATCTGTCCCATTTTTCTCCAGGGTTTATGTGGTGAATTTCACGTGGGCAAACCTTGAGCTAGCATGATTGCTGAGTGCTGGTTAACAAAAATAACAAGTCTTCTCCTGGTGAAACCCAGCCACCACAATGGAAAGTCCAAACTTAAATAGGGACATTCTCTCATAATCGGTGAATATGGCCAATGTTAGATACGCTGCCGACCTTGCCAAAAATAGTGTCTAGCCAGGATTCCTCAGTGTTTTAATGTTCCACTGACATCGGTTTGTCTCCAAATTTGGAACCATCATATTGTTTCTCACAATGTTCCACGATCAAAAGGATTGAACAAGGCCATTTTAGGGAGATGCCCAAATTCTCAAGCACAGCGGAATATCTTATTGAGTTGGCAATATATGTGTGTCACATGTAATTGAATATATATATATATATTATATTAATATATGTAAAGATATGATAAAGAGATGTATATATATATATATATATACGTGTGTGTCATCCCCATTCAATCCCATTCATATATCCGCCGACCCCTGCAGACGCAAGGGGGAGTGCGTAAGGGAAAAAGAGTTTATGACACAGCTGCCAGGAAAGAAATAATAATAATTCGCTGACCCCGGCCGATGCAAGGGGGAGCATACAGCTGCCAGGAAAGAATAATAATAATTCGCTGACCCCGGCCGATGCAAGGGGGAGCGCGTAAGGGAAGAAGAGGTACTGCACTGCTACTTTTACTACTAGGCAGCAGCAGGCAGCAGCAGGCAGCAGGTAGCAGCCAGCAGCAGCCAGCAGCAGCCAGCAGCAGCCCGCACCAGCCAGCAGCAGCCAGCAGCAGGCAGCAGTAGGTGTCTGGCAGGCAGCATCCGGCAGCAGCAACCAGCAGCAGCCGGCGTTAGGCAGCCAGCAGCAGCCAGCAGCAGCCAGCAGCAGCCAGCAACAGCCAGCAGCAGGCAGGAGCAGGCAGCAGCCAGCAGCAGGCAGGAGCAGCAGCCAGCAGCAGGCAGGAGCAGCAGGCAGCAGCAGGCAGCAGGCAACAGGATTCTATTTTAATTTTATTTTATGGCAGCAACAGCAAGAGCAACAGCAACAGCAACAACAACAACAACAAGAATAGGTGGTGTTTTGCTGTTTCGGATGTGTTTCGAAAAGGGTGTCTGGCTGTTTGTTTCTTGCTTTGGAGGCTGTTTGATTGCAGCAGCACCACAGCAACACCACAGCAGCAGCAGCAGCCACCAGCAGCAGCACCAGCAGCAGGCAGCAGCAGGGAGCAGCAGGCAGGCAGCCGCAGGTAGCAGCAGGCAGCAGCAGGTAGCAGCAGGCAGCAGCAGGCAGCAGCAGACACCAGCAGAGGCAGCAGCAGGCAGCAGCAAGCAGGCAGCGGCAGGCAGCGGCAGGCAGCGGCAAAGTTGCAATTTTAAGTAGGGTTTCAGACGTGACGTTAGGCCCTTTTTTGGGGTTCCTTTGCTACGTTTTGGGCACGAAATTAGGTGGTGTTTTGCTGTTTCGGATGTGTTTCGAAAAGGGTGTCTGGCTGTTTGTTTCTTGCTTTGGAGGCTGTTTGATTGCAGCAGCACCACAGCAGCAGCAGCAGCAGCAGCCACCAGCAGCAGCACCAGCAGCAGGCAGCAGCAGGGAGCAGCAGGCAGGCAGGCAGCCGCAGGCAGCCGCAGGCAGCTGCAGGCAGCAGCAGGCAGCAGCAGGCAGCAGCAGACACCAGCAGAGGCAGCAGCAGGCAGCGCAGCACCAGCAGACAGCAGCAGCAGCAGCAAGCAGCAGCAGGCAGCAGCAGGCAGCGGCAGGCAGCGGCAGGCAGCGGCAAAGTTGCAATTTTATAGTAGGGTTTCAGAAGTGACGTTAGGCCCTTTTTTGGGGTTCCTTTGCTACGTTTTGGGCACGAAATTAGGTGGTGTTTTGCTGTTTCGGATGTGTTTCGAAAAGGGTGTCTGGCTGTTTGTTTCTTGCTTTGGAGGCTGTTTGATTGCAGCAGCACCACAGCAGCAGCAGCAGCCACCAGCAGCAGCACCAGCAGCAGGCAGCAGCAGGGAGCAGCAGGCAGGCAGCAGCAGGCAGCAGCAGGTAGCAGCAGGCAGCAGCAGGCAGCAGCAGACACCAGCAGAGGCAGCAGCAGGCAGCAGCAGGCAGCGGCAGAGGCAGCAGCAGGCAGCAGCAGGCAGCGGCAGGCAGCGGCAAAGTTGCAATTTTATAGTAGGGTTTCAGAAGTGACGTTAGGCCCTTTTTTGGGGTTCCTTTGCTACGTTTTGGGCACGAAATTAGGTGGTGTTTTGCTGTTTCGGATGTGTTTCGAAAAGGGTGTCTGGCTGTTTGTTTCTTGCTTTGGAGGCTGTTTGATTGCAGCAGCACCACAGCAGCAGCAGCAGCCACCAGCAGCAGCACCAGCAGCAGGCAGCAGCAAGGAGCAGCGGGCAGGCAGCAGCAGGCAGGAGCAGGTAGCAGCAGGCAGCAGCAGGCAGCAGCAGGCAGCAGCAGGCAGCAGCAGACACCAGCAGAGGCAGCAGCAGGCAGCAGCAGGCAGCGGCAGGCAGCGGCAGGCAGCGGCAGGCAGCGGCAAAGGTGCAATTTTAAGTAGGGTTTCAGACGTGACGTTAGGCCCTTTTTTGGGGTTCCTTTGCTACGTTTTGGGCACGAAATTAGGTAGTGTTTTGCTGTTTCGGATGTGTTTCGAAAAGGGTGTCTGGCTGTTTGTTTCTTGCTTTGGAGGCTGTTTGATTGCAGCAGCACCACAGCAACACCACAGCAGCAGCAGCAGCCACCAGCAGCAGCACCAGCAGCAGGCAGCAGCAGGCAGGCAGCCGCAGGCAGCCGCAGGCAGCTGCAGGCAGCAGCAGGCAGCAGCAGGCAGCAGCAGACACCAGCAGAGGCAGCAGCAGGCAGCGGCACAGCAGACACCAGCAGAGGCAGCAGCAGGCAGCAGCAAGCAGCAGCAGGCAGCGGCAGGCAGCGGCAAAGTTGCAATTTTATAGTAGGGTTTCAGAAGTGACGTTAGGCCCTTTTTTGGGGTTCCTTTGCTACGTTTTGGGCACGAAATTAGGTGGTGTTTTGCTGTTTCGGATGTGTTTCGAAAAGGGTGCCTGGCTGTTTGTTTCTTGCTTTGGAGTCTGTTTGATTGCAGCAGCACCACAGCAGCAGCAGCAGCCACCAGCAGCAGCACCAGCAGCAGGCAGCAGCAGGGAGCAGCAGGCAGGCAGCAGCAGGCAGCAGCAGGTAGCAGCAGGCAGCAGCAGGCAGCAGCAGACACCAGCAGAGGCAGCTAAAATAGCTCATTTTCTCTAGGTTTCAGAAGTTACATTAGGGAGTTTTTGGGCGCAATTTTGATGCTTTTCCGTCCTTCACTGCCATGGGGATTTGCCGCTGGGAGTGGTTCGATTTTAGGCGATTGCCTTTTGAAGATGCCTTTTTGAACAGAAGGACTAGCAGGAGCAGGAGCAGCAGCAGGAGGAAACAGGAGGAAACAGGAGGAAAAAGTAGCTAAAATAGCTCATTTTCTCTAGGTTTCAGAAGTTACATTAGGGAGTTTTTGGGCGCAATTTTGATGCTTTTCCGTCCTTCACTGCCATGGGGATTTGCGCTGGGAGTGGTTCGGTTTTAGGCGACTGCCTTTTGAAGATGCCCTTTTGAATAGAAGGAATAGCAGGTAGCAGGAGCAGGAGCAGCAGCAGGAGGAAACAGGAGGAAACAGGAGGAAAAAGTAGCTAAAATAGCTCATTTTCTCTAGGTTTCAGAAGTTACATTAGGGAGTGTTTGGGCGCAATTCTGATGCTTTTCCGTCCTTCCCTGCCATGGGGATTTGCCGCTGGGAGTGGTTCGATTTTAGGCGATTGCCTTTTGAAGATGCCTTTTTGAACAGAACGACTAGCAGGAGCAGGAGCAGCAGCAGGAGGAAACAGGAGGAAACAGGAGGAAAAAGTAGCTAAAATAGCTAATAGCTAAAATAGCTAATTTTCTCTAGGTTTCAGAAGTTACATTAGGGAGTTTTTGGCCGCAATTTTGATGCTTTTCCGTCCTTCACTGCCATGGGGATTTGCCGCTGGGAGTGGTTCGGTTTTAGGCGACTGCCTTTTGAAGATGCCCTTTTGACTAGAAGGAATAGCAGGTAGCAGGAGCAGGAGCAGTAGCAGGAGGAAACAGGAGGAAACAGGAGGAAAAAGAAGCTAAAATAGCTAATTTTTTCTAGGTTTTAGAAGTTACAGTAGGGAGTTTTTGGGCGCAATTTTGATGCTTTTCCGTCCTTCACTGCCATGGGGATTTGCCGCTGGGAGTGGTTCGGTTTTAGGCGACTGCCTTTTGAAGATGCCTTTTTGAAAGACACTAGCAGGAGCAGGAGCAGCAGCAGGAGGAAACAGGAGGAAACAGGAGGAAAAAGTAGCTAAAATAGCTAATTTTCTCTAGGTTTCAGAAGTTACAGTAGGGAGTTTTTGGGCTGGGAGTGGTTCGATTTTAGGCGATTGCCTTTTGAAGATGCCTTTTTGAACAGAAGGACTAGCAGGAGCAGGAGCAGCAGCAGGAGGAAACAGGAGGAAACAGGGGGGAACAGGAGGAAAAAGTAGCTAAAATAGCTCATTTTCTCTAGGTTTCAGAAGTTACATTAGGGAGTTTTTGGGCGCAATTTTGATGCTTTTCCGTCCTTCACTGCCATGGGGATTTGCCGCTGGGAGTGGTTCGATTTTAGGCGATTGCCTTTTGAAGATGCCTTTTTGAACAGAAGGACTAGCAGGAGCAGAAGCAGCAGCAGGAGGAAACAGGAGGAAACAGGAGGAAAAAGTAGCTAAAATCATCCTTTTCTATAGGTTCCAGAAGTTACATTAGGGAGTTTTTGGGCGCAATTTTGATGCTTTTCCGCCCTTCACTGCCATGGGGATTTGCCGCTGGGAGTGGTTCGATTTTAGGCGATTGCCTTTTGAAGATGCCTTTTTGAACAGAAGGACTAGCAGGAGCAGGAGCAGCAGCAAGAGGAAACAGGAGGAAACAGGAGGAAACAGGAGGAAAAAGTAGCTAAAATAGCTAATTTTCTCTAGGTTTCAGAAGTTACATTAGGGAGTTTTTGGGCGCAATTTTGATGCTTTTCCGTCCTTCCCTGCCATGGGGATTTGCCGCTGGGAGTGGTTCGGTTTTAGGCGACTGCCTTTTGAAGATGCCCTTTTGAATAGAAGGAATAGCAGGTAGCAGGAGCAGGAGCAGCAGCAGGAGGAAACAGGAGGAAACAGGAGGAAAAAGTAGCTAAAATAGCTCATTTTCTCTAGGTTTCAGAAGTTACATTAGGGAGTTTTTGGACGCAATTTTGATGCTTTTCCGTCCTTCACTGCAATGGGGATTTGCCGCTGGGAGTGGTTCGATTTTAGGCGACTGCCTTTTGAAGATGCCCTTTTGAATAGAAGGAATAGCAGGTAGCAGGAGCAGGAGCAGCAGCAGGAGGAAACAGGAGGAAACAGGAGGAAAAAGTAGCTAAAATAGCTCATTTTCTCTAGGTTTCAGAAGTTACATTAGGGAGTTTTTGGGCGCAATTTTGATGCTTTTCCGTCCTTCACTGCCATGGGGATTTGCCGCTGGGAGTGGTTCAATTTTAGGCGCCTGCCTTTTGAAGATGCCTTTTTGAACAGAAGTAATAGCAGGTAGCAGGAGCAGGAGCAGCAGCAGGAGGAAACAGGCGGAAACAGGAGGAAAAAGAAGCTAAAATAGCTAATTTTTTCTAGGTTTCAGAAGTTACATTAGGGAGTTTTTGGGCGCAATTTTGATGCTTTTCCGTCCTTCACTGCCATGGGGATTTGCCGCTGGGAGTGGTTCGATTTTAGGCGATTGCCTTTTGAAGATGCCTTTTTGAACAGAAGGACTAGCAGGAGCAGGAGCAGCAGCAGGAGGAAACAGGAGGAAACAGGGGGGAACAGGAGGAAAAAGTAGCTAAAATAGCTCATTTTCTCTAGGTTTCAGAAGTTACATTAGGGAGTTTTTGGGCGCAATTTTGATGCTTTTCCGTCCTTCACTGCCATGGGGATTTGCCGCTGGGAGTGGTTCGATTTTAGGCGATTGCCTTTTGAAGATGCCTTTTTGAGCAGAAGGACTGGCAGGAGCAGGAGCCGCAGCAGGAGGAAACAGGAGGAAACAGGAGGAAAAAGTAGCTAAAATAGCTAATTTTCTCTAGGTTTCAGAAGTTACATTAGGGAGTGTTTGGGCGCAATTCTGATGCTTTTCCGTCCTTCACTGCCATGGGGATTTGCCGCTGGGAGTGGTTCGATTTTAGGCGATTGCCTTTTGAAGATGCCTTTTTGAACAGAACGACTAGCAGGAGCAGCAGCAAGAGGAAACAGGAGGAAACAGGAGGAAACAGGAGGAAAAAGTAGCTAAAATAGCTAATTTTCTCTAGGTTTCAGAAGTTACATTAGGGAGTTTTTGGGCGCAATTTTGATGCTTTTCCGTCCTTCACTGCCATGGGGATTTGCCGCTGGGAGTGGTTCGATTTTAGGCGCCTGCCTTTTGAAGATGCCATTTTGAACAGAAGTAATAGCAGGTAGCAGGAGCAGGAGCAGCAGCAGGAGGAAACAGGCGGAAACAGGAGGAAAAAGAAGCTAAAATAGCTAATTTTTTCTAGGTTTCAGAAGTTACATTAGGGAGTTTTTGGGCGCAATTTTGATGCTTTTCCGTCCTTTACTGCCATGGGGATTTGCCGCTGGGAGTGGTTCGATTTTAGGCGATTGCCTTTTGAAGATGCCTTTTTGAACAGAAGGACTAGCAGGAGCAGGAGCAGCAGCAAGAGGAAGCAGGAGGAAACAGGAGGAAACAGGAGGAAAAAGTAGCTAAAATAGCTCATCATTTTCTCTAGGTTTCAGAAGTTACATTAGGGAGTTTTTGGGCGCAATTTTGATGCTTTTCCGTCCTTCACTGCCATGGGGATTTGCCGCTGGGAGTGGTTCGATTTTAGGCGACTGCCCTTTGAAGATGCCTTTTTGAAAGAGACTAGCAGGAGCAGGAGCAGCAGCAGGAGGAAACAGGAGGAAACAGTAGCTAAAATAGCTCATTTTCTCTAGGTTTCAGAAGTTACAGTAGGGAGTTTTTGGGCTGGGAGTGGTTCGATTTTAGGCGATTGCCTTTTGAAGATGCCTTTTTGAACAGAAGGACTAGCAGGAGCAGGAGCAGCAGCAGGAGGAAACAGGAGGAAGCAGGAGGAAAAAGTAGCTAAAATAGCTCATTTTCTCTAGGTTTCAGAAGTTACATTAGGGAGTTTTTGGGCGCAATTTTGATGCTTTTCCGTCCTTCACTGCCATGGGGATTTGCCGCTGGGAGTGGTTCGATTTTAGGCGATTGCCTTTTGAAGATGCCTTTTTGAACAGAAGGACTAGCAGGAGCAGGAGCAGCAGCAGGAGGAAACAGGAGGAAACAGGAGGAAAAAGAAGCTAAAATAGCTAATTTTCTCTAGGTTTCAGAAGTTACATTAGGGAGTTTTTGGGCGCAATTTTGATGCTTTTCCGTCCTTCACTGCCATGGGGATTTGCCGCTGGGAGTGGTTCGATTTTAGGCGACTGCCTTTTGAAGATGCCTGCAGCAGCAGCAGCAGCAGCAGGAGGAAACAGGAGGAAAAAGTAGCTAAAATAGCTCATTTTCTCTAGGTGTCAGAAGTTACATTAGGGAGTTTTTGGCCGCAATTTTGATGCTTTTCCGTCCTTCACTGCCATGGGGATTTGCCGCTGGGAGTGGTTCGGTTTGAGGCGACTGCCTTTTGAAGATGCGTTTTTGAACAGAAGGAGTAGCAGGAGCAGGAGCAGCAGCAGCAGCAGCAGCCGCTTGATGCTTTTCCGTCCTTCACTGCCATCGGGATTTGCTGCTGGGAGTGGTTCGGTTTTAGGCGACTGCCTTTTGAAGATGTCCTTTTGAACAGAAGGAATAGTAGGTAGCAGGAGCAGGAGCAGCAGCAACAGCAGGAGGAAACAGGAGGAAAAAGTAGCTAAAATAGCTCATCATTTTCTCTAGGTTTCAGAAGTTACATTAGGGAGTTTTTGGGCGCAATTCTGATGCTTTTCTGTCCTTCACTGCCATGGGGATTTGCCGCTGGGAGTGGTTCGATTTTAGGCGATTGCCTTTTGAAGATGCCTTTTTGAACAGAAGGACTAGCAGGAGCAGGAGCAGCAGCAGGAGGAAACAGGAGGAAACAGGAGGAAAAAGTAGCTAAAATAGCTCATCATTTTCTCTAGGTTTCAGAAGTTACATTAGGGAGTTTTTGGGCGCAATTTTGATGCTTTTCCGTCCTTCCCTGCCATGGGGATTTGCCGCTGGGAGTGGTTCGGTTTTAGGCGACTGCCTTTTGAAGATGCCCTTTTGAATAGAAGGAATAGCAGGTAGCAGGAGCACGAGCAGCAGCAGGAGGAAACAGGAGGAAACAGGAGGAAAAAGAAGCTAAAATAGCTCATTTTCTCTAGGTTTCAGAAGTTATGGGCGCAATTTTGATGCTTTTCCGTCCTTCACTGCCATGGGGATTTGCCGCTGGGAGTGGTTCGATTTTAGGCGACTGCCTTTTGAAGATGCCTTTTTGAAAGAGACTAGCAGGAGCAGAGAGCAGCAGCAGGAGGAAACAGGAGGAAACAGGAGGAAAAAGTAGCTAAAATAGCTAATTTTCTCTAGGTTTCAGAAGTTACAGTAGGGAGTTTTTGGGCTGGGACTGGTTCGATTTTAGGCGATTGCCTTTTGAAGATGCCTTTTTGAACAGAAGGACAGGCAGGAGCAGGAGCAGCAGCAGGAGGAAACAGGAGAAAACAGGAGGAAAAAGTAGCTAAAATAGCTCATTTTCTCTAGGTTTCAGAAGTTACATTAGGGAGTTTTTGGGCGCAATTTTGATGCTTTTCCGTCCTTCACTGCCATGGGGATTTGCCGCTGGGAGTGGTTCGATTCTAGGAGACTCCCTTTTGAAGATGCCTTTTTGAACAGAAGAAATAGCAGGTAGTAGGAGCAGGAGCAGCAGCAGGAGGAAACAGGAGGAAACAGGAGGAAACAGGAAGAAAAAGTAGCTGAAATGATTCTTTTCTATGGGTTTCAGAAGTTACATTAAGGAGTTTTAGGGCCAATTTTGCTGCTTTTCCGTCCTTCACTGCCATGGGGATTTGTCGCTGGGAGTGGTTCGATTTTAGGCGACTGCCTTTTGAAGATGCCTGCGGCAGCAGCAGCAGCAGCAGCAGGAGGAAACAGGAGGAAAAAGTAGCTAAAATAGCTCATTTTCTCTAGGTTTCAGAAGTTACATTAAGGAGTTTTTGGGCGCAATTTTGATGCTTTTCCGTCCTTCACTGCCATGGGGATTTGCCGCTGGGAGCGGTTCGGTTTTAGGCGACTGCCTTTTGAAGATGCCTGCAGCAGCAGCAGCAGGAGGAAACAGGAGGAAAAAGTAGCTAAAATAGCTCATTTTCTCTAGGTTTCAGAAGTTACATTAGGGAGTTTTTGGGCGCAATTTTGAAGCTTTTCCGTCCTTCACTGCCATGGGGATTTGCCGCTGGGAGTGGTTCGGTTTGAGGCGATTGCCTTTTGAAGATACGTTTTTGAACAGAAGGAGTAGCAGGAGCAGGAGCAGCAGCAGCAGCAGCCGCAGGAAACAGTGTCTTCAGCAGCAGGAGAAACATGTAGCTAGAATCATCACTAAAATCATCATAGCTAAAATCATCACTAAAATCACTAAAATAATCATTTTCTATGGGTTTCAGAAGTTACATTAGGGAGTTTTTGGGGGCAAATTTGATGCTTCTCCGTCCTTCACTGCCTGGGGATTTGCCGCTGAGAGTGGTTCGTAGGAGCGTCTTCAGCAGCAGGAGAAAAAAGTAGCTAAAATCATCATTTTCTATGGGTTTCAGAAGTTACATTAGAGAGTACTCTTCCTTTAACTATGGGTTTCACAAGTTACATTAGGGAGTTTTTGGGCGCAATTTTGATGCTTTTCCGTCCTTCACTGCCATGGGGATTTGCCGCTGGGAGTGGTTCGATTTTAAGCGTCGCAGCTAGCCACCAGCAGCAGCAGTAGGAGCTTTTCCGTCCTTCACTGCCATGAGGATTTGCCGCTGGGAGTGGTATTTAAGCGTCGCAGCCAGCCACCAGCAGCACTAGCACTGCCATGGGGATTTGCCGCTGGGAATGGTTCGATTTTAGGCGTCGCAGCCAGCCACCAGCAGCAGCAGAGCAGCAGCAGCAGCAGCAGTAGGAGCGTCTTCAGCAGCAGGAGAAAAAAGTAGCTAAACAACATAACAACAACAACAACAACAACAACAACACCAACACAACAACAACACCAACACCAACACCAACAGCAACAGCAACAGCAACAGCAACAGCAACAACAACAACAACCATGTGCCACCTCTGCTGTGCTCTCGACAGTCCATAAGCTTCATGTTTATATAGGCTGCAATTTTCTTAGATCAAGTCGTGTCTTTGGTACCGGAGCATACTATGCTCTCGACAGTCCATAAGCTTCATGTTTATATCCGCCGACCCCCGCAGACGCAAGGGGGAGTGCGTAAGGGAAAAAGAGTTTATGACACAGCTGCCAGGAAAGAATAATAATAATAATTCGCTGACCCCGGCCGATGCAAGGGGGAGCATACAGCTGCCAGGAAAGAATAATAATAATTCGCTGACCCCGGCCGATGCAAGGGGGAGCGCGTAAGGGAAGAAGAGGTACTGCACTGCTACTTTTACTACCAGGCAGCAGCAGGCAGCAGCAGGCAGCAGGCAGCAGGTAGCAGCCAGCAGCAGCCAGCAGCAGCCCGCACCAGCCAGCAGCAGCCAGCAGCAGGCAGCAGTAGGTGTCTGGCAGGCAGCATCCGGCAGCAGCAACCAGCAGCAGCCGGCGTTAGGCAGCCAGCAGCAGCCAGCAGCAGCCAGCAGCAGCCAGCAACAGCCAGCAGCAGGCAGGAGCAGGCAGCAGCCAGCAGCAGGCAGGAGCAGCAGGCAGCAGCAGGCAGCAGGCAACAGGATTCTATTTTAATTTTATTTTATGGCAGCAACAGCAAGAGCAACAGCAACAGCAACAACAACAACAACAACAAGAACAACAACAACAACAACAACAACAATGACCCTTTGCCGGGGGACCCTGTTGGGTCCCCCTCCCACCGGTCACGTACGTCGATTCATTGACTCCGGGGTTTTTGTTTTACCGGTGGGGGGTCCTTCCCGGAGTCTCCTCGAGGTACGTGGGGCTCCTTGGTTGCCCTTCCCGCCCTGATCTGTTCGTTCGAGGCCGCATCCTCGAGGTTCAAGTTCGATGGTAACTTTGTGCGAGATCTCGAACACCTTCAGGCGATAGAATCTCTCGAAAAATTGTGTTTTTCTAGGATTTCAGAAGGGATGGTAGAAGGTTTTTTAGCGTGATTTTGACACTTTTTTCGAAGCTGTTTGGCGTTTTCCTGCCGGCAGCTGCTTTTTTGGAAGCTGTTTTACTGCCAGCAGTACTGCCAGCAGGAAAAAGTAGTTATAGGCATACTTTTGATCCTTCACTGCCACGTTTTACGGCCAGTAGCTGCAGGCAACAGAATCCCTCGATCTCTCGAAAAAGGTTGTTTTTCTAGGATTTCAGACGACACGTTAGGCAGTTTTTTAACGTGGTTTTGAAACTCGATAGATCTACTAAGCTTCTCTAGGATTTCAGAAGACACGTTCGGCAGCTTTTTTGCTGCGATTTTGCGTCCTTTTCGGCACGAAATTAGGTGGTGTTTTACTGTTTCGGACGTGCTTCGAAACAGCAGGGCCAGCTATATATAGTTTTATATTTATAGTTTAGGAGATTTTCGCGGCTTCAGCAGCAGCCAGTAGCCAGCAGCTCAGGAGATTTTCGCGGCTTCAGCAGCAGCCAGTAGCTAGCAGCCAGTAAGTAGGTAGCAGGCCGGTAGCAGCAGCAATAGATCTAATTCTATCTAATTCTAATAAGATTCTTTAGGATTTCAGAAGACACGTTAGGCAGGTTTTTGCTGCGATTTTGTGTCCTTTTCGGCACGAAATTAGGTGGTGTTTTACTGTTTCGGAGGTGCTTCGAAACAGCAGGGCCAGCTATATATAGTTCTCTAGGATTTCAGAAGACACTACTGCTGCTGCTACTACTACTGCTACAGCAGCAGCAGCAGCAGCAGCTAATTTTTTTGCACAGATTGTCTGTTTCTAGGGTTTCAGAAGCAACGTTAGGCAGTAGGGAACGTCCTTCAAGGCCCTGCTGTTTGGGTGTGGCGGAGGCGCCGTTTCTGAGCTTGGAAAGCTAGAAGATGGCTACGTTTCTTGTAGGTTCAGAAAGCACCGTTAGGCAGTAGGGGCCGTTGCCGGCAGGCCCGGTCCGTCCTTCAGGGCCCTGCTGTTTGGGCGTGGCGGAGGCGTCGTTTCTGAGCTTGGAAAGCTCGAAGATGGCTACTTTTCGTGTAGGTTCAGAAAGCAACGTTAGGCCGTTGGGGCCGTTGCCGGCAGGCCCAGTCCGTCCTTCAGGGTGTTGCCATTTGTAGGTTCAGAAAGCAACGTTAGGCAGTAGGGGTCGTTGCCGGCAGGCCCGGTCCGTCCTTCAGGGCCCTGCTGTTTGGGCGTGGCGGAGGCGCCGTTTCTGAGTTTGGCAAGCTCGAAGATGGCTACTTTTCTTGTAGGTTCAGAAAGCAACATTAGGCAGCAGGGGCCGTTGCCGGCAGGCCCGGTCCGTCCTTTCGGGCCCTGCTGTTTGGGCGTGGCGGAGGCACTTAAAAAGACACTTAGCCGAAAACTACATACAAGTCGTACACCTTGTTCAAACCATTAGTGCCAAGAAAAAACATGCTATGCATACTCTGCGCCGTGGCTAGTTGCTGCACCTGCCACTAGCAATAATATTGCACCTTGCCACGGATGGTTTTCAAAGTGCTAAAGGTGCCTGCATACCAACGCATTCTGAACAGACTTGCTAATAGAAACTGATACATCCATCAGGGTTCAGATAAGGGGGGAGGAGTTGTGCAGACGGTTTTGGTAGATACAGAGCGGAATGCACAGGGTGCACAACTACAAAATGCAAGTGCATGTACTTTTTTTTCAGCTACAAAATGAAGAACATAACTCTTTCTGGCTCGGAAAACAATTCAAAACCAGTACTACAAAATCCAATGCATCTGAAGTCAAAAAAATAGCTGAACGTCGGAATTTCTAACATGATTTTTCCCAATGACATTTTGTAGTTGGGTCTTTGAATTCCAAAGTTCCGACCAACATAAATTCGGAGAACATTTTGTAGTTGTCAATGATTGAATTTAGTTGGATCAAGTGTTGACCCCGTGCGGTTTGTTAGATGGCATTCTGTAGCTTCATGATCTGTTTGTCCATGCTAATGAAATTTTATGTTGCATGCTTCAACTGACTCAACATATATAACTACAAATGAAAATGCATGCAGCGAAAGGAATCAACTACAAAATGATTCCAAATACAAAATGGGGGGCGCAACCCCTCCTGTTTGTACAAAAAAATGCTGGCTGGCAATCTGTACTGTAGCCCAAGTCCTCCCCATTTCGTAGCTGAAATTTGAAGGAGGATATACATCCTCAATATCTAATTAATCGCTCAAGAAAATCAGCAAACCTTCGCTCCCAAATCCTCCAAAAATGACGTGGGAAAATACGATGGCCTAGCATGTCCAACCATCGTATTTTCCCATATGCTTTTCGAACACCAACAACATCATTGCATGCGATACCTGAACCACTAGTGCCACACATGATGGATGCCTGTGTATTTTATTTCAGTTCTGCGCCTTGCCACGGAACAACACAGCACCTTGCCGCAAAAAGGGGGGATAAATGGGAGGGTTTATTTATTTTATAATTCACGAGCTCAAGACCCACACTCTGGTTGAAGTCGTCGAGGAACTGCTCAGGGGGGTGAAAGGGTTTGGTGGGTGGGTTTTCTTACTATATCAAATATTTTATCAAATATATTTCATTCAAACATATCAAGTATATTTCATGAAAATATACATTTGAAAAAGGAGAAAACCTGCAAGTGCGAAGCACCGACAAATATTTCTGCCAATTTGGTTTCATTCATTGCCAATTCTTCCGGGGTCGGCGGCAGGGGCGGCAGCCCTTAAATTCGGCTCCGCCGGCTCCCCACGAGTACGCTGACAAATGCGTCACGAGCGTCCCAGAGCGACTAGAGCTCTAAGGTGAGGCGCGCCCCCAGCCGCCGACCCTCCGACGCCGGGCCCCGAAAACCACCAAAAATCCTTCAGGAGGGTGGGGGAGAGGTTTTTGGCCGGGATCCGGGTCGCTCATAAGCGTCTCCAAGAGCATTCCCCCCCCCCGTTTTGAGGGTACCTAAAATCGGAAAAAAGCGCCGTTTTGACACATTTTTCGGACGATTTTTCGCTTTTCGAAAGTCACAAAATGCTGTAAATTACAGCATTTTTGCGTTTTAACATCTTTTGCGGGAGCCATGCAAAAACGCAGAAAATGCTGTAAATACCAATACTTTTTGGACCCAAGATGCACAAAACACCGCAAATACCAGTGTTTTTGAAAGCCAAGCAAAAAAAACACTGTAAATTACAGCATTTTTGGCGTGTTGATCGCAAAAACTGCTGGTATTCACAGTGTTTTTGCAATTTCAAGAAAACGTGGAAGGCACGAAACACTGTAAATAGCGGTGTTTTGGCCACTTCTGGACGCCGAAACGCTGGTATTTACGCATTTTTTTGCCCGTGGCGGCGCCAAACCCCTGTAAATTACAGCATTTTCTTCCCTTTCTGAACCGATTTTTTGCCTTGATGAACGGAAAAAACGCTGGTATTTACGCGTTTCCCAAAAAATCGAAGATCGCGACGTGAACGAAACCCTGTAAATAACAGTGTTTTAGCCACTTTAGGGGACTAAAACTGTGGTATTTACGCGGGTTCTTGCCATCTGACAGCGCAAAATGCTGTAAATTACAACACTTTGTGCGCTGTTTATGTTCAATTTTTTAAACTGCGATGCTTTCACCTGTTCTTTGCCTTCTTCCACAAGAAACAACGTTGCAGATTGAAACTGGACGACAGCGTGACCCGAAAGAAAGCTGGAGGGAGGAGTCGCACAGAAGCTTTTACACACACAGGGGCTTTTACACAGAGAAGTCTTTACACAAAGGAGCTTTTTACGCACAGAAGGTTTTACACAGCGAAGTCTTTACTCTAAGGAGCTTTTGCACACAAACGTCTAGGAGCCTTTACACACAGAAGCTTTTACACGAAGAAGTCTTTACACAGAGGGGTTTTTACACACAGACGCGTTTGCACACAGAAGCTTATTTTACACAGAGAAGCCTTCACACAGAGGAGCTTTTACACACAAAAGCATTTACACACAGCAGGCTTTTACACACACAGGGGCTTTTACACAGAGAAGTCTTTACACAAAGGAGCTTTTTACACACAGAAGGTTTTACACAGAGAAGTCTTTACTCTAGGGAGCTTTTGCACACAAATATCTAGGTGCTTTTTCACACAGAAGTTTTTACGCGAAGAAGTCTTTACACAGAGGGGTTTTTACACACAGACGCATTTGCACACAGAAGCTTTTACACAGAGAAGCCTTTACACAGAGGAGCTTTTACACAAAAGCATTTGCACACAGCAAGCTTTTACACACACAGGGCTTTTACACAGAGAAGTCTTTACACAAAGGAGCTTTTTACACACGGAAGCTTTTACACAGAGAAGTCTTTACTCTAAGGGGCTTTTTACACACAGACGCGTTTGCACACAGAAGCTTTTACACAGAGAAGCCTTCACACAGAGGAGCTTTTACACACAAAAGCGTTTACACACAGCAAGCTTTTACACACACAGGGGCTTTTACACAGAGAAGTCCTTACACAAAGGAGCTTTTTACACACAGAAGGTTTTACACAGAGAAGTCTTTACTCCAAGGAGCTTTTGCACACAAACGTCTAGGAGCTTTTTCACACAGAACTTTTTACTCGAAGACGTCTTTACACAGAGGGGTTTTTACACACAGACGCATTTGCACACAGAAGCTTTTACACAGAGAAGCCTTTACACAGAGGAGCTTTTACACACAAAAGCATTTACACACAGCAGGCTTTTACACACACAGGGGCTTTTACACAGAGAAGTCTATACACAAAGGAGCTTTTTACACACAGACGCGTTTGCACACAGAAGCTTATTTTACACAGAGAAGCCTTCACACAGAGGAGCTTTTACACACAAAAGCATTTACACACAGCAGGCTTTTACACACACAGGGGCTTTTACACAGAGAAGTCTTTACACAAAGGAGCTTTTTACACACAGAAGGTTTTACACAGAGAAGTCTTTACTCTAGGGAGCTTTTGCACACAAATATCTAGGTGCTTTTTCACACAGAAGTTTTTACGCGAAGAAGTCTTTACACAGAGGGGTTTTTACACACAGACGCATTTGCACACAGAAGCTTTTACACAGAGAAGCCTTTACACAGAGGAGCTTTTACACAAAAGCATTTGCACACAGCAAGCTTTTACACACACAGGGGCTTTTACACAGAGAAGTCTTTACACAAAGGAGCTTTTTACACACGGAAGCTTTTACACAGAGAAGTCTTTACTCTAAGGGGCTTTTTACACACAGACGCGTTTGCACACAGAAGCTTTTACACAGAGAAGCCTTCACACAGAGGAGCTTTTACACACAAAAGCGTTTACACACAGCAAGCTTTTACACACACAGGGGCTTTTACACAGAGAAGTCCTTACACAAAGGAGCTTTTTACACACAGAAGGTTTTACACAGAGAAGTCTTTACTCCAAGGAGCTTTTGCACACAAACGTCTAGGAGCTTTTTCACACAGAACTTTTTACTCGAAGACGTCTTTACACAGAGGGGTTTTTACACACAGACGCATTTGCACACAGAAGCTTTTACACAGAGAAGCCTTTACACAGAGGAGCTTTTACACACAAAAGCATTTACACACAGCAGGCTTTTACACACACAGGGGCTTTTACACAGAGAAGTCTATACACAAAGGAGCTTTTTACACACGGGAGCCTTTTGGAAGCAAATTTCGGCCTTTTGGCGGCCCCTCGGCCGGCTATTGAATTTCTCTTCTGGGATCATTGGGAAACGGCCGTTTTTGGCCAAATCCTGGCCGGGAGCCTTTTGGAAGCAAATTTCTGCCATTTGGCGGTCCATCGGCCGGCTATTGAATTTCTCTTCTGGGATCATTGGGAAACGGCCGGTTTTGGCCAAATCCTGGCCGGGAGCCTTTTGGAAGCAAATTTCTGCCATTTGGCGGCCCCTCGGCCGGCTATTGAATTTCTCTTCTGGGATCATTGGGAAACGGCCGTTTTTGGCCAAATCCTGGCCGGGAGCCTTTTGGAAGCAAATTTCTGCCATTTGGCGGCCCCTCGGCCGGCTATTGAATTTCTCTTCTGGGATCATTGGGAAACGGCCGTTTTTGGCCAAATCCTGGCCGGGAGCCTTTTGGAAGCAAATTTCTGCCATTTGGCGGTCCCTCGGCCGGCTATTGAATTTCTCTTCTGGGATCATTGGGAAACGGCCGTTTTTGCCCAAATCCTGGCCGGGAGCCTTTTGGAAGCAAATTTCTGCCATTTGGCGGCCCCTCGGCCGGCTATTGAATTTCTCTTCTGGGATCATTGGGAAACGGCCGTTTTTGGCCAAATCCTGGCCGGGAGCCTTTTGGAAGCAAATTTCTGCCATTTGGCGGCCCCTCGGCCGGCTATTGAATTTCTCTTCTGGGATCATTGGGAAACGGCCGTTTTTGGCCAAATCCTGGCCGGGAGCCTTTTGGAAGCAAATTTCTGCCATTTGGCGGCCCCTCGGCCGGCTATTGAATTTCTCTTCTGGGATCATTGGGAAACGGCCGTTTTTGCCAAAACCTGGCCGCAAGGTTTTACACAGAGAAGTCTTTACTCTAAGGAGCTTTTGCACACAAACGTCTAGGAGCCTTTGCACACAGAAGCTGTTCCACGAAGAAGTCTTTACACAGATATATAGCTTTCATTCACAGACGCGTTTACACACAGAATCTTTTACACAGAGAAGCGTTTACACAGAGAATTTTACACAGTGAAATCTTTACACAGGCGCGCTTTCACACAGAGAAGCTTTCACACACAGAAGCTTTTACACAAAGAAGTCTTTACACAAAGTGGTTTTTACACACAGCAACTTTTACACGCAAAAGCTTCTACACAGAGAAGCCTTCAGCCAGAGGAGCTTTTACACACAAAAGCGTTTACACACAGCAAGCTTTTACACACACAGGGGCTTTTACACAAAGAAGTCCTTACACAAAGGAGCTTTTTACACACAGAAGGTTTTACACAGAGAAGTCTTTACCCTAAGGAGCTTTTGCACACAAACGTCTAGGAGCTTTTTCACACAAAACTTTTTACACGAAGAAGGCCTGACAGAGAGGGTTTTTACACACAGACGTGTTTGCACACAGAAGCTTTTTTTTTACACAGAGAAGCCTTTACACAGAGGAGCTTTTACACACAAAAGCATTTACACACACAGGGGCTTTTACACAGAGAAGTCTTTACACAAAGGAGCTTTTTACACACAGAAGGTTTTACACAGAGAAGTCTTTACTCCAAGGAGCTTTTGCACACAAACGTCTAGGAGCCTTTACACACAGAAGCCGTTACACAAAGAAGTCTTTACACAGATATATAGCTTTCACACACAGACGCGTTTACACACAGAGGCTTTTACACAGAGAAGCCTTTACACTTTACACAGAGAGTTTTTACACACCGAAGCTTTTACACACAGTGAACTCTTTACACAGACATTTCACACAGAGAAGCTTTCACACATAGAAGCTTTTACACAAAGAAGTCTTTACACAAAGTGGTTTTTACACACAGAAACTTTTACACACAAAAACTTTTACACAGAGAAGTCTTTGCACAGAGGCGTCTTGACATGAAGTCACAAGTTGAAATTGGCAGCAGTTCTTCGGGAAAAACCCTTGGCAGGAGCTTTCGGGCACTCACTTGCTCCCCAAAAAAGCCGTCTATTTCCAACAAAGTTCCTGTTCTTTTTTTTTTTCAAAAAACGTAAGGAATATATTTCTGAAGCAGGTCCCCATCCAAAAGCTTTCCAGCCCCCACACTGCGATGAAATGGAGGGCCGAGAAATCCGGCGGAGCCGACGAGGGGCGTTAGCCCTTAAATAATGGATGTGGTATGGTTGTCCATCCCCTGCCTCCTGGACAAATCCCCACCTTTTTCAGGACTGCCCATTGCATATTTTCATGGAGATATGACCAAGCAAAATTGGAGACATCGTATGCAGCAATGCAGGAGATGTAAATGTGGGGCTATAGCTCAATGAAACTGGAAGTACAGCCAATTAGCCAACGATGAAGATAACAAAAAAGATAACCTAGTAGCTTTTCACCTTTTTCAAGATTGGGGCTTTGTTGGTTTTCAATATGTATATTAATATATAACATTATATAAGTAGGAAATTCAGTATGAGGCTTCAACATGGAGACACCAATGTTTGGGTCGCCTGAAACCTTCATCATTGGCCTCTATGAATCATAGGTGATGACAGGAATGGAATGTTATCGGAATGGTAAGTTGGTAATCGTTTCAGAATAACTACTAACTGCTAACATATGTTAACACTAACTAACTATACATGTAGATAATAGTCATCTAAAAAAGTTTCTGGCTGGTAAGCCATCCGCACTGGACTCCACATTCGTCGCATTCGTGAGGTCTGAAGAGACACTAACAAATCACTTGTTTATCTTGTTTTATCATGTTTTATCTATATTCAATCTTGAAATCCCATTTCCACTTTTTCTGCAAAGGGGATTACTGAAACCAGACATCAGAAGGGCAAGATCCAAAATCAATCATAACTCATAACCTGCCTTTGGTGATCCTCTCGCAGCTGTTTCGTTCACCCAATCCACCCATTACTTGTCGGACACCAAACTTCTCCATACCCACTGATATCAAGATGACGACATCGTCGGACATCACCCAACTCGCCATGAGTCAACGTTTTTACTGGCACCCAAAATTGGATTGATCTGGGTATATCAGAAGATTTTACTAACCTGAATTAATTCCCTTATGATTCCAGTGAGGTCGTTATAATCTACCCAGATTGATAGCTTCATGTGTATTCAACCAGCCGCCCAGTCAGGTGACCCTCACAGTGACCCTAAAACAACAAGCCATGGCGAGCCGCGGCGAATCCAGCCAAGCTCTATAATATATATATATATTATATATATTATATTATATATATACACATAATACATAAATAATATATATATATATATAAATGATGATTAATCTGGTTGGTGGTTTGAACCCCTCTGAAAAATATATGAGTTCGTCAGTTGGGATGATGCCATTCCCAATATATAGAAATTCATAAAATTGATGTTCCAAACCACCAACCAGCTATCTTTTGGATTCTATATGTGGATATATGTAGATAAATATATATAAATATACTATACATGGAGCATACATGGAGCATATGGGTATAGATTAATGATGATCAATGTATAACATCTGTCAATGACAGATATCTCCCTACCCTTTAGCTGGGTCACGACCATGGCTCAGTGCACATCGGCTCTGCGTCATCCTCACACCTCGACCCGGCAGCCTTTTTTTGGGGGTTACGGGTGGTCCTTCCCTATGGATTCCGAAAAGGCGACGTAAATTGGAGGCTAAAAATAGGGTACATGATGGTACATGTCTAGCTTAAAATCGGGAAAACCATCGGAATCTGGGAATCACATGGAAAAAAAAACCATCGGAATCTCCATCTGTTTCAAGATAGTGGGTATACGGGGTGGAACACTCGGGTCCAGGGTCCTGAAACCCAAAGGTCTGCGGCCTCCATGGTTCCAACTCATCCTAAAACCTCTGATAATTTGTTACATAGCTATGGAACATGGCCCATAGAAACAGATGATTTTCCCAGCGAACGAAACCTCCATTATAATGGATTTTCCATAGCTATGTTAAATTACCAGAGGGTATCTAGAAAAAATCCAATCCTAAGGACTATACCACAGATTTCTGAATGCCGAAGAAACCTTGATACTCTTGATCACATGCAGTAAAAAGCTACGGCCGCTACGGCTCCTTTTTGTGGAAAAAGCACTCGATTCACCCCAGGTACCCAGGTTGGGCTCAATAGATTTAAGAATGCATTCTGGCTGAAAAAAATCTTCACTCCAAGGCTTTCCAAGGCCTCAGGGTCCCTTCGCACTTTTGTCCGCCAAGTGACGCTTTTCTTTCGACCTGCAGCTAGCGGCGTTGAAGATTTCGCAGGAATTCCAAAGACGAATCCCTAGCAGCACAAATGAAATGATTCCATATTATAAACGATGATATTACCATGTGAAATCTGCGACATCTGCAGATTTCAGTTAACATCAGATTGGAACTGAAGAAAATTAGCCCATCCAAAATCAGGTCTGGAAGCTGGGGAAATGTATAGAAAATACTAGGGAAAGCTTGGGCCACTGCGCAGTGGCTGGCGGAATCTGCTGGTTCATTATGCGTTCAACCCTAGGATGTGGCTAGATGTGAACTGAGAAACGTTTCTTCATGAGATGAGTTGCAGTCATGGGGGGCCAACGGTGGAGTACCGAAGACGATTCGCGTTGCGGCTATGCCACCTAACGGACCCCAGCCTACAGGTTTCACAATTATATAGCATGAAGCACAACAGTTTCTTTGTCCGATCAACCACAGGACAAGCTAATTCCAGCATGGAAACGTATTAATTCCTGTGGTTAAGTTAGTTGAGTAGTCCTCATTTTGGTTCTTTGAATATCTTTGAATCACCATTTCATGGCTGCTTCAATCCCTCGCGTCCAGGATGTCCGTCTACAAGGCCACCCCTAACCCGAAGCCCCCTCCGAAATCGAGTGGCATGTGAGTAGAACAGGATGCCAACTCCAAAGTAGGAGATAACCAAAAATGCACAGTGGAACCACCCTGAGTTGACGAAGTCGCGTTCAATTGGGGCTCAATTAGTTGCTCAAAAAGGAAACTCACCAGTTGGGGATGGTTCAAATGAAATTGACCCGAACAAATTGCAAGGTGTGAATCAAAAAAATGAACCGCCAAGATTGAAGATCAATTTGTACGCCATAAAGAGTTTCCGCACTGCAAACAGATAAACAGTGACTGTTGGATCTATTCCACGCAATCCGCATCGAATGTCAGGCTGCAGCACATCCCAACAAAACCCAGCACGTCCCAGCGCCAAGATAGCGCCAAGATACGTTTGAGCTCTGCCTTAACCATGATTTTCTGTTGGAAAAGGGCTGGACCATGGTAAAATGAATCTGGAATCCAAACTATAAAGAAAGTGAACTTGAAGTTGCCAATCTTTGGAATTTGCCTTTCAACATATACAGGAAGGGCAAATTTTAAAACCGCACTCACTACTAGATTACCTAATGCAGGAGCAACTTCTCAGTTGCTCAAGCTCTGAATCCAGCTCCGAAGATCCGATCCACCGAACCACGTGATTTTCTGTTTTCCCTATTGATAAACCGTTCCTCCTGCACTTTCTACTAGAAGATGCCAACTCTCCCACTGCTCCATGGGTCTTTCGATGTTTGTCCACTGGGTCAACACCTACCCTGATGGACATCAACATTTAGCTGTGATTTATAATATATATATATATATTTCCCATTCTTACCCATATTCATGATGTGATTATTATATAATTATTTATACTACCAACATTCAACATTCAATACCAACATTTATTATTTATAAATCATTCAATTAATGATTTCATACAGTTGGTATTGATCCATATCCATCCAATCATGACCCTTTGCACATTGCCACTGAGGTTGCCACATACCACCCGGCAGGCACCTTGGCGACATTGCGGTGGCGGTCATAGGTCAAAACCAAACGGTACCCAAACGGTACCCGTTTAGTCATAGCTGGCTAATGGATGTTTATTCCCCAAAATATGGTAGTAATAAAAATAGATAATAGCTTTTGACCCATCCCCAGATCTTGAAGAAATGAATGGAAATGATGCAATTTTTACACATCTCATTCCGTAGTGACTATCCAAAGGTAAATGATTGGTTGAGACTTTCATATACTTTCATACATTGCAAACATGTAGAAAAGGACAAGACATATCACTGTGGCCAATCCATTGGGGTGTAAATCCACCATGTCATGGATGGTGAATTTTCACGGTCAGATGAGAAGACCGGTGACAACCAAAGCTTTATTGGGCCGCCATACTGGTTTCAGTACATTATATGAATTATAACTAATTATATACAAATTACATAATACGAACATTTAAACATACTCATATAATTTTGAAACATATATATATATATATATATGTGTGTGCGTGTGTGTGTCCAACTTCATGCATGAATATATACACTATACATACATTACATTTAACACATATCTCTGTATAAAACTTTGAAACAAACAAACAAACAAAGCCGCCGTGTACGTGACGCTGCACCAAGATACAATGCCTGAGTTTAAGGGAGTCTCCCGATCGTGCTGCGGTGACCCATGAGGTACAGCAAGCTGCGCGGCGCCGCGCCAGGGTCGTTGCAAAACACCAAAAAGGTTCAACCCACCGTGTCATGGGCCCCCAAGAAAGATGGGTAATGTTGGTTTATATCCAGAAATTCTATGGTGAATTGGTAGATATAGGATGGGTAAGAATATATATGTATAAATACGTACGTATATTTATACATGATCGGAACCACTTTGTAGTCCAATAAACAAAACAGAGTCCTCATGTGATGCTTCTTGAAAATCTGCATCGATTTGGACATCATTACGGACTGGAACCATATTGTCGAGATCATCAAAATATGGTTTGTCAAATCACCGCCCAAGCCTAATCGTGGGTAAGGTGATTTTACATACCCTTCATTCACACACATTCAAAAACAAACAAAAAACATACTTACTGGCCTGGCTGGACTTGTTTTTCCATTGATGAAGAAAAACACAAATCGAAAAACACAAATCCATCTACCAAACCTAGATATGTGGGTTTCTTAAAATGGGGGATCCCCAAAACCATGGGTTTTAGTGTGGGTAAAACAATAATAAACCATCCCCCAAATCACCATTTTTATAGGTGGTATGTTTACCATTCCCAAATGGGTGGTTTGTGACATTGTTTTACCCGCATTACTACAAAAATGGTCTACTTACCCGACAGCTCCAAACACCTTCTGAGACTGAATTTGGAGTTTGTTTTTGGGGTCTAAACACCTTCTCAGAGGGTATTTGGAGCACTAGGGTTAGGATGATTTACTATGATGTTTTGGAGAGTACCCCCATGACTACCTCCAAATACCAAGGTTCAGCTCTGGGCGTCCCTACTGTTCGGCCCGCGCCATGGCGTGCGTGACCCATACCATGCCGGGAGGAAACTGCACTCCCGCAAGGGAGGCAACACGACCGGAGAAGCTGCTGCTTGCAGATTTAAACATTGGAGATATGTGTATGTATGTATATCCAGCGACATCATGGGCAAGAACAGAGTTCTTGGAGCCAGGTTGATCTTTTGTATTGGACACAATCAAGATATACCTTGTCCAACCTTGACGAATTCCATGAATTTCATTCAATTTCCACAAAAAGTTTACATTCAACAAGTAAAGACCAAGATAATTGTGCTGCAACCATCAAACAATATGGGAATTTGTCTACTGGGCATACCCCACTGGTGAGTTCACAATGGGCGATGGCCACGACCCTTGTTAGGTCCGCGGCGCTACAACTACGAGCCTGATTTTGTTTGTCAGCACATAGACCTTTGCATGATAATGTTATGAGGCACGTCTCCTTCCTATATGTATGTGGATATGTACACATATCTATGTATATATATATATATCTACACATATACGGTTACGTATGTATACATAATTGTATATTTGTATGCAATTATGCATTGCTAAATACACAATTATATACTGTATAAATATATATATATATGTGACTGAATGACTGTATGACTGTATGTATGTATGTATGAATGTATGTATGTATGAATGTATGCATGCATGCATGCATGCAATGTAATGTAATGTAATGTAATGTAATGCAATGCAATGCAATGTAATGTATGTAATGTATGTAATGTATGTAATGTATGTCATGTATGTCATGTATGTCATGTATGTAATGTATGCAATGTATGCAATGTATGCAATGTATGCAATGTATGTAATGTATGTAATAATGTATGTAATTTATGTAATGTATGTAATGTATGTAATGTATGTAGTGTATGTAGTGAATGTAGTGTATGTATATAGTATATATATATACAATTAATTAACACATGCAAGATGTACAAATATATTCACTATGCAAACCCTGCAAGAGTATATACTGTAGAAAATGTTCATACAGTTGTGTGCATTTGTGGGCACTGCTTCACAGGAAACACCGTCACGTCCGTGAGTATCTCATTGCATTGAACCAAAGCATAGATGGTCCGGTACTGCACATGTATAGATACTTTGACTGGAGACGTCACTTTGGTCACTTTGAGCAATCTTGTAAGCAGAACGGCATGTTCTGACTGCATGGGTTGATGGCAATATCAGATCTGATACTCAGACATTTCAAGCAGTGAAACGCAGGTGGACAAATAAAAATGAAGCATTGAATAGTATTAAAATCATATGCAGCAATGTTCGAGGTTTCTTGTGGTCGAACATGGTCCACCTATCTTAGGGCTGATCTTGAAGATGAGGGGGCAGCTGATACCAAACCCTCTAGCTGCGACCGCGACCGCGACTGTTCGTTTTTCACGCCCAACTCGGCAGGAATGGACTGTGCATCAGCAAATTTGAGTGTAATTTGCCTCAAACAGGGAATCAATTGGTGATAGTTGAATGTTGCTGTGCCCCTTAAACATCTGATGATTTCTGAGAAATGTGAGCGTCAAATCTGCTGATGCAAACTGAATCATTTCATCAGCCGTCACTCTAAGTTTGCACCCCTGGCAGGCACAAGTGACAGTTTCTTCCCTCAAAGAGAACACACACATGCACAATGCTTCTCTTTGGCACCCTCAGATGTCTTTGTCTGTTATTTGTTGACTTCTTCCCGGAGCAGTGGTGACCCTAAACTCTAAACATTTCACTGTAAGCTGGCCCCAGTTCCAAATAGTTCCAAGGATTCGGTGCCCTTCCATGCCCTTCCGAAAGAACTGAGCCATTACAGTAGCCGGTACTACCACCCGGCGAACATCTATCACTGGCCTCACTGGCCTCATGTTCCATAGATATCTGGCTTTTGCCACTACTGGTTGATGCTTCCTGGAAGACATTTGGCCATGTTTGGCCGTGGCATCGGTGTCATCGACCCATGAAAGTGTCGAAACTGTACAGTAGCTCTTAGACTCGCAAATGGATACAGATCCACTGGATCCTCAACGTAGAAGCGACAGCATTGGAATGTTAGAACACCATGAGTTTCCTTGTGTGGCTTTCCATGACGAAGTCCCGAAGCCCATGGTCCCATAGACCCATAGACCCCAAGATCTTTATAGATTCAAAGGCAAAACAACATTTACAACACATGAAAAACCACATCTTTTCTCATTGTTTGGAACTGTGGTATTCTTACAGTATTCCGTGGAACAAACCACCACAGTTGACCCAGGAAAAGAACTTGCCTCTTCTACTGCTGTTTGACACGCAAATGCCGCGACGCAGCCTGTGAGGGAATGCCAGGGCTGGGGAAACACAAAAACCATCAGCTATTTTTTTAGCAGCTAGGTCACATCAAATAATAGTTTCACATTGGCTATATGTTCAATCAATATATATATATATATGGTATTTCTCAGGATTCTGAATATACATATATATATATATATACACGTATATATTCTATATATATATGTATATATATCAGAATTATTAGAAATACCATAAAATTCACTAGATATCAGATAAAAAAGTGTTTACATTCAATATATAAATTTAATATTAAGCAAGCCAACGGGTTAATCGTTAAAATTAAAGCCAATAGTAATTACCTGAAATAGTTTCACTGGACACCAATGCATAGCAGCCGATGTGTATGAGGACAGAATGGAACAAATGACCAAGAAGATGTGAGCAGTGCTCAAAACCTTGTGTTGTCCCTGTATACTGATTGGTACCTATAGGATTTCACACAATGGATTGCGATTGGTAACCCAATATATCATCCCCAACTGGGGAGTATAGCCCCCTTTTTTTCATCAACCAACAGGAGTTTTGAAGATTTCCCATTTCGATCTGTAAGGATAGTTGTGGTATGTAGCTGCTGAAGAGCACCAACATTACCAGGATCTGCTGCCTGGGACTTCACCACCGAAAAAACATATTCACATGTATTCACCGACGTGTTGACTTACCATGAAGAACACCCAAGAATCAAGAAAGATGTGGCAAATAAGACTTAGTCTTGAAAACCATCAGATCATATCAAATCAACTTCGACAAAACCAACAAACACACATCTTTTGTCCTAACATGATAACTGATTTTTTAAAGGTCGCTGTCAGGTTCGTTCCAACAACGTTCCCATGAGGAAGGTCAGTGGATGCTGATTAGCTGGGATGATCTTATCCGCCACATTCCCAGAGGCTAAGAACCATTCTTAAATTCCACTGTAGCTACTAAAACATGCTTAATTAATCTCTGGTTGGTGGTTGACCTGTCCCTCTGAAAAATATGAAAGTCAGTTGGGATGATTATTCCCAACTGAATGGAACAATAAACAATGTTCCAAACCACCAACCAGTAATAACCATAGACTACAACCATTCAACAAGATGAGGTGCTGGAGAAATTCTGGGGGCAAAGAGCCGGCCTTTCTGGACTTCAGCTTCTGATTCCTGTCACTCAAAAAAGGGCTTTGCCGTCACCCGAAAGAATCCCCTTGTGTGCACCAAAATAGCTGGGATGTGTGGATGTAAATGGATGACAATATGGATGTAAGTGGTTGTACATTTATGTTCATCCCCTGTGAAGTATGCGTTCATATAGACAGCTTCTGAATGGTTTTGACACATTTCCATATTCCTGAAAACACGGGAATATACCACTGAGAAAATACCCAAATAACATGTTCACAGGACGTGAACACAACATCATTTGAGTTGGTTCGGGATGTTGTGAAACTTACAGTGAACATTGGTGAACAACATTTTCGAGTTGACTTCATGATGGATGCATATTTGCATTCTTTTGTACTAGTTGTTTCCGTTGTGGTTTCAAAGTTGCTGTACAATGCTGTACATCACTTGTTGGATTATGCCATGGATCATGATTCTTTGTCCGGGAACGCCAGAGATAGGGGGAGGGATGTGTGGGTCAAAACTGGGTACCATAATCATTAGATGATTCATATACATATTATACAAATAATTCCGAATCATAGACAATACCCTCTGGTAAACGTTTACATAACTATAGAACATCACCATGATTTTTTCATGGGTAAATCCACTATTTCTATATATTTCTATGGCCATGTTCAACAGCAAACTGTGACTTTACCGGAGGGTAATAGACTAAAATCTGTCGTCCCATGTCGTCCCGGGGTCTTCAATCTTGACCACCGATGGTTTTTGTCCCGGGCGGTTGCCAGGTGGGATCATTTGGTCCCAAACATCAACAAAGAGAGCCCGGCGAATGATAACATAGCAATGGAAAATGATCCGGCTATAGATTGGTTATATTTGTTTATGATGGTTTACCATGGTTTACCTAGATATTTTTTGATGTTTCTGATGATTTATCTATTCTTTTAATGGTGATTCTCCATAGCTCCGTTAAATAAGAACGGGATATCTTTTCAAGATCAACTAGCGAAAGAACAACCAGCCCTCGACCCTTGGACCTACGACTAACCACTGGGGTCAGCGACAATTTGATTGGTGTGGCAACGGGCCGCGCAAGCACGTCACTGATGTTCATGGCTACACCGGGCCTCATTGCGATAGCGAATGGGACCATAATCCTATTGTAGGACCTGTTTTTTCTCAAGACATACTTCAAACCAACTGCATACAGCAATGATATCTGGGAGTCGGACACAGGGCCCACAAGGCAAGTCACCTGCAAGCTGGATGAAATGGGTATATTTTATTGGATAAATTTATGTTATTTCACGAACTTGATATGATATTTGGGTTTGGTACCTGCAATTTTGAAAAACCCTCAGAATATATGTTTTAGAAAGCAATTGCGCATTTAAAGTGACCATTTCGGGGTACCTATAATACCCCAGTTTCCGACACACCCAAAGGTCTGGAAGTGCTGTGACCCTTGATGTCCGGCCTTTGGGGGTCTCCCTTCTTCCCGGGCCCTGGCCTGCGGCACTGCGTACAGCAGATTGCCCTTGTACGCACAATCACCTGGTGAAACAGGATCATGGATATCATGGATCCAACGTGACCCAGATGGATCCAAATGGTAGGTTTCAGGCGGTTCCAAAACTAAATATACTTCTAACAGATCCGGGAGAATCGTGTGCGCTATACATGGGCTAAGCTATACAAAAGTTTCCAGCGACTTGGATACCCCTACTTTTGTTCACCCCGTCGGAGATCTTGGCTGAAAGCTGCAAAGATCGGTTGCTCAGCAAATGCTGAACATCGATTTCGAAGACCTTGGCTGTGGAGAGGTAACGGAGACTTTCGCCGGTCTCATTTCGGTGCATATTCAAACAGACATATCAGCACTGTTGAACACCGTCTGTCCCTTTATATTGGTTGGTTAAAATATAGGATTTCCGAAAATTGATGTTGAAAATCCCAGATATATTGGGACAGTATTTTTTTTAATAATCCTCTATTACCACCATTGATAATTATAATTACATTGAAAGATAAATTGGATAGTATAATATAATCCCCATCTTAACCATAACTATAACTAACCATAACTAACCATAACTAACCATGACTAACCATGGACCATAATTTATTAATAATATAACCATCAATCAACGGTGGTTTTGAACATTGCCATTGATACCCCAGAGGCTCCATGTAGATCTGCACTGATTTTTTTTGGCCAAATGACCCGCGAAATATTCCCATGTAATACATCAAAGTATATTATGTATATGTAAGATCTATGTATATATATATATATATTATGTATATGATATGTATGTATTTATAATAACCCCAAAAGCAATGCCGAAGGGTCGGAAACATGGACAACATACATATATATATATATTGTATACACGTAATAAAGATACACCTGTGAAACATCCTGGATTCACACGTTTTCAGCATCTTTTTGGCCAGGCCACACAGTCGAAGAGTGAGGTGAGCTTGTCGGCCTGGACTCAGGGGGCTTCGCCGGCATGTACTATATGTGTTCCATGTATTATGAGACATTAATTAATGTGATAACTGGAGGATTATAATAAATGATATGGTTATATATTATGGTTATAATAATAATATGGTTATATAATATCATTTACTGGTTGGTGGCAGTTGGTGGTTTTAACATGCTTTAACCATCTTGAAACATATGAAAGTGGGAACGGTTATCCCATAGATGGTTGGTCAATATAATTTCATATACTGGTTGGTGAATGTCTACTATAACCATTGATGGTTGAGGATTTAATCAATATGGGGATATGAATGGATATGATATAATCTGGTTGGTGGTATACCTACCTCTCTGAAAAACATGAGTCAGATTGGGATTATTATTCCCATATATTATGGAAAATAACAAATGTTTGAAACCACCAACCAGCATATAAATTCATATAAAATGTACCATGATATGAATGGATATGATAATATCATGATAAAGCTAGACCCTCCATTTGCAGCCATGAAAATGGCGGTTTACCCAATACTTTTAGTATATTTGACTTTCTTTTGCGTCTACTTTGGAGGGTCTAGGCAGACCCTCCATTTGTAGCCATGATTGAAAATGAGCAAAAGTCTCTAAAATAATGGCAGATTACCCTGACTTTCTCAGTACTTGGAGGGTCTAGGTATGTGACGGAACAACAATATGAGCATAAACGATGATCTTATAGGTCCCATGTCCCACGTCGATCATTGCTCTGTCATTCTCTAAGCAGAGCAATGGTGAATATTGAATGATCCTAGACCCTCCACATACCTCAAAGAAATTGAGTTAGTTACCATAAATTACTGATTAGTGTATCTGGAGTTAGTTACCGTAATTATACCATAAAGTTAGTTACCATAATTGGTGTATCTAATTTATTACCATAAAATACTGATGATGATTTTTTTGGGGACTTTTACCCATGAAATCATGTATATAGAGGCTCCAGCAGCTCAGCAGCCTCGCTACAATCGCTGGAAGGTGGTTGACAGTTGAGACTCACCGTGTGATCGTTCACGGTGATGAATTCCTCGGGACGTTGAACAAACGCGGTTTTAGGCTGAACAAACTAACGTTACCGTTTGAGAATTCAACGTCGCTACAGAAAATCACCATGATTTTCTAGGTAAATCATCATAGATCATCGAACTAAATGGGCCATGGTTTCCATAATCTTCCATAGTCCTATATACTATATAATCCTATAATTAGCTATATGATATCTTAAATAACCGGATAAATTCGGGGATGTTGCACCCAACAAGGATTTGGTCAGGATCGCTTCGAATCTTGGACTTGCCGGACGCGCCGAGTGTCTACAACCTTGTTCACGCCGAAGTCCGTCGGTTTCACCTGAGCAAATTTCTGCTACCGTGGCGTCACTGCACTTGAGAAGTTCCGCGAGATCAATGTGGGTAGACATGTGGATGCCTGTATGTCCAACTACAAATATCTACAGATATCTGCAGTATCCAATCGGAACAGACATTATGACTGAGCATATGTTTGCTGCTGCAGACACTGCAGACCTCTGCAATCTTACAGCTATGGGCAGGTACTCCAACGAAATGGCTTTCTAAACTCTTACCCAATCGACGGGTAATAAACATATAGATAAACAACAGAGAGGGCCGGCAAGTGCCCTTGTGACAAGCTCCAAGAACGAAGCAGCAGATCAGAACAACTCAATAGTTTCAAAATGGAGGAGATATATCAAGCAGTTGATGGTGCATAAAAAACGTGCAATGTTTTACTACGGCAAGCCGTAGGCCGTAGGTGTCTAGAATGATGTCTTTTTTCAGTGTATCCCCAGGATTTTCCGAAACAAAAACAGCTCTGGCCTTTACACTGAGCTTGCAGTTTTGGAGATCACCCTCCTGACTGCTGCAAAATTGCGGTGGCTCGTGGCCATGATCATTGGTGAAAAAAGGACTCTGGGGATTTAAGACTTCGCTCTGGAAAATGGCCCATTCATAGATGATTTATGATGATTTGTCAAAAGATGGTGACCTTCCAACAATCAAACAATCTCCGTGATTGATGAAACATGATTAAAATCCATCAAGAATGACGGGCAGCTGAGTCGTGGAGCTAGTTCCCTCTCTCTTTGCACGTGCGTGTACATGTACATGCACTCAGTCCACATGGAAATCAAAGCAGGCACGGCCCTTTTTTCAACAATATGTGTATCTTGCATCCACAGCAACCCCCAAACAGACTTTACCAAAAATGCCAAAGAGTCAAAACAAAATCTTGGTTTCACATCATGGTAAAGTTCTGCTTTTCATGGCGTATCCATCGTCCCGTCCTGGCTGAAGCTCAACTCCGCTGTAGCGTTGCAGCCGCCACTTTGGCATGCTAAGGTGCTGTTCACCGCCTGCCGAGTGGTTCATAGCATTTCTTGTGGTGGCCACATGGGAGTGGGAAAGCCTGCCATCAACATACAATGGCAAAGCACCCATGACTGGGGATGGTGACTATACAACTCATTTCAGTTATGACTTGGGGATGGTGTCTATGGATGACGATTTGGCAATTTACCACATTATGGGCTAAACACGTGGCATTTGATGCTGATCTCATAGGATTTGTTTGGGATATATGATGGGAAATTGATTTAGCATCTGGTAAATAACTGGAAATTCACTATGTTTGAACATGGACAATCATCCTTTCCGAAAAAGTGTCATGGCTTCCATAGAGTTGGGTGACCTCTTGAGAGCAACTACTTTTGTAGTGCACATGGCGACTTCTCTTGCAATGGTTATCTTACTTTTGAAGAATCTTTGAGAAGGGGGTATACTTCCTTTACGAAGCCGAAATAACGTTGTCACCTTGTCGTACATCTTACGCACAAAAGCTGTCAAGTTAACCTGTCAAAAGCCGTGCCCGGATACGCACGAATCCTCTACATCCATGGCTCCAGTGAACACTATCCACTATCAATTCACTATAGGCAATCTTTCTTAGCCTCAAATGCACTAACAAAAATGGCAATTGACATGTCCCCATTTATAGATGTATCATGATTTATCATGATAAAAATCCCAGAAAGAATCATGGTTTTTTCGGGGAACTCCCGGCTGTGGTTTCCATGGGTTTTCTCCCAAATTACATCCCAAGTCTATCAAGAAAGTAGTACTTTTTGGTAGTTGCTACAAGGGATTGCCAGAATTATCATCATTTTGGATCATTTGTGTAGCCCAATAACATCCAATAACTATATCAATGATATCCGGATTGGAGGACAAAACCATCGCAACTCCTTGGTCCAGTTTCTTTCGTCGGCACCTGCTGTCGGTATCCGTCGTGCAACAGCATCGCTGGATTTCCAGGATATGGCGACTGACACGCAGGGCGCAAGGGTCATGTTTCATCGTTGACCCACGTCTCAACAGAAAGATGGGGAGGAATCAAAACTATAGCATTGATTTGATTTTACCATGGTGATTTAACCATAGAAACATGGAGGTATCATGGAAATATGATGGATATAGTGGGATATATCACCAACACATATAGATGTTGGGGGATGAACATCGATAAATCGAGCGATAAATCCCAGCTTTTGTTGGTGTAAACAGAAGCAGACGGGTTTGACCCATGGGCACATGAGGAGGGAGGCCACCAGTTGAATATCCCGTCATGGCTGTTTAACGAACTTTAGGCTAACTGAGGTACTAAAGTGAACTTATTGAATACACATATAAACAGTTATTTATAGTCTAACTTGACACTTGGCTCTGGTAACTGGTGAAGTATCTGAGATCTGTGTAGTGACTGGTCTGCCAGATCATCATTAACTCATCTCTCGCAAGATAAAATAGACCGAAATAGACAAATTGCCTGGAATTTGAGACTTCAATGCGATACTTCCTGATCTTCCTGAGCTTTTGGACATGGAAATATTCGAAAACCATGGAGCCCCATAAAGGAAACGATGGCAAGGCCTTCTAACCTTCACCATGGTCACCATGGTAACCATGGTCCCTGATCCTAGTGAGTCCTGGCTGAGTCGATGTTTCAATGAGATACCCTAAACGGTAAACACTGTCACAGGCACTGCGAACTTGAAGCCATGGCCGTTGAAATAGTGGATTCACCCAGCTAGAGCATGGATTGGTTTAAGGGAAAATTTACAGGAAATCCCCATATTTAATGGGAAAATCTATGGTTTCCTGTAGATTTTCCCTTAAACCAATCCATTGACAGCTGGAACATGGTGATTTTCCAGTTCGCGAACTGTAAACGTTTACCAGAGGGTAGGATTGATATGGACATACAATGATCTACAGTCAATCAGGCATTTTTTTCCCATGTTTTCCCGGTGACCAGAACATGATTCAATGATCTGCACACATATTATCCCATATCGCACCTACGAGATTATGCGGTAACGTGTGCCAAAAAACAGGGCTCATGTCAAATCTTGGGAACTCAGAACAGCTCTTGATGAATCAGTTCATGATTACTTTCACATGTCTAAATATATATATATATATGTATCATATACATAATATATATATAATAGAAATAATATCTATATAATTCTAAATAATTCTATATAATATCAGGTTGATGGTTTCAACCCCTCTGAAAAAATATGAGTTCGTCAGTTGGGATCCTTATTCCCAATATATGGAAACATAAAATTCCATGGTTCCAAACCACCCATCAGATCTATTCCATGATCTTCCCACTGTTAAAAGTTCACATCACCCAAGCTGTTCACATCACCCAAACCTTGGGCCGGCCATAGGCATCATACTGACTTACCGAGGCGTCGAACCTTGGAAAACCATGGTTTAACCGGATTTCTAGGCGTCATACCGTGGGAGATCAACACAAAAATATTGTATCATATATATATATATATACACACTAATTGGTGGTTAATTAGATTGTTATTATGGTTAATATGGCCAATAATTATTATATATATATATATTATATATATATATATTATATACTAATTGGTGGTATACCTACCCCTCTGAAAAATATGAAAGTCAGATTGGATCATCATCCCAACTATTGGGGAAAAAATGTGCCAAACCACCAACCAGTATATATGATATTAAAATCTAATAATATCTAATATATGAAGAGAGTCGTCCATTTTACGAAACTATTCATAGATCTTCGTGGCGCGCATCGATGGAAACAGAGTCAACCTACAGTATCCCAAGACAGGTTCAGCCGGGTTCAGCTACAGAAACATTGGATCATACATGATCATACTGTAGCTCATTAAGTTGTACAATATTTCACTAACCTGAAATAAGACTGTGACTATTTGGGGATGATTCCCCTAAAATAAACTATGATGAACCAGGGCTCGGTCGCGACGTGAGGTCGGTATAGTTTAGATGAATCCAGCTTGTTTCTACCAGAAATCCGCCGGCCTGCCGGCGAGTCTTGTGGATCTTGCCTGGTCTAACTTGAACCCAACCCCCCCCCCCCCCCCCCCCCTCCCGCCCCGCCTCCCCGCCCCCCCCAGCTTCATCTTTCCTTTACGTTGTGGTGGGCTCAACTCTGCCCACGCCTCGCTCCCGGCTTGGTTTTGCATATGTTGCTGTCATTTCGATGGTTGTTTCCGTTTTTTTGTGTTTGCCACCGGTTTGCTCCGTCGCTTCTTATATCCAATACTAGATCCACTGGCTTTTGTACCAAACACCATTTACACGCAAAACCTTTCTAAATATGACCTTTTCCAAAGCCTTTCTCAATATGGCTTTTTCCACAACCCTGATTTTACAAACATGCTTTGGCTTAAACTTAATCCGTGGCTTGAACGAAACCAATGCTTTTGTGTCAAAACCGTCTTTTACACAAAGAGCTGTTTTACACAAAAGCCGTCGTATGCACAAACGCACTGTTATACACAAAAATCCTTCTTGCTGGGCCTGTGCAAGGGCTGTTTGCGGCTTACAGGATAGCTCTTTCAATGGTGGCCGGCGGAACACGTCGAAGGCGGTTAAATATCCAGAAATGATGGCAATTTCAATGGATAAATTGATGGTAAAACCAGGTATTTAAGATGATGAACAGGTGGAGATTGGGGAAACTCAAGATTCGGCTCAGCTCCAGGCCAATTCGCTTGCTTTTTGGCCGAGCCTTTCAGTAAGTGCAACAGATCACCACCTGTGGTCTTCTGCAACTCTGCTTGCTCGGCATAGTGGGTTGGGTAGACATAGGAGTCGATAAAGTTTCCTGCCACGGCGCCGTTTGCTCTCTCCAAGGGTCAGAAAGAGAGAGAGCAATCACTTTTTGTTTTTAAGGTTTCATTTGAAGTTCAGCTTGTCCATATAATTTTGTTTTCACTGCTTGATTTAGAAGTTTAGCTTCTCACATATTGTCTCAAGCCTTGAATGAAGTTTGCACCAGCCTGTCACCTATTTTGATCTATTTTGCATGGTAAAAAACTTCAAAGCCACCCTTTAACAACCCAAAACATGGGGTAACGCGGCTGAAAAATCCCTGGGAGCCGCGGTGTCCGCGGTGTCCGCCCCGCCCAGCGTTGCCTGCTGCATTGCGGTACCAAGTGCCTGTGGCTTGTGCATGGCCGTAGGGACCATTCTTCGGCTCCGGGAGTGTCTGGTAGGCCTCATGGCGAACAGAAAAATTGTTCAACTGAGATTTGGGTATGGATCAATACCTATTAATACCATATTTAGGGGAATGAACATCCATTTACCAGCTATTTTGATGTTCACCAGGGGGATAGGGTTTTGACGCATCCCCATTCGATGCTGAAATCCTGTGAGAAAAAAAACATGGGTTCCCTTTCGGAAACAAAAAAAGTTTTTCATAGCTTTTCTGGATGTGGAAATCTAACGGTTTAACTTTATGAACATGTTCCAAAATGATTCACACCACCTTGGTAATTGCGGTGCCTCAAATTCTGGGAGTGGTGTTAATTCATCTCAGAAATGATCCGTGGAAGAGTGTCAGTCATCCCACCTAAGAATCGAGAAGGGCAAATCTGAAACATCCTGAAACCACATGTCAGTCACGGATTCAGTACTGTTTTGATAGTGTTGTATACGTTGCAATACGTGGGTAAAACAATGCCATGAACCATTCCCAGTCATCGCAATTTTTATAGGTGGTATCAACTTACCATTCCCATTTCCAAAGGGTGGTTTAAGACATTGTTCTACCCTCTGGTAAACTAACATAACTATGGAAAATCACCATTTTTGATGGGAAAGTCCACTATAAATGTCCATTTTCAATAGCTATGTTAAATTACCAGAAGGTACCCACATTACAAACAATATTTCAAGAACAGGATGAAGATTCGGTCACACCAAATCACCATAGATAGATTGTAGAAACAATTCCCAAAAAATGGGTAGTGTATGACATTGTTTTACCCACGTTACAAACAATATTGTAATAACCATTAACTAGCCATGAAAACCACCATTAATAACCATTAATAACCATTAATAACCATCAACCACCATTAAAATCCATTAAATGCATCATCATGAACCATCATTCCCATGTTTTTGTTGGGTTGATTTCTACCTTGTAAAATGGCTTAAAATGGCCTGCTCTGCACCTGCTGAGGACAGAGTCGCAAACCTCAGAGACTATGCATGACAGGTATATTACTGGTATCTATATACAATATCCATTGGGACTGATTGGGACCAAAATTGGAACTATTGGGATCTATATATATATGTATATATTGATTTGTCGTTTTCTAAATTGGTTTTACGCAAAAAAAAACGATAAGTGCTGGAGTTATGACAGAGATTGCGTAAAACAATTCTGTGGGCAACTTCAAACAACTTTGAACATCGAACACAAATGCCATCCATTACCATCCACCGGTCCTTCCAACATGGGGGTGGGTCAACACCATGGTACTTCATGGCACCAAAATAGCTGGTCGAGCTGATACAACGGTTGGCGGTTGACCTACCCCTCTGAAAAATATGAGTTCGTCAGTTGGGATGATGACATTCCCAATATATGGAAAAAAAACATGTTTGAAACCACCAACCAGGATAGGTATCACACATTCCGCTGGAACCATCAGTGGCATTCCCTCGTAACCTCATGGCATCCATGATTTATTTTGTTCGCAAAAAAGGAGCAGTTTCCAGCGCTAAAAACTGGGGGTGTGATAGGCAATGACCACTGACTGATGATTTAGGGTATCATCTGACAGGTCGGCAAACCACAACGGTCAGATACCACCGTACGGATTCCTGTGGCCCTCGGGGATTGGCCAACAGACATTGGCAGATTGGCAGATTGGCATTGCTCAAAACATGGATATATATTGATGGGGGATGCTCGGGCACAAATGCATACAAATGCATGGTCATTTGAGGTGCAAAACCACCCAAATTTGGACAAGCCTGAAGCTTAAACCATACCCAGCCCCACTGGGTGAAAAATCTTCTCCCAGCGACAACACGTCGACCACTCGGAGGAGGAACAACAAACAAACCTAATTGATTCGATACCACTGTTCCCGAGCAGTCTTTCAAAACAATAATTTACAATACCCATATGCTCCATGTATAGTATATTTATATATATTTATCTACATTTGGGCCATTTGTGGGGTAAATGTAGGTAAATATTCCATACATGGAGCATATGGGAAATGACATGACAACTTTCAATCCAGTGACAATTCATGACACTTAGAAAACTACCATCAGCCATATAAAAAACGATATTTGTTACCGTTTAGGAACTGGACAATCACCATTCTTCTTAAGAGATCGAAAAAGAGAATCACCACTGTAGTCTTTGGATTAATTCTGGGGACCCGAGCCATTCAGGAGCCACCTGCGGGTGATGTTTCTACATGTTGTTTCGAGATTTGGAAAGATATTGAAAAAACTGTAGCTTTTTAGGAAGTATACTTGGATCTGTATTTTCAGGTTTCAGCTGGGGTTATCTTATAATCCCAAATGGACTGATAAACCTATGGGGCAAAACCAATACCGTTAAGCTAGAGACTCAGCACTTTTTCCTCTGAGCCGCAATGCTGTCGTACATTACTATTATACATGTGTGTTTTATGTGAGGTGCTTTTACACCCCCCTCAGGTGAGCCGGTTACGGCAAGGATGCCACAATACCGGGCGAGGTTTTTAAACCTGCCTCACCGAACTGGCTCTTTGCAGACCCAAGGGAAAACACAAACAGCGGCTATTATACAAAAACGATCGTCAATGCAAGCAGTTTCACAACTTATCCCTCTTCCCACTCAACTCGGCCATGCCTGATGACTTTCTCGTACCAGCGCCCGTGCCACTTCTGCCATTCTCCAGTGTAACGGCGATCATCGTGGGACTGACTTTGCTGAGGGCGGTTGATCCACTGACTTGCAGACGTTGATGATGAAGCTACCTCTACAGTGGATGTTCGGGCAACCGGTTTGGCGGTGCCTTTCTTGGAGGGACCTTGGCCGTACGCACCAGTCTGCTCAGCTTTGCGCTTGGCCTCGTTCTGTTCGCGAGCCCTGTCAGACTGTTTCTTCTTCTCCGCAGCGTTCTGCTTGTACAGCTCCTCGTTTTGTCCCTTAATCCACCTCAAATGCCGTTCAGCATCATGAACAGCGATGTTGTCAACGCCAGTACAAGACAACAAAAGGTTGTGCTGGGGATTCCGGTTCAGGTAGTCAATGTACTCTTCCTCGGAGTAGATTTCCGTCCGGTACATGTAGAACCATGGCTGGTCGATGTACCTGAACGATTTCGGGACGTCAAGACGGCTTGCCATATCCAAGTAAACCAGCCTCATAGCATTGTGCTCCAGCTGAGATTGCTCAGAAACACCCATCTTGACCTGAGCCTTGGTACGACCTGGCTTCGGCAGATGTGCAGACTTGAGGAGGTCGTACCGTTCACAATCGTACTCGTTCTCCCCCTCGTTCAGCACGCTCTCTGCGAATGTGGCGTCCTGGGCAAACCTGTCAGCCACAGACACATAGCCCAAGCTCAAGGCGCGATTGAATCGACTCTTCGCCCTTGCCAATAGACTGGCTTCAGGACTCGAGCTTCCTCTTGCCTGGTCGTCCAACAAACTCAAAGATTCAAGCTGACTGTGTGTGATGCTCTGCAGGTACTCGCCACGAAAGTCATAGTACAAGCCCAGCTTGTGAAGGGCGGCCTTCCTGCGTTCTGCAATCTTGGTTCGGTCGGCCTTGTTCACCCCTTCGAGCATCAATCCACACACATCGCATTCAATCTGTCCCTTGAAAGTCTGTGCAAAACATCTTGAACATTGCGTGACTTCAATCTTGACCGGCACCGGCTTCTTGTCCTCCTTCTTCACCTCTTTCTTCGAAGGTTGGTCATCGCCTTTAGGGCGAGACTTCTGCTTTGGCACCAGTGACTTGGATGTTGATGCCGGCGTCTTTGTGGGTGACTCTGCAACTGGAGCTTTTGGATCTTTCTGTACTGAACTGCCTTTGGCGGTGCAACTTTTGATACAGGCTCCAAGAAGGCCGCAGCTGATGATGCCGCAGGCACAGCTGCGGGCGCGCTTGTCAGGGCTGCCTTCTTCTTTGCAGGTTCATCCTTTGCTGCTGCATCAACTTCTGAGGTCACAGCTTTTGGAACTTCTGGTGCATGAGGTGCAGAAGTTCCTTCCTTCGGTGATGGTTTTGGAGGTACTTTCGGCGGTGTCTTTGGGCTTTCAACCTTTGCTGCAGGAGGCTTTGGAGCTTCACCTTTCGGAGGAGGGGGCAACAATCTGCTGCTTGCATATCCAGGCATACCGGCGAGTTGGGCCACATTTGGTGGCGGAGGCTTCACCTTTCCTGGGAAAAATGCCGTTGCAGTGGGCGCGCCAGTTGAGGCGGCCGGAGACTTGGAACCAGCCCGTGTTGATGCCTTGGCCTCAAAGGTCTCGACAAGCTTCTGGACTCCAACTTCTCCCCCACTGCTCGCTGCAGACTGTGCGACCTCCTGCTGGCGACGATACAAATTCACCTTCTTGGCAGTGTCATCGACAGAAATAATGTATTGCGGCGGGACGACGTCACTTGTAAGAATGCCGTCGGAGGCTGTCCTGAAAAACACAATTCCAGCTTTGACAGCTTCCGCCATGGCGACCCTGATTTCAATGGGTCGTTCAGCACGCAGGCCGCTGACATACTCTTTCTCGTCGACACGCACTTCGCTAAAATAGGAGTGTGCTCTGCCTGATGAATTTCGTTCTCCTCCTCCAGCCACGAAGCCATTCTCAATGATGCCCTTCCAATTGCCTTTTGTAGTCCTGTGATAAACTACGCCAGGGCACATCTGAGGAGTGGTAATCTTTTTACCTTTGGCGTTCATTTTCTGGATCGCTGCTGCTCCAGACAGAGCATAGATTTCCACTGCATTGAACGTGTCCTCAGCTGAAGCGGCATCCATGGCACGTTTTGTGTGCCCCTGCACTGCACGGATCCTGATGGGCCAGTAGGCTAACCCTTTACGGGTTGCCTTCTGGTACCCGGCAATGCACTGGAACTCAAAACGGCACTTGCTGTCCCAGTAGAGAAGGGAAATGAGCTCTTCAACTGTCATTCGGGGCAACTTGGCTGGCAGCATTTGGTTGAACATTCGAAAGAAGTCATCAAGGTCAAGCCACATGTTTTCATCAAATCCAGAGGTGTCCTGACCAGGCTGTCCACGCGTCACTGCATTGACCTTGGTCTTGTGTCGGTCCATGCGATCTGGGTACCTCAGCTCCTTTGCCCCATCCATCTCCCAACAGGTTTTGATGATCAATTCGTAGGGATGGGCATCAACGACACAATGTTCAACTACTTCTGTATTGATGTTTTCGTCCAAAGTGATACGATATTTGTCAAGGTGTCCAAGTGCATGTTTTGGAATGATGGTACCCTTGATCTCGTTTTCTTGCAGGGGCTCACCAGTTGAGGTGGCCTGAGTTGAATCCTCCTGTGTCGCTGGAGCTTTCGCCTTGGGGTCAGGTGGAGCTGCGTGGCTGGCCTTGGCCTTGCCCACCGATGGGCCCTCATGCTCATCGGGATCCAGAGCATCCCATGGGTCGCCTTCCTCATCATCATCTTCGGCGACACCAGCATCAGTCGGGCGAGCTCTCAACTCCTCTGCTGTGAAGCTTTCTGGGGTCGAGACGCTCGGCGCAGATTTGTTCGTCTCCTCACGGAGAGCATTGAGGACCTGCACAAACCTGACTGGGAGGTGCTCCATCTTTGGTGGGACATCACGCATTGTAGCCTCTCCTGCAGGACGCCTGCGCTTGTACAAAGACAGGTTGTACTGGGGAATCAAGATGTCCGTCATGTGCAACATGTGGAGAGTTGCCATGACATATCCGATCATCTCACTCCGGTTGAGCTCGGTCTCGAATGCGTGAAAGTAGTCCCTGAGCTCAAGCCTTGGTGGAAGCCTGTCATTCTGAATCCACCGAATCCGATCGTTGTCACTGGCAATCTCCTTGTGGAACCATTCCTTCAGTCGCTCCACAAATGTGGTGAAGATGAGACTCAATCCATAAGTGAGCGGGTCGGGCTCGCCGATTAGGGCGGCCTGATCCACTCCCAACTCCTTGAGCTGATTGTTCCACCACACGATGTTGCCCTTGACCCTGTCCATGATGGCATTCCAGTCGCCCTGTGGTTCCCTCTGCCCCCAAATGGGAAGGGGTTCAACACCATATTCCCCACAAATTTCATTCCCAGACCAAAAGATTACCGAAATAACCCTGATGGCTGATCCATGAGAAGAATATTTCGCCATCAGCTCCTTGATCATGGAAATATTTGCTTTGCAGAGCTGTTGCAAATCCTTACCCCAGAGCATGTCATGACCGATTTCGAGAACCATGTCCGACTTTCGCAATCCCAGATCCTCCTTCAAGGTGTACTTCTTCAAAGTCTTACCCTTTCCAGTGATCAGAGCCAAAGTTGAATCGGAAGTCACCACGTAGATGGTGGGCACGACGTCTACCGCCGGCCTTGATGTCCCAGGGACGTACTCAGTAGGCAAGCTCAGATCCCACAGCGAGTCATGCTCAAGCTCGGACAGATGGCGGATCTCCTTTGCCCACGGCACATTTGTCAGGGCGTCAGTTGCCATGGATTGCGCAGTGAAGCATTGCATGAATCCTGCGGCCAACTCAAGGTCTTCTGTCCTGTTGCCCTGCGCCAGGATGGTTGACGAAGCGAGGACCGTAGAAAAGATGTCCTCCCACCCTGCGTGCCTATCCCCCTGAACATCAAGGCACTTCCGAAAAGCAAGCCATTCCGACATGTTGCTTTGTTGGGGCACGGTCTTTAAACCGGCCGACTTGAGAGCCCGCACGTTCATCTTTTCAGTGATCGACAAATTTGAATCATCAGAACGGCGGCTCATGGCGGGCAGAGCTAACCTTTTCCTGTTCTTGGCGGTTTGTGCCTGGTTAGCTCTGGAACGAAAACAATCATGGATGAAGTCAGTCAACTTGAATGTGTAGTTCTCTGCAAGTTTCAATGCAGTACCCCGGCTTTGACCATGAGTGTGGGAACCATCACAAACGTATTCCGAAAGACTTGACAACTCTTCCATGTTTGTTGCAATCATCCAACCCTTCTTCATGGGATTCCCGTCCAAGTCAATAACCCCAAACTGGCAACCGTGGAATGGATATAATTTCAACTCTTGTCTCTTCAAAAACGACTGGACCATTGGCCATTTCCAATATTTGCAGTTCTTTGAGAGTTCAAACGCAACTGAAAAATGTGGCCCATCGATTTCACTGATAATCTTTTGAAGTGATTTGAAAAGTTTTGTAAATTCCTTTTGTTGCTGTTCGATTCGTTCAGCCCCTTTGTCGGTCAAACTGTTGATGTAACCCCATGGACTGCCGCCCACACATGGCAAGGAAGCGTAAAGCAAAATCTCACCCTCTGGATTACTTTCCCTGAAAGACTGGACTTCTTGGGCTAGCCATTTACGGCAGCCTTGGGTGGTGCCATCCTCGTTTTCAGTTACTCGGATAAGTCTACACCCTTTACTGGCTTGCCGTGGAGTGCATAGCTTCGAATCAGATGAACAGCAAAACTCAATCAACATCCTTTGGAAAGAATTTGAACCGTCACGTCCCCCCTGATCGTTGGCATTAGCTGGACACGCAGGCTTGGAGTCTACTTGGCGCACCTTCGGCTTGTCGGCGTCGATCCAAGTCTTTCCAATGGCCATCAACCTCAAAGCATGTTCCCATTTAGTTGGGGAAGTAAAAGGTTTTGTAAGGATGTCAGCTGTCTGCCAATTGGTGCCAACATTAATGAGGTCAAATTGTTCCTCCTCAAACTGCTGTTTCATCCATTTAAAACAGATGTTCTGAGTTTTGTTGGCGTACCGCATGGTGGAGGAATTACCGGTGCCCATCACAGTTATAGAAGCCTGATTATCTTCCATGAACTTCACTTGATAGAACTCCGGAAAATGGGCCTTCAATCCATTGATATTTGCCGCAGAAAGGCCCCCCTCAACATTGCCATACCTGATTTCATCGATCTCTTTATCGATACGAGTAAAAACAGGATCATTTTGTTCGGGGATGTTTGGCTTGGGGTTTGACCCAGCCTTCTGCGACAATTTCTTGAAAATGCCCAATTGCTCCAACAACGCTAACATTGGAATCCCTTCTGCTCTGAGTGCGTGATTGGCTGACACGACTTCGGCTTCAGTGGACGAGTTTGCTACAACTGTCTGCTTCTTGCTGAATGCGTTCAAAGGGAAATAGGTGTTTGGCCCCACAAGAAACATGGCACAACCTGAAGTTGATTTTGAATCATGTTCCCCCGCATGATCAGCGTCAGCAAATAGCCACAGTTGACAATCCTCAAACGAGTCTCCCACAAAACCCTCCATAAAAACATCTGTAGTTGACTTGATGTATGATACCAATCTGTGCAATGCAATATCACATTCAATGGACCATTTCGTCACCCTAGATGCCAAGCTTTGAGTAGCTCTTAAGAGATCTGGGCGTGCCATACGGGCCGCAAAGAGAATCTTCATCAGGACCTTCGATGCAATCGGCTGCAACCTCCCTGGCTTCTCCTTCTCATCGAGAGTTGGCCGGGCTATTCCCGCTTCTGTGAACGGCGTTGCAACCACTGGCAAGTCATCTTTCTGGACCTTTGCCAGTTCACAGTATGCATCTACACATGATTCCATGAAAGAAGACATGTCGTACCTTACCAGGTTTACAGGTTTGTTCATGCAACCGGACTTGTTTGTAACGACACTCTCAATGCTTTTGAACCGTTGAGATTTCTTCTCATTCTTTGCTTCCCTTTTGTCTCTGTGCGGACCGGGTCTGTTCTTTGATGGGAGGGCAAACTGATTAGTGTTGCCATACTCGTCACCGTACCTGAAGATTGTTCTTCCTGTCCAGAAGTCCTTTGTCTGAATCTTTTGATCCACTGTCATGTCATCTTCAACGATAGCTGAACTTTCATCTGACATATGCATGTTGAGAACTGGGAGACCTTTGAATTCAACATTTTTGTCGAACATTGTAACCCGTTCTGAATGTAAAGGCTTGACAAACTCCCCCCCCTCATTGCCAGGCTCGAACAACTTCTTCCGTGGCTGGAGATGATACCTTGTCCAAGTTTTGTTGAAGGGGTCATGTTGCCAAAAATCATTTGTTCGATGTTGTGTACGTGACGCAGCAGCCGCCTGAGAATCAAAAACATGTGCAAAAGGATGAGCTTTTCGTGGTAGTGTAACATTGTTAAACTCCACATGTTGACAACCGAAATATCGATCATAGGGTTCGGGGTCACCAATATTGACTGCTCGTTTGATGCTTGCCCATGCTTTGTCCATGTTCTCAGTGGGACCTGCGAGTTTGAAATCATCCACGTAAACAACCAACATGCAATTGTACTCAGCATGATAGAAAATACTTTGCCATACATCAGGGAGAATTTGTTTCCAACCTTCTTTTCCGATTCTGCTGTTGAGATGGTTTTCCCAAATACCGCCACTGTCTGGATGCCCGTACAAAGCTAATACCAGTGGAACCATGGGTTGCCAGAATTGCTTTTCCCAGTGTTCTGGCCATCTGTTCCGTGGCAATGATAGCCATGTGGGCACCCCAGTGAAGAGGGCCTGGATATAAGCTTGAATGGCGTCTGCCCGAGCTTTTGAAAATCCGGGCTGAGAACCAAACGCGTCAAGAAGCTTTGCAGCTTCCATCGAAGCAGGACTGCTACCTAACTCGGCAAACAACGCATGGTCAGAATCCTGGTCGCGGACATTGTTACCCTGGAAAACTGTACGGCCCTTGAATTTCCTACGAGGATCATCAGCTGGAAGTTCCGACCCCTTTTCGTAGCAGGCTTCAAAAATACGACCAAGATGTACAGTTTCCCCTTTCTTGCGGGCTTCATCAACAATGCTTTTACATTCCCTGACTCTGGATTCGTCCCATACTCCTTTTGTCCTGAGGTTCTCCCACTCCTTATCTAAGGCAGCCTTTGCTTTGGGGTTTTTCCTAACCTCATCTTTGGGAACCAAACGTGCAACAGCAGAAAACAATTCAAGAGCCACTTTGAATTCCAACTCTGCGATCTTGTTCTTGATCATCTCTCTCAATTCCGGGCGATGCAGTTCAGCTTTTGCTGGAACCGCTTTCGGCATAGCAGGGACACAAAACTTCGGTCTATCCTTTGGAATGACCTCCCATCTTGACACACTAGGCTCACCTGAGGGGCTAGGGTTTACCCGAAGCTTTCTTGCAGTTGCAACCGCACCTTTCTTCTTCTTCGGACCCTTTGATGCTGAGCTTGATGCAGCACCGCCGCTGCCAACAGCCATCTTTTCAGCCTCCTCCTCAACAAGCTTTTGCCTATCCTTCGGACTAAGCATTTTCCAAAAATCCGATGGGATCGACTCAGGGCGTTTTGACCCTTTGTACGTTTTCACAAGGCGTGTGCCGTCCCAATGATAACCATCCGGGATTGGTGTTCCAGTTGGAGTGTACTTGATATCAGGAAAAACTGGTTCCTCAGCCGGCCTTTCATCACTGGCAAGTGCGTCAAGCACTGCCTCCGTTGACTTGTCAATTGCTTCTTCACTTGCTTCTGCATGTTCCTCTGTTTGCAGTTCGGATTGAAACGGAATCGGACGAGGATCAGCAATGACATTGTCAGCAAGGCGGTCCGGCTTGGGCTCTTTGGCCTCTTTCAATGCACGGAGTGGGAAGACAAAACCTCCCGCGATGAGCTCAACACGTCGTGCTCGCTGCACTGTGATGCTGCCCGTTTCTGCATGGTAATCCAATGCTTCTAACTTGGCAACAAGATACTCACCCTTCCATGCAAAACCAGGTTGAATATGGTATCCCAAAAAGATTCCATCATTTGCAGTTGGTGATGTCTTTCCAGATGTGTTGTCAACCCTTTTTGGATTGTTCCAAAACAGTATCTTTGCACCGAAAGGAATCAACTGACCTGGAAAATCTTCTTCGAATCTGAGTTTCCATGGGGCATCATCACCGTTGAGCTGTGGCGTGGCATTCACTGCCATGGAGAAATGCTGCATAGCCATTGGCCAATACTGCAATGGAAGACCTGACTGCACGAGGTTTGTGCGCGTGCCTTCAAGCATGTGCCTGATCTCCCTCTCCACAAACGACTTTGAACTGTCCACGTACTCTGTTGATGTTTGATGTCTGTACCCCAACTCTGAAATTGTAGCAATAAGTTCTCGTGAATTGTCAGTGTAAACTGCCCCAACTTCATCCTTGTGAGATAAGAAGTGGTTGAAGGCATTAACACATGACTCACTCGATTTGGTCTGACTTGGATAGACGTGCCTGAACTGAGTGTGAATGTCCTTCATCACCAATGCCACTGTTTCACCTTTGACGCCTTCTTCCACATTGGATTTGATTACAGTATGGTCAGCGACAATGTGATCCCCAAAACTTTTGGTTTCCAACCTTTTCTGTCCCCCTTTCTTCTTTGCGGGTGGCGCCATCATGCGCGCCTTCTGACAGATCTTGCAAAATGGATTCTTGGGGTAATGGCAAAACTGGTGAGATTTGCTGCATGCCTCTTGCTCAAGGTCGGATGCCTTTCTAGACCTGACGTACTCGGTTTCGCTATCATGAGCTACTCCCTCGTCCACGCCTTCTTCATCGGCACCTTCTGCTTTTGCAGCAACCATTGCAAAAAGACGTAACAAATCACAATCTTTCTTGAACTGTCCACTGTTCAAAACACGACAAGAGCTATCAATAACCGGCACACGGCCGTCCACATTTAGCTCGATGACTCCCATGTCCGGACGAATGAAGTAAGGCCTACCATCAGCTGGCCACACAAAACTGTAACCCTGTTCCATACATCTGACCCCAACCGAAAGAACAGCAGGAGTTTCTTCAAGAATGTATGGTGAAAATGGCTGATGTAGGGCATCGACCTTTACGTCGGCCACCTCATCCGCTCGTGTCGAACCGTTTGCTGTGGCAAGGCTGATCGGAGTATCGCTGACACGGCGGTTTGTCGCCTTTGCGGTCTTCAGCATACCCTCACTGATCAAATCCTGTTCACTACCCGTGTCAACCAACCAAACAGTGGGCAAATGAGTGTTACTGACTTTGTTCTTGGGACCGATCATTGCTCTACAGTGGTTGCATGATACTCCCCCTTCTGGGTCATTGCATCGGAATCGGCATTTGGGCTGCGTCTCACTGCCAAAGAGCTTCACAAGTTCCTGCAACTGTCGGGCCGAAACCTGAGCACGGTGAGCGATGAGTTTATCGGGTTTTGGCACTGACTCTGAATCAGGGAACGTCTTCTCATAGATTCGGGGTCTGTGCACTACCTTTCTCTGTTCACCTGTTGCTGGGACTTTGATGTATTCCACTTTTGATGAAAACACAACAGCTCTATGGCATTGTTCTTTCATGGCCTTTGTAGCTTTCGGCAACCCTTTTCCCTTTGCTATGCATGCATACCTTTGAGTAATGCATGGCGCAGCTTTTGCACTGGCCTTCTTCTTTGGTGCAGGGCTATTGGTGCGTTTTGGATCCTTTGTGGGTGCAGCTGCAACTTCATGTTTGTAAAAACACTTGTCACCACGACGACATTTGCCCTGTTGAAAGTAAGTGCATGGGATCTTGGCCATCTCTTCCTTCGACTTTCTGTTGGGGGAACCACTTCTGCTACCGCCTTTGCCCTTACCCTTCTTTTTGGGGGTACCAGATCTTGAGGAATCCTTGATATGCTTGTAGGGACAGTCTTTACCCTTTTCGCACTTGCCATCCCTGAATTTGTAGCATATCTTATCCCCTTTTCCACTCTGGCTACGACCACGGGATTGACCTCGATCACCCTTTCCTTTGCCGCGATCTTTTTCCCCCCCTGAGCGGGTGCAGCGGGCTGAGGCTTTTCGGTCTGTTTGTTCTTTTCAACGATTCTGTTTCTGTTTGAACGGAGTCTTTCTCTATCCAAAAGATCACGAATGTTTCTCAACAAGAATGCGTAAGACTTTTGTTCTGACTTTTCAGGAGCTCTGTCAAATGCTTCAATGTCATACTTCATCAATTGACATTTTCGGACTTGTCTGAGTAAGATGTCTCTAAGAACCAAGTCATCTGGCGGGGTTTCCATGCCGGCAATCGTGGCGTCCCATCGGTTTAGGAACCTTCTAAGGTCCTCCACAGATTCTCCAGTGCGAACGACTCCAAGTAGGTCCTCGACGCGGTAGAGACTGCCAGCTTCCTCAGACGTCCTGAAGTAATCTTCAAACATCAAAAGGACTCTCCTACCTCTGACTTGGATCCCTTTCTTTGACTTCTCATCTTTGAAGTTATGGATCTTCGTTGCTAAATCACCTTTGGCCGAGCGAGTTAACGCTGCCGACAATTTGGTGTCGAGTGTGATGAACTTCCCAGGTTCCTGCAGCTTTTCCTCCAACTTTTCCCTAGGAGTTTTGTTGTCAAAGACTTCATTGAGCCAAAGCCAAGCCTCATCGGGTTTGTCGGAGCACGACTTCACTTCATCCCTGACATGATTACGCCAGTGACGATACGCTTCTGGGGCAGGCATGTCGTTCAGTTTGATAGTCTCTGCCTCTTTTGTTCGGGGCTTTTCACCATCTGAATCCTTTGAAGTCAGTCTAGTGATGAGATCTAGCAATTGTTGACCTGAAAGACCTAAGCCTGCATCAGCAGCTTTCTTGCCGGTGTCGCTTGCTATTGCTGTAGGACTGGGCACACTATGCTCTTGATTTGCATCATCATCATTTTGTCTTTGAACTGGCAATGGTGGCAGTTTTGGAGGTGCTGCTGATCCGGCAGGGGTTGTTGAGAATAAGTTGCTCAACCTTTCCTTGGCGTCCATGGCTAAGCTGCTCATGCCAGTGTTTGGCATGGGTTCTGCTCCAGCCTTGGTACCGACCGCTGATTTTGGGGTCAAGTACAAATCGACATTGTTCCCGCCTTGTGCGTCATCAACTTCGACGGCTCTGTCGACCTTGATTTCTGGGGCGCTGTACTTGTTGAGCTTCTCCATCAAATCCTCCACTTGTCCCTGCAGTTGAAAGTTGAGTTCAGCAGCTTGGTTTTCCTGCCTACTGCATTCCTCTCTAATCTCCTGGATTACAGCTTGTTCCTCCTTCTTGAAACCTTCCATGCCGTTCTTTGCGTACTCTACTGTTTCGTCCACGATTCGTTTACAGTCTGCCTCGAGGCTACCTCTGAGTTCAGAAAACCTTTGTTCATACTGGGCTGTAACATGGGCTACCTTTTGGTTGGCTCTTTGCTCAGCTTCCAGTGCAACTGCATTTGCAGCGTTTTTCAGCTTTGCGTTTGCATCGCTAAGTTCCTGTCTCAGTTTCGCTACCTCATGCTCAGTTGCCGTTTGGGACATTGAATACTCTGACACTAGGTGTTCATGTCTGCGGTCAGCTTCTGCACGTTGATGGGCGATTTCGCTAAGGCAAATTCCCTCAAACTCTTGGTACAGTTGCTGGACCTTTTGTTCCATGAGATGTGTGTGCCTCTCCTCCGCCTCTTGCCTGAAAGCATCAATGTTACCTTCGTTGATGTAGGTAAGATTGTTTTGCACGAACTGGAAATAGGCTTGCACGGGCTGTGTGAAGAAACCTTCATCCACTGACATGGGCGTGGGGTTTGTCCCAGCCGGCAAGCTCTGCTGAGAACCAGTTGATGCAGCTACAGTTCCAGTAGAGGGTACGAGGGCACCGCCACCTGTTGCATCATGAGTCTTGTCCATGGCTTTAGAGACTACGGCTGATAACCTGTATTTTCAGGTTTCAGCAGGGGTAATACCTATTATCCCCAGATAGACTGATAAACCTAAAACAAAGGACAAAAACCGTTAAGCCAGCGACCCAAACTCCCTTTTGACTCGGGCCGCAATGCTGTCGTACATATCTATGATACATGTGTGTTTTATGTGAGGTGCTTTTACATTACACTTCCAAAAAAAAAACATGTAACACATCACAGCTCTCAAAATCTATTAGATCCAAGGAATCCAAGGGGTCCTATTCAAACCTGCAATATTTGGACAGTGGATGTCACGACACCATGGAGGCCACCACAATGAGCGTCTTGAGTGTGCCGAACCTATTCTGTTTGTGTGGGTTTGGTACCTGGTTGGGAAAGCCTCAAAATCCGTTGGCTTAACTATCATCTTTGTCATTGTCCCCACTGATCACTAATTTATGCCCATTGTGGTAGGAAATCCATGTCACCACTTTCAAACACCCACGTGCATCTGAATCTGTACAGATTTCTTTCCAACACATCCGGTGTTTTTTTAAAATAAGTAATACAAGTGTTTCCAAAGCAATGGCAACAAGAAGAGCATCACATTAGTTGGATCATTGCCAAAATCATTTTGCAATTTCCCGAAAGTGAGCAAATTTCAAACAAAATGCCTCGCCTCAAACGGGAAGTTGTTCTTCCTGACGCAAGGGCTCGAAACACGACAGAAAAACAGTCTTTTGGAGGTCCTGGAAACAAAATGTTGATCCGAATCAGAATCTGGGTTTGGTAAAAAAAAGCAATGCTGGGGTAAAAAAACAATCCAATGGATCAAAACCTCATCTTTTTTATTTTACTAGTCTCTTATAGCATGGGAGTAGTGAAAGGTAATCCAAAATCATTATTGCTCATATCATCTGCCATGCGCAAAATGTCTACAACTATTTAGAAAAAATGCTGTGTGTCATCTGAGTTGAATACCAAAGAGTGCCAGTTTCAGTCCTATTTTTTTGTTCGATCGAAGTGTGCAACGCGCACCCTCCCAAAAAGTTGAGCACATGATATAGGATCTCCCCAAGAGTGTCAAGGTTTTGTGTCAATCCGAACGAATCCACCGCCATTTCAGTTCCAGGTTTAACCATTGAGTTGAAGGCTCATGTCATGTGCGGTATATGCGGTATACATGTAAATTCATGTGGGAAAAATCATGGCACTGGAATTAAATCAAACATGTTACAAGAATGCAGGGGTGTGTCAGGTGTTGCACAAAACTACACAACCCAAACTGGATTCCGGGGTTGTATCTTCGAAAAAATTATGTCGTTCCGTCCATCCAGCTTTAGTTTTATTCAACAAAGGTCTTTGAAACAAAAACGAAAGAAAACAGAAACAACAAAGAACGGATTCGCCGTTTTCAATCAAGGGTGCAACACATCTGATGATTCTTATGCACATCAACAATCATGCAAAACACATTAGAACTCGTCAAACAAATCTGCCCACGTCTTCTCGTTTCCCCTTCGTTTCCTGACCTTGTGATCCATGCGCGTGCTACACCAACCGGGATCGGCTTGCAACTTCTCCGGGAGTTGTCACGTAGTGTCTGCCAAATCCTACCAGGTGCACCGCGTCATGATCTTTGGGCATTGGGATGAATTGGGTATCTGCAGTATTGGAAGTGTGCCATGCCGGTTTGCTCTCGCGGTGCCCTACAGCAACTTACGAGTACGGTATTGGCACAAAACAGGGAAAATCATGGGACACACATTTGTTGTTTCCCCCAAAATTTCCCCCACGTGTTCCAGTGTTTTTTTCCAGATGTTTAAGCTTTCCCATGTTTTTTCATCACCTTTTCCCCAGCTTTTTACCCTTTCTTTCATCGATGTTCTCCCACTTTTCCCCCATGAAATTCACCATTTCAGGCGAGGCGAAGCCGTGGTGAAACTTCCCCAGCTCAGAGATGGTTTCACGGCTGAGTTTCAGGTGGCTACACGACAAGGTCTCGTGAATCACATGCTGTGTGCTCCGAAAGGATCCGAAAGGCCCGAAATCTGTGATGTGGCACATTCTGAATCATTGGTCATGATTGGTCACTTAAGGTGTGAATGGATTCGATTCAGGTTGTTTGATATGAATGGACATTCTGAATAGATATGATATCATTGGAAATATATATATATATAATTCGAAGTTCGGGCCGGCCAAAAGAAAAAATGAAAAATGCAAAAAAAAACACCACAACCACCAGAATTACAAATGCAACATAATTACCTGGAAAAAAGGGAAATAAATATCAGGTTTCTTTCCCAAAATTCATGAAACATCACAGGAAAAAGAACAGAAACAGACAAATTTACCTTTAAAATCATCAGAATGCTGACTTTGATGCACATGTTTTTTAACCGCGCGTCGCGTCTCCCCCTTGTGTTGTTGTGCCGGCTCCACGGCCTTGAATAGATAGCATCCATGATGAAGAATCTGTTGATATTTATCTTGCTTCAAGGTGTTTACCATGATACTTTGACATTTGATGTGATGATAATGTTAACATTTCTGCACTTGAATTTCATCATTGTCATCATGCGTTCGTTGGTTTTTATTTGGAGTATTACCTTTTTCCGTTATTTCCAACAAAGATGGACATAGGATGCGGATGGGTGCAGCACGTTTCCCAGCAATTTTAAACCCTCACCAATGCACCGCGTTTTTGCCCATAGCCATGTCTGAATAGATTTTTTCCGCAAAAATACTCCCGATCAGGGAATAAAGTGTTCTTTTCCTCTATAATATATCAATAATGCCACTGTTCCTTTCGATATCGAGAAATAATGCCTTATTCCGAATTCCTTAGAGCAATTAAGCCTGAACTATGCTTATTTCAACTGATTTGCGTGGAACTTAAGGCTTGAAACCTCAGTCGCAGGAATTAAGAAATAAGGTACTTTTATTGTTTCTTGAAATAAGGCCCTCATACAGAAAGTCAATAAGTTTCATCGTTGTTTCACGATGGTCTGGGTTTCACATCCAAAGAAACACCAGCAGTACAGAAGCACATTGGATTTTCTGCAACAAATCCTTCCTCTTCGTTAACAATGGGACGCGCCCTAAAGTCATCTGCAAGAGATGCTTTTATTTGTAGAACCGCCCAGGCCTTCACGTTGTTAATTGACTGCTGAGGTTCTGCCAAAATTGGGCGAATCCTTTCGAGTAGCCTTGTGATGATGGTGAGCAGTGACGAGAGATTGAACACGTGCTGCAGAGTCAGCAAACACATCTCTAAGGCTCCAAGGTCATTGATTTGCCACAACGCTTGCCTTGATGAAGATCAAAAAGACAGAACTCCATGCACAGCATCAAGCAACGTGTCTTTAGATAGATGTTGATGTATCTGTATACGTATGTGGTAATGAATGAATATGAATCATTATAAATCGTCAAGAATAAGCTGCTGTCCAGTAGTGAAATGTTCAATGGAGGAAAGTTGGAGTGGATGCTATGTTCAATCCTTGGAGGTCCCCTCTTTCACCGACCCAATCCAAATTGCTTCTTGAAAGTAGTGAACAACGACAAATTTCCAACTTCCAACACACTCAGAAAGATCCATAGTTTCTCACCAAAAATGAAAAGTTGATGGTCAGTACAAGTGGTCATATTCAACATCCATGGGTGATAGTTTGATGCGCGCTTCACTCCATGATGTCCCTTTGAACCTGAAACCAGTGACATCGATTACGCATTGCACATATCCATCATATCCTCTAAGTCGCAAAATCATCCCACATGAATCTTAACCGCAGCTACACCCAATGCAAACAAGACCTGATATCTTGCCTGTGATCAGCAATGATCATGGAGTCGTGGGAGCTGTATTACTACCTGAGGAATATTCACCTATCCATACTTGGGGAAGCTTCTACTTCTTGCACTGGAAAAACATCTTACCAAAGTTGCCACTGGGATGATCCATGAAGCTAAGATCATCTAAGATCTATTGTTTGGGCCTAGAGGTCATGTAACGATCTTTTTCCCACGACGTCATCCCATTGAAAGATAGCCATGATGTGGAATCAACCAATTAAGCATAACAAATCCACTACGGACGGAAATGAGAGGTGTGAGGCTATAAAACTAATGGCTGCACAGCAGAGATTCCAGCCACTTGCTAACCTCAGTCCTGATTGCAAATTGAAATAGAGAGAAACCCCATTAAACCATCTTAAGCCGTCCAACTTTGGGGAGACCCAATTTTGATCCCTACCCTGTGGACAAAAATATACAAAAATGGCGTCCGGCGGCACATCTTTGATCATATCACATGATGCACTCCAAAGGCACCTTTGGCCCGAAATTGAAATATGTTCAAATCACAATAGCGAACCTGCAAAAATGGGAGGCGAAGCAGGTGACTGGAGATGTGTTCCAATAAAAAATCATGATGTCAGACACATGCAGATATGTCCAGTACTTCTTGCACCAAGACAACCTGCAAAGGTGCTCGTGAAATGGTTGCTTGTTGTACAGGTATATGGATAGTGTTTTGCACTGGGGAGATCTTGCTGACAAGGACAACTGATTAGAGGTGCCCAGCATGTTGTGATAAGCTCAACAGTCACAGCTTTGGTGTTTGCAGTGTTCATCAAGTGTCACATATGTTCCAATGAACAATGCGACAAAGCTCCTTACGGGCCAGTAGGCGCTGCTTGGCAGCCCCATAGCCATGCTTCTCATTCCCCAACCTTTTTGATGATGGCTTTATCTTCATTCCCAACAAAAACTGACAGACACCAAATAACTATTCCCGGTGCCAGGCCTTGCGTTTCATGCCTTGGGCGGAGCCAAGGTGCAAACAACATCTGGGGCTCAAGACGATTCAACCCAAAAACTCGATATGTACAGAAGAAACATCTTAGCGAACAAATGCCTACTCGTGTACGTGCCCATCGGTGACCTTTAGGCCGCCATGTATTGCTGAAGATAGTCAAACGCCAAAAACAACATAACTGTTCTGTCCGTGCTTAATCTGATAATCTGATGTGTTCTTGAAGGCGATAGAAATTGAATGGGTGGCATGGCGTTTCAACCAAAAGAATTCCATGTTGGGCGCCGAATGAATTCTGCAGATTCAATCAAATTCGTGGTTCACCTGTGCTCAATTGTTGGCCGGTGGCTTGTGATGATGATTTGGCAATGGGTTTAGGCTTCGTTATTCATGTATCCAAAGTCGGATGCGTAAACATCCCTGGTACCGACTCACACTATCCCTACGCCTTTCATGTTTTCATTCCCACCGGTGCCAGCAGTTTCACCATGTTTCATCCATGGACACTCCCACCTACTATGCCATTGGGCCACTGCATTCGGCCTCACCCGTGCAGCCAACAGGCTTTTTCCATCAGCAGGTTCACCACTTCCGTCTTGCCCCACTGTCTCGCGATATCCAGGGGTGTTTCGCCTGGGAACCACAGCTGACATTCGAACTGGCCCTTTCCAGCATAATATAACTTCAATTGATCGCCATACGGGCTGCAGAATTTGACAAGTGGTGATTAAAACGTGCGGAAACCTCTGTTTCATTCTTCACATTGGCTCACGTGGATGTCAAAGACATGGATGAACTCTAAACCCTAATGTTTTAACATGTTTCAAACAAGAAGTGTGCTACGTTGATCGTGACAGAAACACGCCCCAAAATCACGGCTCTTGAATTTCAAGGGAACTTTGAAGACGGGAACCTGAGATGAGAAATCTAGGGAAATCCCATGCTGATTGAAGTTGAAAGAACCTGAAAGTTCAAATTTTAAGTCATCAAAACATGCCACATTGAACTGCAGCTATTTGTTGATATTGCCGGTGAAAAACTGTTTTCAAAACGGTTGTGACATCGGCTGAGGCCCACGGCCTCTGTTGTTCTTGATGTCCACCGAGGCCTTCGCCGCCAACAGCAGCTTGGCGCTCTCCACGTGGCTGTTGAATGCTGCAATATGCAGCGGAGTCCAACCTCAGCACCGCCGGCGTCGGAGGCACCACCCGGCTGCGGCTCCCAGCTCTGAGCTCCCGGGCCGTTGCTGCTCCAGACGTCCACGGCCGCGCCCTTCGCCAGGAGAAAGGCGACGACCGCCGGGTGGTCGTTGGCTGCTGCCCGGTGCAGCGCGGTGAAGCGGCCGCCTCCCCCGGCCTCGAAGAGTCGGTCGAGGCAGCGCCAGTCGCGGCGCAGGTGGCCCCGCACCGCCGCCAGGTCGCCGTGCTCTGCCGCGTAGACGATGTTGTCGTCTCGGCGCGGGGAGAAATGCAGCAGAAATGAAGTTCCTCAGTTCCTGAGATCTTTATGTTCTATCTTTTCTAAGTCCAAGTCTGCTACTTATGAAAATTATATTGAATAAGTTAGAAACTGAACTTATTGAACTTTTAAGTTCATGATGTTCATGTTATGGAACTTGAAGTGCAACTTCAAATTACTTCTATAACCTTCTATATAGATCTTCTACCTGAGGTAGCATCAAGTTCTATCTTTAGTCAGTAAGGACTGAGGCCCAGACATTCCGCGGCTGCCGCTTCGTCGGCTTCGACTTGTTCTGGATCTTCCGAATCTTCCGGATCTTCCTGGTGTCACAGCTCCCGAAATTGTGTGCACACTTTGGATGTTGCCATGAAAAACTTCAGGGAACTCGATAACAACTCATGTCTCCACTACCAAGACGTGAGGCGAAGAAATTGAAAATATCGTCGGCCATTTGCCATGCATGACGTTGATATATGTTCATGACTGTTGACACTGTGGCAAACCCAAGACCATAAACCCACCATTTGAGGATGGATTATACCACCCATTCAGGGTTTTGCTATTGGGTTGAACGCATTGCAATCCACTGAGCCAACATCACCAGCCCGTCTTCAACGACAAAATTATTCTGGAAACGCTAGGGCTACACAGCGCGTGGAGATCCATCAGACAGCAACGAAAATTTGACGATGAAAGGTTGGGAGTTGACATTTGACAGTTGAGATTCTGCGAGATGTTGCATTTACTAAGTATATTAGTATATTTGACTATAGCAAAATCAAAGTTAAGGATTTAGACCGTGGAAAACGGAGATTCTGCCATCAAAATTTGGATTATTACCACTACGGTTGTTGCAGCCTTGTTTACCATCCAAAATCCAGATTTAACATCGAACACGAGAGAAACCACACATGAAGTGGTGATAAGACATGATAAAACCCATGGAAACAACCAAGCCTATAGGCGATTAACCAAGAATAATCGGACAGTCGGACAGATTCGAAAGTAAACCTTTGGTGAATGCTTAGGCTTAGTTGCATACCCTCTGGGAATCATTCCCTGGGATTCTAAACTGCCTGGCTGGGAGGTTCAAATGTTTCAAGGGAAAATGTTGGAAACTCATCTGAAAATGAATGACACTCACCCCACCAAATTTTCTGGGACCAGATAATCAACAAATACACCAGATCCGTCCAGATTCCACCAGGCCTTGGGGGGGTGTTTGTGAAGGAGAATGGGTTGTCGACATTCACAGCTGCTCAGCTGCGCTGTGTTGATTCATGCGCATGTCTTCCTAACTACGTGCTGGGATGATTCCCTGAAGCTCGAAACTAGGTTTGCTAAAGGCCCGAAACTCCAAAAATAGGTTTGCATCTGGAAGTTTGGCAGCGGGGGCAATGCCCCAAACCCTTGAAATTAGGTTGCGTTCATAATTTTCGTACAAAGGTAGGTTCGCCAGACCCGTCAAATCAGGTTCCGTTCCAAATTTTGGTACGTGGGGGGCTCCAGTCCACCAAACCCCTCAAGTTAGGTTGCGTCGTGTTCGTCTTGATATTTTTGGGGAAAGGGATGCTGAAGGCCTTCTTGATCAAATCCTTATTAAGCCTCAATAAAATTTCCGGTTTCTGGGCTGCACTGAAGAGGGGAAGGTGGGATATCTTGAGGGGGGGTACTGGAGACCCCCATGAAGTTCTGGATCTTCCGAATCTTCCTGGTGTCACAGCTCTCGACATGGTTTACACACTTTGGATGTTGCCATGAAAAACCCCAGGGAATTTTAAAGGAGGTAGTGATACGTAATGACTGGTCACAGACTTAAGGCAACTTCACACACACTTTAGGTAATACACACACTTTGAAGATTTTGTCTGCTATTGCAATGTATGACGATGATGACAAAGTCACACAGTGTTGTGTCCTCAGTAGACCTTGGATCAAATTTCAACTTCGCAATCTTGGTTTTGATCATGTTGCTGCTGGTGTCCCAAATGGAAGTTGAGAGCACCTCAACCACCGTAGACTCCTGCACTGAACCCAAATTAGCAGGCAGCATTGCTCAAGAACCAAGCCATGTCTCACAACAATTCAACTTGACTCCAGACATGACTATCATGCTATTTTATGAGGTAGCATGGTACCACATGCGTGCAACCTACTGACAAATACTGACAAGACCAGGAATTCAGTTGATGCTTTTACTGGTTGAGATGTGTAAAAAAAAAAGGTAAAAAGGAAATAAGCACAAGATCCAGCTCAATCAGACATGTTTCCAGTGCCTTTGGGCCAGCTTCTGGTTCCTGAACCGCTTCGCTGGAGCAGGTGAAAAGGTGACTGCACACAGCTGTGGAAGCAGGCCGTTTGTTTGATCAGCATTTTCTCTTGGAAACGGCAATTTAATGTTTGGAACAACCCACTTTGATCTTCCAAGGTCAGGACCGCAGTGATTTTTGCTGTTTGGCCCATGGATGAAGCAGGTTCCTGTCCACAGCTGGATCTGAAGCCAGGAGGCACCGTTCTACTCTTGGGGTTCTTCCCATCTATACCAAGAACAGGAGACACAAATTTAATCTTTCACTCACCTCACCGTAATGCAAGCTGTTGAAACGTGTTGAAATACAGACCTCACGTTGGTACAATTGATGATCATGAAACCCCTTGAGCAAACCATGGACCGTGGACACCCTCCAGGCGCCTTGGTGGCCGCTTCTGGACGTGAATCAGCTTCGGATTGAGTGGTTTCCTTGGGCAAAACGCAGATTTCCAAGTGATTCTCATTTCGACCCACCTTTCGACAATGCCTTTCCGACCTTCAAATCTGTAACAGAATGCTTTTGCGTTCATACATATTCATTTACCATGCACGGAACACGTATTAAACTACGATATCTAAAATACTATGTGATGGTGAAATAAATGCTTCTCTTGTTTGGTCGGTTTACCTGGCACAGTTTCCGGCCGAGAGTCTTCCACTATTTTGAAAGCTGCATCCTTCTTGATCTCCAGTTTTGCATCATCCGCCTGAAAGGTCGTCTCTTTGAGTTTCAAAGCATTGAGAAACTCCAACCAACCACCACGGATGAATCGGTCGACAACAATGGCTTGGAGCTGTGCTCGAGTCATAGCATGATAAAGACGCGCTCTGGTGAAATTGTCAGTGTCACCAGTGATTTGCGCATCAAAGCCAATGCAAATGATAAAGAGCTGCTCCAACCCTTTGGCATTGGTGTCCCAGTCGAGGATGAGTTCATCCTCCCTCCGGTCCTGATCTACAGCCTCTGGTAAGAAACGTAAAGATTCCTCAAAGGAAACCAACTGTATGTTGTAAGTTGGCGCGAAAACTGCCTCCAAGCGCTCCTCAAGATGTGACTTGAAAATCATGTGAAAATGTTCGTCTGGCACAAGCAATGCAACGTGCCGATCAAGCCGCATGCTGGGGTGCCTTTGCAGAATGAACCACAGAGCTTCCACTGTGTTTTGGGCAAAGTGCGCAAACAAATCACCATCATACCCTTCGGGCACCTCGAAAATAAATGACTTCAGTGGAGGGCCAGTTGTGCCAAGACATGTAGTTGGCTCACCATCTTGCAGCTGAAATGCGTTTGCTCCAAAGGCAACTCGTTTTGTGCTACGGACAACCTCCGTGAGGTTCACCCGGCGCATCTCAGGATAATTGTTGTCCAGTAAGAAGGACTGGGAAAGGTCTGAGAGAATCAACTTGTGCTGGGCACGAACTTCCTGGAATAACCTTTGGTTCGTTCTGAATATTTCATGTCCTTCATCAAAAACTGCGAGAACCAAGTCATCCGGCATCATCGTCAATTCCTGCAGAACAATTTGGCAATCTTCAATGTGTACTCCCGTGAATCTGTCATAGGGTGCATGCATCAAAACAACTCTTTGTAAGAGCTTGTTCCTGGACATCGTTGGCAGCGATGATTTTGCATATGTGAGGAGCCAGCGGACGAAATAGAAACCCAGAGATCGGTTCGGGGAGATGAATAGAATCTTCCCCTGACTGCTCGAACTCAGTTTGCTGATTGCATGCCGGATTGCCAGAAACGATTTCCCCGCTCCAGCCGGGGCTGACAAATGGACGTCTTCATGTAAATACCTGGAAAGTTCTTTGAGTTTCTCTGCCTGGTGATTTGTCAGCTGTGAGGAAGACAAAAGACTTGCTGCATACTGATTGAAAAACGATGTGTTGTCCACAGCCAGCTCTTCTGTAATTCCACGCTTTTCTAAAGCATTGTTCAGTAGAAAGGCGATGTCATCACTTAGCACTGCATCTCTCAGCCGGTGTTTTTCTTGAATGTTTTGAATGTCAAAATCCACTGCCAAGCAAGGCATACCATTCTGAAGCCGCGACTCGTGTACAGACTTTACATGGAGTTTCGTTACATCCTGCACGATCTTCTTCAAAGAGTCCTTTCCAAATACATTCAGCTCCAAGAGTTTCTCAAAAAAGTCTGTGGCGTGCCGCAGACGCTTGGTCTCAAAACATTTCCCTGTTTTCTGGCACACCACCTGCCATTTCATATCATAGTGGTCATGGTGGTTCTTGGCGTCCTCAGGCATTGGCGCTTGGAGAAGCTCAGCTGTGACAAAACTATTCTGATCTGGGTCAAATGCGTCGACCATGTCACCAGGTTTGAACTGTTCAGCCAAGAATTCCGTCACATCGACTTCGTCGTAGTCCCATCTGCGATCTGTGCGCCGCATCTCATCCAGCTTGGCAATTTCCCCCTTTTGGGAGCCACCGCACCCAATTCCATCCCAAAGGTTCACCTTTGGAAGCATTGTCCAAGGGACTTTGCCACAGCCTACGTGACCTGGGAAAAAAACCACTTTAAGTTTTTGTCCCAGGTCTACTGCTGTCTTGACTCGGTCAAACCACTTCTGAAACCAAGCGCAGCCCCAACTCGCTCGCTTCCCGTTCTGCTCCCATAGATGCCGAGCTTTTGCCCTATCTTTGTCAGTGGCTTTTCCGAAAACAATGTGACTATTCATTGCTTCTGCTCTTTTTCTTCTTTCTGATTTCTCGTCATCGGTGCATATGTGCTTTACCTCTTGGAGGTATCCCAGATCTTTATAGTTGCGCTCACCGTAAATCTGTGCGCAGAGACATTGCTGCAGATTGTCATCTGGAAAGTAGTGCTGCCCAAGCCCATGCTCAGTGTCGCACAGGAATACACATGCCACGGAGTCCTTGACGTGTGTACTGATAAGGGATTCCCACCCTGTTTCATACTTCCCTGGGAACGAGACCCAGCAAATTTTGGCATTGGGATCAATTTTTCCGAAGTAGCTATTGCCTCTGAAGGAAAGGACAGCTGGACTCTCCTTCAGAATGAAGTGAAGCGTGTTGAGCTCCTAGCAAAGCGTTCTTTCTGGCAAGAAGTCATGTTCATCAAAGCAACCACTTTTGATTAAAGTAATGAGATGGGGCCAAAAATCCACCGCAATGTGCAAAAATGTGCAAAACCTTTTCAAATATCTTCCACGCTAAACAGAAATTGCCAGCGCGCGATATGACGCGGCCCTCTGTGCAAAACTAATTTGCGGGTCCGACCAAGCACGAGAACCTTTCCTGGAAGTTTCAAAGTTGAAGCTGCTCCAATCCGACGTGATTCGTTCACTTGCGCTACTGCTACGATATGGAACTATGAACAAGGCGCATACTGTTACCTGTTTTCCACCGCCCGCCTTTGGAGGTTCACGCTCTGCTCGTTGATCAACTTCAGCCTCAAATTTTAATCATTGAGTTTGCCAAAACTGCGCTACCAGGCGCTGCCCCCAGTCCAATCTATGGTTTCAAACCTCATGTTTCCAGTCAAAATGTCGGACAAATTCCAAATTATGTATTGTTGGTTATCCAATCATCCCCGTCATTATTGCACCTACTATTTATTGTGTTGATCATTCCTAATCACCCAGAATCTTTTCTGGGTATGGACATATAATTATTCCCATCATTACAAGTCATGAAATTCACTATTCCCGATACCCACATATCATATGGTGAGGGTCATAGGTCTCTCATTCTCCCAACGAATCTGCCCAAAAATTGCTTGGCAGATTGGGATAAGCCCAATATCATCAAAAGATCATTGGATAGCGCAATGTTTCCCAAAAACTTCATCTCCATAAAAACTAATGATTCCCAAATTTTTGATAATCAGTCTATTCCAAACATTGATGATATTCCAACAAACTATCTATCAAAATTTCATCCATATTCTAATAATCAGTCAGTATGATTCCCAAAAACTTCATCTCCAGGACCACCCCATCCGCCTGCGACAGTGGTGTATACTGTATATATATTTATATATGTATATATATACAAAGGAAACTGTCTTTGAGAGAATCAGCCACAACAAACAAGTTCTGGACGGCCTGGGAGATGCTGCAGCCCATGCTTCGACAAATTGGATGACACTGTATTTTAGCCAAGATCTGCAGTCAGCGGATCAGTTTTCAGAGGCGAAGCAGACTCAACCAGTGCACCTCCAGCATCACCCAGCATGTCACTCCAGCATGTTATAGTACTCTTCGACACTCTATCACTTATCTCCATGCAATTCGCGGCTACCCTCTTTTTCATACTCAGAAGGAAATCGACGACGGTGCAATCCTCTTGAAGAAACTGTATGTTTCAAGTGACACGCCAAAGGGCAAGTGTACTTCTTCATTGCATGATATGGCAAAAAATGGAGACGGTTCCCAACCAACTTGCGCTTTAGAAACCCTTTTCAGATCTGTTCATTTCTTCTATTGCAACCAAGGCATATGATATATCTGAATGTGCATGCATTACGAACCCGAAACAACCCTGTCAGAAGATTGGTTGCTCGCTAGTTATTGTTCATTCGACACGTTGTGGAATGCATCTGCCAAAGCGCGTCCGCTACCCATGTCCCAGTCAATAAAGATGCCTTGTATGCGCCAAGCAAACATTTGAAAGCAAAAAAACTGCCTGTGCATGCACGATTCGACAGGCCCTCTTGCACTGCACTTACAATTCTGGTCCAATTGTTTGCTTCAGTTTGCTAGCAGTTTGCTGTATTAATGAATTCGAAGCTATGATTAAAATCAATTTCTATATAGGTTCACAGGGTTGCAGAATTATGGTTCGCCTATGTGATCCTCACCTCACAAATTGGTAGCTCACCGCTCGTCTGGCCATTCTGGGGCATATTTCATGTCACTTGCCACCACCATCCTAGCTGTGAACTGGTTGGCCACTCAATCCACTGTAGGAAGCGATCATGGTGGCTGCTCCTCACACCATTGGAAGAGACTTGGCTGAGTGGCATTTGATGTCAATGTGGGTGAGGGATTCACTGAGTTTACAACAATAGGGCAAAACAGTGTACCCTCTGCAAGTCCACATACCCAAGTCAATGCCTCTATTCCTAAAACATAGCTTCATCAAGAGTGCTTCCCCACAAAGCCCCCACAAATATCCGGTTTTGTTCCCACCAACAGAGGGCGGGAGGATTGTTGCGATGCCAGCTATGCGACACTGTGAGAGTCACAAACAGGGGACCAGAAGATGATGATGTTGAATTCATGGTTGTTAACTCAGAATTGCTGGAACAATTTACTTCCCAATTTCTTGGTTCCTTTGCACTCAAAATTTCCGTTCTCCTGGACTTTCTGCCTCAGACCGTGAGAAAATGCGTTCAAGAAGGTCTTTCCAGGGAATGAAGCCAGCACCGATTCAACAAATGTAATTTGGCAGCATCAAGTTTCCAGGAAATCTGCCGCACTGATTTTCCAAAAAGCAAGGACAAATCCAAGTTTGCCCTTGACTTGATCAAGATCAAAAACTAAACAAGAACAATGCAGAACACCCAGTTTTCGCGGCATCAAGCAAAGTTATGAGGTATTCAGCTCCCAGCCCAGCACAACTGAGACATCCCGCCATCATATATCAAAGGCCACCATTGCATGTGCGTTTTGTGCAATGGGAATTCGCCCAGAATGGGGAACCCGTAGTGAAATGTTCCATGAATGGTTCGTAGAGTGGATGCTATGTATATTGAACTTCGACTTCCCTTCGAGCAACAAATAATAGCCCCAATATGCCCTAATAGCTAGTACTTGTACGAATGGCTGAAAGATGATGCATGTTTGACTCCCAAATGGAAACGATATGACATTCGCATCCATGGCACTTTGCTCCCACATGAAACTTAAGCACGGCGCATACATCCAACGCAAAGAAATGAAATCAAGACCCTGAAGATCTCGCCGGTAATCATTGAGATAGCACCCAACAGTTGTACGAGATGTGATCCAACTCCAACTGAAGGACTTTCACCTACCCAGCATATTTCGGGAAGTTGTTGCTTCTTGCGTTGGAAGAAAGTCCTGGCTGAGATACCCACTGGCATGATTCTAAAACTAAGCTGAATGTCTTGGATTGGCGGGTCATTTCGAGATCTTTTGCCCATGTCACTACTGTGAAGACTGACTATTTGGAAGTAAGCAAAACAAATCAACCACCAACAGGAATAAACATGTTAAGGCAATGCCATTGATGCCTGCACTGCAGAGCTCGCAGAAGCCACTTGCTGAGCTCAATCCTTATCCCCCCAAACAGAGACGCCATAGAGCCACAGATCTTGGGTCATTTTGGAAAGTATGGGATTATGTTTTGAACAAATTGAAAATATTAAAAACCTTTTTATTTTGAAGGAACCCAATTCTGACCTATATACTTTTTTTGTGATCCCAAAGGAGCTGGGCAGCGCATTATTTATCACCAAAGGATGCACCTCAAAGGCAGCTTTGGCCCGGAATTCAACGGCTGTGCCTCACCAAAGATGGAGCTGAGCGCGGGGAAGCCGAATGGGCCACACATGTTCGTCGCTTTCTTGTGTTAACAATCCCATCGGAAAACCCAAGGAGTTGACCCAGACCTATGGAGTTTGGAATGTTGAAGCTGCTTGGATCAGAATCCGAAAAGACCTGGGCCTTGGGTTCTACCAGTGGTTGAGCAAAGAATAGAACAAACTCAGAATGAACGAAAAATGCGGTCTCGGTACCCACAAAGCAAAAGAAACAAAACAAGTGGTTGACCCTTATCTCTAGTGACTAGTGGTCACAGGCCACCACCAACTCGATTCCCATATCTTCAAATTTAGGTGTCCCAAAAAATGGGGAAGCATGCCCTTTTTGCACAGAGGTCGGATGAGCTTCCCTACCACTTCGGATTTTTTGGACATCAACCCTCGGCACCCTGAGAAGCTTACGCAGAGACCACTTTGTCAGGCCGGGGAGAACTTTGCCTGATGGGAGGGCAAACAAACACGAGAATGATGCTGTTCGATGGGTTTCTAAGAGGAATACCAGGAGCTAACCCCTGCAAAATTCATGTTCAAACAATGTCAAAGGCTATACTGCAGATCTGACGTGATCTTGCTAAGAGCTCGGGTTGAAGGGTAGAACTGCAACTTGAATCAAATTTCACTATGGACTCTACGCCGCCACGCCTCTCAAAAACGAAGCATTGACATATCGATACACATAATACTTTATTGAAATTTCTTACCGGGGCCCGGGCCATCCAAATGGACATGGGCCTGGGCAGGTGTCAAATTCATTAGCATTATACCATGATTTAGTGCTTAATGCGGTACCTTCTATATAGAGATGTACTTATCATTCCTCCAAACTGATGGATCAGGCTCACCTTGTGCTGCTTGGTAAAAACATCAAGCGGATTCGCAAACATCGCTCAGCTACTCCATGTGCCATGTGCCAGGCCTTCCGGTTCATGCCTTGGGCGGCGAGAAGGTGCACAGAACATTTGAACTTCAAAATGGTTGGACCGTTTCAGGGTTAAACCTGAAAATACGGAGATGTTGATAAGTCCAAGCTCATCATGAACGAACACATGACCAACGTCCTGGTCCTTTTGATCTTTTGGTACGGCGCATACCCATCTGTGACATTTCGGATCCTTTAGGCCATGTGTAGCTGGGGACAATCAAAGAACATCCAACCTGTTCTTGATGTTGTCTCCGGGACCATGGAACTGGAAAGGGTCAGCGGGGTTAACGCAGAGAATCCCATGCATGGCCACCAAATCAAGTCTGCAAACTCAATCGGATTCGTGGTTGATCTATGTTGATCTATGCTCACTTATTGGCAGGACTTGCGAGGATGATTTGGCACCGTGTACAGACTTCAGATTTGTCCAACATTCGCAGCATAAACATCCCCTGGTCCGAACAAATATCACTATCTCACGCCACTTGAAAACGGCTTTCATCCCCACAAGCGCCAGAAGTTTCACCATGTATCACCATGTTATATCCGTTGAAGTTGACATCCTTGGGCCACTGCAGTGCTTGAGGCCCACCCGTGCGGCCAAGAGGCGCCTGTCCATCAGCAAGTTCACGAGTTCCGTCTGGCGCTCCTCTCTCACCATATCCACGGGCGCGTTGCCTGAGCACTGCTGACACCCGAACTGACACCGTCCAATACATAGAATTGATCAATATTCGCATTGCTGAATTTGACAAGTGATGATTCGATGCGTAGAAACATGTCTCTCATTCTTCACATTGGCTCATGGGTGTCCAAGAAGAGTCCCCTCTGCAGATGTCAAAGATATGGATGAACTCCAAAACAGGATGTTTCAATAAAACGTGCTGCGTTGATCATGACAAGGACGCACCTGAAATCGCGACTCTTGAACTTCAAGGAAACTTTGAAGAGGGGAACGCGACATCTAACATCCATTGAAATCTGGAGCTCCGATCTGGAGCTCCGATATCCATTGAACCTGTTGAACTTGACAGAATAGAACATCTATAAAAATATCATAAGATGCCGGATTGAACTTCATGGAACTGCACCAATTTGCGATTGCCGCTGAAAACTCTTCAAAACGGCTACGACAGCTGTGGCCCCTTGCCATCGCCAGGCCGCCGAGGCCGTCTCGGGCGTCTCGGCGCACGGAGAGCACGGCCTCTCTCACCACTGAAATGACACCCTTCTAGTGGATACGCCTGGGTGAACCAGGGTAAAGCTGATGATTTTTGGGGAAGCCGTGAATCTTGACTCCTAGATCCGTCTAAATCCCCTGTAACTTCAAAGGACTTTAACGTCTGGACCTTTTCCACACACAGTGCAAGTACACACTACGATGTCCTGCACTTTGTGTGATTGTTGAGAAGAAGCTTTGTCGTGCACCGGGTGAGAACAGTGAGATTAACATAATTCTAATGACAAACACTTTCGTATCGCCACTGTAAAGCCACTGTTTTTCTGGGCAGATCCGTTTTTTTGTGAAACGTCCATGGCCTGCAACAGCCATCTGTGTCAACCCGGGTGTGTCTCCTAGAGGTGCCCCAATGAGACTTTCTTCAAGATATGCCACTCTTTCTCACAGAGATCGTGGTTTCTAAAAGGATTTTGCGATTGTTTTGTGCTTAAAATGCCGGAGGTGCTCAACGGAATATTTAGTTCCACAAACACTACGTATCATTACTGGCAGCATCTGTTTGACAATTGGGACTTTTCCTTTCTTGAAGGAGTTTGCAGGATGTAGAACCAGCGACAGACCAAAAGGCATGTTGAAACTCTGTCACTTCGTTTGCAGTGCACTCTTGACAATTTTTCTGACACTCTCTACTGCACTGTTACTTGAATCAGGCGGTATATCTGCACTTTGTCTATCACTTGTACTGCACTTTTCCTGACACTCGCTGCTACATATTGGATCCCTGAACATGTTGGTCTCTTTGAGGGTTGCTGCTAATCTGTGAATAAAAAATGTATCAACAAAAATGAAAACATATACGATAAATCATTGGTATGCGTGATGTTGGTCTTGCGAGCGATGGGAATTAATGAAATTATCCAATAGCAGCTTCAAACACCATCGCCAGAACATAGTCCCACCTGTGTTGGCTGCAAGCCACCGCCAAACCACCAAACCTACGGTGACAACATGTCATCATCCGAGTCATCCGACGTTTCCCTCACATTCATCGATCCAAACTACCTACAGGTGATCACCCAAGAATGGCAATGTGGGTGTATAAATCGGCAATTTTTCCTCACAAAATAAACCATCAAATATATAAAATCGATAAGAACAGGTTTTAAACCATTGGATTTTGGCGGTGCCCATCTTGATTCCTTACTACCCACTGAAATATATAAACAGAGCTTGGTATCTGATTTCTCGCAGTTGAGAGAGATCTCGCAGTTGAGAGAAACCCCCAATCTACGCTTGCTGTGTCCATTCATTCCACTTTTGCTGCGGAGGATGGTTAACATGCATGGCGCAAAGCTAGTTTAATAAATGTCTGAACTTTTACGCCAATCAGTTCTTAAAAAAAAATGTCTTGCGTTGCCTCGTATGTATTGTGAACCGAGGAAACAAAAGCACCAGTACAAGTACTGTATTATCATCATCATCTTTGGATAATATGGTGATCCCAACCACTGGATTTCATTGCAGAGCGCTCCAAAGGCTGGCGCCTCCAAATGTCAGCGGATCTGCCTGGAACGGATGCGCCTGGAAATCGGCTTCAACTGGCACAAGTCGTGTGTTGATGCAAATCAGCCTTCAACCATCTTCTGGCTTCAACATGCTTCAACCCATCTCGGGAACGTCACATGAAATCTTCATCCCAGGCAGGGATGAAAAGAACATGAAAAAACAGGAATCAGTCTCGAAACCTGCCACTGCAGTTTTCAATGGCGCACAGCTTTGAAAAAAGAAAGCAAAGTCGGGCCTCAGCCTTGAATTTCTACCAGCGGCGTTGGCACAAGTTTCTCGAAGGTCCTGGGACAAAAGAAACCAGGGTATGGTATGGGGAACAATTACATCAAACTAGAACAATGTTTGATTCTTTACTGGGTGTGCAGCCCCACTTGATAAGTAGGGTGTACATGCTATAAGTTATATCATTATATTCCATGTAAATCCATGTATATCATTTTATATATATCCAGATATAAATATGTGTAACACCATACTGGTTAACAACCCTCCAACTTCACCACCAGGTCATATTCCTCAACAAAGAGACCATGACTAACTTACCTGATATAGCACTGCCATGCAATCTTGATGCGATGGGAAGCCTAGGCCTGGCAAAATGGGGGGGCAAATGTTGCTAGAAAATCCAACCTAAGAGGCCAAACAACGAGTACGTGGGGGAACATCTGCAAACCAGTGGTTCGTTGCTGGGTTCCATGAGCATAGCTAAGTTGACATCCATCAGAACAGTAAGCAGAATTACATGCGAGACTTTAATGTCACCAAAATAAATAAGTACCCTAGATCAGCTGGGTTTAGATCAGAAGACTTTGTGAACCCCCATGCGCATAAATAAACTCAAAATAACTTAAAAACGCATTAAAAAGCACTTTTTCACATATTTAAGCATGTTATCCCATTAAAACGCATGTTTTTATCATTTTTTTTATTTTTATATCATTTTATATCATTTTTTTTTGGTTGGGATACAGGTAAATTGGTGGATTATATATTATCTGAGGGACATGTGATACCAAACGTGTTATTTCTGGTGATTTTTTTGAGTTCATTAATCACATCTTTATATTTTCGGTGTTGTGTGCATTGCTGGTAGGTAACCTTAATAAATAATCTAAAATGTCTCTGTTTATACTTCCATCTTTTCCACCCGTTCCTGATATATAAATAAAGCGCCTTGCCTGTCTTATATAATCCCGATGGGCTTCTGTATGCATTTGTCAATCCGTGTCTGTCTTCTGTTGCTTTTGTGTTGGCTATGTTCCTTTCTTCTTTATACAGTGTTGTATTTTGTCTGAATTGCTCATTAAGATTTCTTGCAAAGTTGTTCATCTTCTCATCTAAGTCTCTTTGTTTCTTGTCCGTGTCGTTCATCAACTCTTCTTTTCCTTGACGCATTAATTCTTCAAATGCTACTCTACCTATTCTTTTTGCGAATATATAATCTCATCTCTTCTCTTGTTAATACATGTTCTATTGCTTCACCTCCCATAATTCTCTGAACAACCTCTCTCCCAAACTGCCTTCCCACCTGTCTCAATGCATTAGTCATTGCTATTCTTCCAACTCCTGCTACAACTCCAATCATTTATTTTTATATTAATTTTTGATAAAAATCATTTCTAATAATAGATCTAATCATGAGTCATGAGTAATAGATAAACATATAAAACTATGTTTGTAGATAGTAAGTATCGCAATGCTCAATCAAAATCTTCGCCTGACTTTTCAGTGGAGTTAAACGAAAACTCAGAAACACCAGAGGAAACAAAACTCTATGTAACTGATATTTCTATTCCAGCGGTGTGGAAATCTACAGAGGTGGGTTTCTATGAATATATTAATATATTTATGTTGTGGTCTTCAATGGCGATACATTAGTCAAAATATTAGGGTATATTTAGGTAATATTATGGTAAACTGTGATTAAAACATGAAACAATCACAAGAAAGAAATCAACATGAAAATAAAAAATCTCAAAAAATCTCAAAAAATCAAATGATGCCAAAGGCGATTACCGGGGGAAATGAGACCGAAACCCTGAAAGACAAATGACTGCGGCAATGACTTCAACAAACATATGCAATCTATAAGCAAAAAAACATTAAAAAAAAAACACCAAAAAAAAACATTTTTTTTGTTTTTTTAAGCTTTATTTTTTCATGCTATCATCAAGTTTGAGATTTTTTGAGATTTTTTGAGATTTTTTTAGCTTATTTGAGCTTTTTTGAGCTGTTTTGAGATTTTTTGAGATTTTTTTTACTATTTTTAAAGTATTGATTTGAGATTTTTTGAGATTTTTTGAGATTTTTTGAGATTTTTTGAGATTCTTAATTTACCTTTTTGCTATTTTTAAAGTATTGCTTTGAGATTTTTTGAGATTTTTTGAGATTTTTTGAGATTTTTTATTTTCATGTTGATTTCTTTCTTGTGATTGTTTCATGTTTTAATCACAGTTTACAATAATATTACCTAAATATACCCTAATATTTTGACTAATGTATCGCCATTGAAGACCACAACATAAATATATTCATAGAAACCCACCTCTGTAGATTTCCACACCGCTGGAATAGAAATATCAGTTACATAGAGTTTTGTTTCCTCTGGTGTTTCTGAGTTTTCGTTTAACTCCACTGAAAAGTCCGATGAAGTTTTTGATTGAGCATTGCGATACTTACTATCTACAAAAATAGTTTTATATGTTTATCTATTACTCATGACTCATGATTAGATCTATTCTTAGAAATGATTTTTATCAAACATTAATATAAAAATAAATGATTGGAGTTGTAGCAGGAATTGGAAGAATAGCAATGACTAATGCATTGAGACAGGTGGGAAGGCAGTTTGGGAGAGAGGTTGTTCAGAGAAATATGGGAGGTGAAGCAATAGAACATGTATTAACAAGAGAAGAGATGAAATTACTCGCAAAAAAATAGGTAGAGTAGCATTTGATGAATTAATGCGCCAAGGAAGAGAAGAGTTGATGAACGACACGGACAAGAAACAAAGAGACTTAGAAGGGAAGATGAACAACTTTGCAAGAAATCTTAATGAGCAATTCAGACAAAATACAACACTGTATAAAGAAGAAAGGAACATAGCCAACACAAAAGCAACAGAAGACAGACACGGATTGACAAATGCATACAGAAACCCATCGGGATTATATAAGACAGGCAAGACACTTTATTTATATATCAGGAACGGGTGGAAAAGATGGAAGTATAAACAGAGACATTTTAGATTATTTATTAAGGTTACGTACCTACCAGAAATGCACACAACACCGAAAAGTATAAAGATGTGATTAATGAACTCAAAAATCACCAGAAATAACACGTTTGGTGGATTATGACGATGGCCATGTGCATATGGTTTCAGACGATAAAAAACAATTTTCTTCGTTTTTTCCATGTTTTCCATGTTTTTTTCATATTATATCATTTTTCTTCGGTTTTGTTCGTGTTTATCATCTTACTGATGGTTAGAGATTTGTTTCCGATCTAAACCCCTCCGATCCAGGGTACTTATTTAGTTTAGTGATAATGGCAAATTGACTGCTCTGACCACGGTCCAGGAGTCCAGTGGTTGCAACATGGCCGAAACGTACGAGAGTTTAATTTACTGGTACCAGGGTGAACAGTCCGGGTTCGATGCAAACAAAACCCGAACCAAAAAAAACAACATGTAACACATCACAGCTCTCAAAATCTATTAGATCCAAGGAATCCAAGGGGTCCTATTCAAACCTGCAATATTTGGACAGTGGATGTCACGACACCATGGAGGCCACCACAATGAGCGTCTTGAGTGTGCCGAACCTATTCTGTTTGTGTGGGTTTGGTACCTGGTTGGGAAAGCCTCAAAATCCGTTGGCTTAATTATCATCTTTGTCGTTGTCCCCACTGATCACTAATTTATGCCCATTGTGGTAGGAAATCCATGTCACCACTTTCAAACACACCCACATGCATCTGAATCTGTACCGATTTCTTTCCAACACATCCGGTGTTTTTTTTAATAAGTAACACAAGTGTTTCCAAAGCAATGGCAACAAGAAGAGCATCACATTAGTTGGATCATTGCCAAAATCATTTTGCAATTTCCCGAAAGTGAGCAAATTTCAAACAAAATGCCTCGCCTCAAACGGGAAGTTGTTCTTCCTGACGCAGGGGCTCGAAACACGACAGAAAAACAGTCTTTTGGAGGTCCTGGAAACAAAATGTTGATCCGAATCAGAATCTGGGTTTGGTAAAAAAACAATGCTGGGGTAGAAAAACAATCCAATGGATCAAAACCTCATCGTTTTCCTTTTACTAGTCTCTGATAACATGGGAGTAGTGAAAGGTAGATCCAAAATCATTATTGCTCATGTCATCTGCCATGCGCAAAATGTGTACAACTATTTAGAAAATGTTGTGTGTCATCAAGTGTGCAACGCGCGCCCTCCCCGAAAGTTGAGCACATGATATATAAGATCTCCCCAAGAGTGTCAAGGTTTTGTGTCAATCCGAACGAATCCACCGCCATTTCAGTTCCAGGTTTAACCATTGAGTTGAAGGCTCATGTCATGTGCGGTATATGCGGTATGCATGTAAAAATGTAGGAAAAAACATGGCATTGGAATTAAATCAAACATGTTCAAAGGAAGTTTAGGGGGAGAAATTTCCGCGCTACGGACTTTTAGAATGTCAGGGAAAGAGTTAGTCAAAGAAAGAGTTAGCAAAGAAAGAGTTCGTCAGGGAAAGAGTTAGTCAAAGAAAGAGTTAGTGAGGGAAAGAGTTAGTCAAAGAAAGAGTTAGTCAAAGAAAGAGTTAGCAAAGAAACAGTTCGTCAGGGAAAGAGTTAGTCAAAGAAAGAGTTAGTGAGGGAAAGAGTTAGTCAAAGAAAGAGTTAGCAAAGAAACAGTTAGTCAGGAAGGAGTAAAAAGAGAGTTAGTGAGGGAAAGAGTTAAGTCCCAAAGATTAGTGAGGTAAGTTTCGTCAAAGAAAGAGTTAGTGAGGAAAGAGTTAGTCAAAGAAAGAGTTAGCAAAGAAACAGTTAGTCAGGGAAAGAGTTAGTCAAAGGGAAAGAGTTAGTCAAAGAAAGAGTTAGCAAAGAAACAGTTAGTCAGGGAAAGAGTTCGTCAAAGAAAGAGTTAGTGAGGGAAAGGGTTAGTCAAGAAAGAGTTCAAAGAAAGAGTTGAGGGAAAGAGTTAGTCAAAGAAAGAGTTAGTCAAAGAAACAGTTAGTCAGGGAAAGAGTTAGTCAAAGAAAGAGTTAGTGAGGGAAAGAGTTAGTCACAGAAAGAGTTAGTCAAAGAAAGAGTTAGTGAGGGAAAGAGTTAGTCAAAGAAAGAGTTAGTGAGGGAAAGAGTTAGTCAAAGAAAGAGTTAGCAAAGAAACAGTTAGTCAGGGAAAGAGTTAGTCAAAGAAAGAGTTAGTGAGGGAAAGAGTTAGTCACAGAAAGAGTTAGCAAAGAAAGAGTTCGTCAGGGAAAGAGTTAGTCAAAGAAAGAGTTAGTCAAAGAAACAGTTAGTCAAGTTAGTCAAAGAGTTAGTCAGGGAAAGAGTTAGTCAAAGAAAGAGTCAGTGAGGGAAAGAGTTAGTCAAAGAAAGAGTTAGTTAGTCAGGGAAAGAGTTAGTCAAAGAAAGAGTTAGTGAGGGAAAGAGTTAGTCAAAGAAAGAGTTAGTCAGGATATATGAGGTAGTCAAAGAAAGAGTTTGCAAAGAAACAAGTTAGTCAAAGAAAGAGTTAGTGAGGAAAAGAGTTAGTCACAGAAAGAGTTAGCAAAGAAATTGTTCCCTCACTGTAAATGGGATTGCAAGTGGTGCTGGTGGAGGAGTTGCCGATGGAGTTTTGAAGGAAGTCTCGCACGAAATGCGTTTTTGAGAGATAGCAGATGCACGAAACCCTATGTTTTTCCAGACAAAGTCCGTCCCCGAACGTCGATGATCTACCTCTGCGGTGCGACGGGTGCGAGACGGTCTCGTGTGTGGTCGGATCATGCTCGGATCGGATCTCGGATCGGTTCCGCATTGTAAATGGGGTTTCAACTGTGTTTCGTGCATGTGCGGTCGACAGAATTCCATTGTGATTTGCAACTGTAGGATCGTTCCCGCATTGTAAATGGGATTGCAAGTGGTGCTGGTGGATGAGTTGCCGATGGAATTCCATTGTGATTTGCAACTTAGGATCGCAAATGGGATTGCAAGTGGTGCTGGTGGAGGAGTTGCCGATGGAGTTTTGAAGGAAGTCTCGCACGAAATGCGTTTTTGAGAGATAGCAGATGCACGAAACCCTATGTTTTTCCGGACAAAGTGCGTCCCCGAACCTCGATGATCTACCTCTGCGGTGCGACGGTTGCGAGACGGTCTCGTGTGTGGTCGGTCGGATCATGCTCGGATCATTCTCGGATCGGTTCCGCATTGTAAATGGGGTGTCACCTGTGTTTCGTGCATTTGTGGTCGACAGAATTCCATTGTGATTTGCAACTGTAGGATCGTTCCCGCAATGTAAATGGGATTGCAAGTGGTGCTGGTGGATGAGTTGCCGATGGAATTCCATTGTGATTTGCAACTCTAGGATCGTTCCCTCACTGTAAATGGGATTGCAAGTGGTGCTGGTGGAGGAGTTGCCGATGGAGTTTTGAAGGAAGTCTCGCACGAAATGCGTTTTTGAGAGATAGCAGATGACGAGCTGAGGACGAGCTGAGGACGTAATACCATTGTGTTCTGCTAGGGATTGTTGCTAATCGCATGTGCTGTGGCTGCATTTGTCATACTATTGTCTTTTGCAGCTGGACTTCGTAAATCGTATTGGAGTGGCTGCATGAAGGCTGCCACAGTGATTTGTCAGCAGATTTTCTCCATTTTGGCGTCAGCGATTTTCCTTCTAAAAATCCCTTTAAAAAGTGCTTCAAAATCGTCTTGCACAACAACAGTACGTGGTTGGACGACAAAGAGTCGGACGACGAAGTTCTCCGCAGACAATACCTTCATCTCTGGGAAGCTGTGCGGTCCTTTGAACCAGAGTTTGTTGATGCTGAGATGAAGCGCAGACAAGGTCTTGCCGCAGAGGGGTCAACTCTTGTTTCACTGCCGAGGGCTGGGTGTGCGTTGTTATGAACCGCATCCGGGTCTGAATTGCTGTGCTTCAGTAGCTTCGCCTTTCATTTGACCTTGCGAACCGCAGAATGCCTCTGTCACTTGGTTTTGGTTTCTGTGTGCGTTGTTACGAACCGCACAAAAAACCATGATCGTATTGCATACATGTGAAAAAAACATGCTGTCGTGGGAGCGGGTAAATGCAAGGTCTCACTAAGATCCGCTCAATGCTTTATGCAGCATGGGTTGGATTTTTGTGGTTTGTTGAAAGTATGATTTTCTGAACCATTTCCTTTTTCAGGCATCAGACCTCAAGCTGGGTGAGATGGTATGTTTGGTGTTTATTTGACCCCTGTTGGGATGAGATGGTTGGTTGGGGATCTACAATTTGGATGAGCAAGTGGGTTTCGTATTTCTTGGACCCCAGTTCGGACGAGTTGGTATGTGTAATTGTTTCGTTACTTCAACTATAGTTAATTTCGATCTGTTATATTAACGTTATGATGTTGTCGGGTAGTGCGAAAACAAAGAGATCTGTTATTCTAACTGCTAAAACAGCCGCCGGTTTCAAATGCTTGTGTTTTGCTGGGGATTGTTGCTAATAGCATTGCAATGGCTGCGTGAACTTGCTGCAGCTGGATTCTTTCAGATTTTGGCTGCTTTCATTTTCTATTTAAATTCTTTATTAAAAACGCTTCAAAAATAAAGTTTTTCTGCTCTGGCGTCGAGATCCGGTTTTGAAGCTACAATTTCCGACGCCGTTGCGCGTAGTTCTATTGTGTTTTGCAACTCAGTCTTTGCAGATCGCATTGTAGTCGCTGCGTCAAGGTTGCTTCCTGCTTTGGCTGTATGCGTAATACTATTGTCTTTTGCAGCTGGACTTCGTAAATCGTTTTGGAGTGGCTGCATGAAGGCTGCGAAATGGATTTGTTAGCAGGTTTTCTCCATTTTGGCGCTAGTGATTTTCCTTCTAAAAATCCTTTTAAAAAGTGCTTCAAAATCGTCTTTTTTTAGCTCTGGCGTCGAGATCCGGTTTTGGAGCTACAATTTCCGACGCCGTTGCGCTTAGTTCTATTGTGTTTTGCAACTCAATCTCCGCAGATCGCATTGTAATGGCTGCGTCAAGGTTGCTTCATGCTGTGGCTGCATGCGTAATACTATTGTCTTTTGCAGCTGGACTTCGTAAATCGTATTGGAGTGGCTACATGAAGGCTGCCACAGTGATTTGTCAGCAGATTTCTCCATTTTGGCGCTAGTGATTTTCCTTCTAAAAATCATTTTAAAAAGTTCAGGACCCATAAAACGGGGTTTGAGTCAATGGGGTATGGCCCAATATGGTTTGCTTTTACAAAATTGCAGAAAAAGACAAGAAAAGACAGAAAAAGACAGAAAAAGACAGAAAGAGCCAGAAAGAGACAGAAAAAGACAAAAAGAGACAAAAACAGACAGAAAGAGTTCGATCCAGCACATGTCAAGTCATGTCAGGTCATGCTGCAACATGCCGGCCAATGGTCGTTCAACTGTGGTCAATGGCATCATTCTTTTCAAGGCAGTGGCATGGCACAGAAGCCATGCATTCAATAGCATTACGAGGTTCAAATCACGTGCCTCCCAAAGTGAAGGATGTTAAATTGAAATATGACATGTGTCATTTGATGTACCTGAAGCACAAGCAAATCAAATAAATAAGGCAATGTGATTATGATAAGGCTCAGCTACCCCCCGGCGACATGTGACATGTCATGTTGCGCTGACTGACTGAATCTGATCATCAAATGATGGCAAGTGAAAAGAGAATCCGGGCACAATCCTGCAAGAATCATACCTGAGCAGAGCCATTGAGTAATGTAACGCGGTGCTGGGCCACTGACACATGATGAATGAGCTACTGAAAATTGAACCTACTGAAAATTGAACACAGCGAAAGCTCAGACTTAGTTTCCTGGACGGCCGCAGAGTGCAGTGCAGGTTCATCGCTCATGGATCTCGAATTATGAATTTTTATACTTGCCACTTTTCAAGTGACAGTTTTCCAGCCATTCAGAGTTGGGCCTGGACAATTTTTGCCAAGGCTTCAGAGAATGCAAAAGTGTACATCTCTGATTCAACCAGCAGCTCCTTCTTGCCAGTGAACCCATTAGCGTCACCGTCTTTGGTGGCCAGCGTCTCTGCCATCACAGGGCGGTCACGCATCATCCCCGTCAGATCCAGCGAGGAGGTCGGAACGAGCGGCTTCTGAGTTCTTCCTCCAAATGCGCCCAAATATGTATGGGTTTTCGCCAGCTTGAAGAAAGAGATGATGTGGGACATCCAAGCCGTTTGCAACATGCAGCTTGAGGTAGGTTGCTCCAGCCCCACCTGGTGGCCTAGTGCCAAGGCAATGGCCATGATCATCGAATGAACGATCAGCAAACTGTTGCCTGTCATCACAAAGGTTTTTGAGGTATCACCCAAAAAACCATTGGCAACACCCCGAAGAGCTTGAGCTGCACACAGGGTTACGAATGAACTGCATTCAGGAGCAAACCACAAGAATGAGCAGGCTTCGCAGCACATGAGACAAAGAAGCCACAGCCGCAACCCTTCGGACGAGAGCACATCGTGTAAGTTGTGGTACTTCTTGTCCAGGGAAGCAACTTTGAATCTTCTCCGAATAAACGAGCGGCTCAGATTTCCAAAGCCAGCGCTGTATTCCACCATGCTCCGAAGCTGAGATGACCCTGACTCCATGTTGGCAATAGCGTGCTCACAGAGAATTGAAAGCTGAACCATGACAGGCATGCCAAAAAGGTCTTTGAATCCCATGCCCAACAACTTTGGCCAAATTGTGGCAGCGCATCCGCCCATGTACTTGTCATAGTCTAAGTAAGCTTTCAACGTGCCCAGCACTTTCCGAAGGCGATCTGTTGACGCACACCTGGAGGCAGCCAACAGAAGGTTCTGGCATGTTTAATGCCAAAGGAATATATGTATATATATTTATATATTTATTCATTATTTATACATATATATAATATATATTTAAAATTTTGAAGAACCAAACAATTCCCCAAGCCTCCTGAAGTCTGCAAGGGAACCAAAGAACGACAAGCTCACGCTGGAAGAAAGCCGAAAAGCATTCTCCACTTCGATCTCTACCCTATCGGCTTCAGCATTGGGTACAAATGACACCTGCGGCTGAATAGAACCAGAAGTTTGCTGGTCAGCAGTGGCCGCAGTAGTGGCGATTGGAGGCACCTTCTGCTTGATCTCCTTTTTCTTCTTCTTCTGGATAGTTGCCATAGGCATTGCCCCCCGGCAACCCATCATAGTTGACATAAGGGTCAGCCACGGCAGCATTGACGACTTCCACATGGCGAAGAGCAGGCAGAAGGCTTCGCTGGAAAATGCAAAAAGCTTGTGATCTGCATCGCGCAAAAAAAAAACATTGTCAGTTGATCACATGGTCAAATGTCACATTGAATCCAAGCGGAAATGTCAACATGATGAATGATGCACCTGACGCTACAAAGTCCGTCAGCCACCCAGCACGCAGGGAGTGTTTAATCAATTTTGACCTCGCAGCTTATTTGCTGTAGTCTTTGGGATTTGGTAGTTGGGCTACAATTGGCGCCAGCATATCTAAGACATCCGAAGGCACCTCGCTTTGCCATGGTTTGTCTGGGGGGCTTTCATCTCGCCTCAAATTACACTTCTTCCACATGTACTTGTGACACGTGGACAGGCTAGATTTCCAGGTCTCCTTTGTGAAGACACGTGAAAAATGTTTTTTGTCATAAGGGTGCACAAATTTGGGAGACGTCACTTGGCATTCGACCTTCCAGCGATATTGGTTCTGGTCCACGTAGAGGCGAAAATCAGAGTTTGGCACAAGTCGCTGCAAGATTTCAACTGGAGAAAAATTCAGACGTTCAAAAGCACTGCCAGCACGTCGCGGGGCAGCAGCGACCTCAGGGGCTGGTGGTGGTGCTGCTGCTGGTGCTGCCGCTGCTGCTGCTGGCGGTCTGGGGGCTTGTGCAGGTTCAGCTGCCTCAGCCTGCGCGTCTTCCATCGCCTCGTCCATGCCTGCACCCTCGACGGCAGCCTCTGCAGCCAAAGCAACATGATCACGGTGTTCCACGCCAGGCAGCTCAGCAGGTGGGAGAATTTCACCACCGCCACCAACAACATCCAGACGAGAATCTGGCAGCTCTGGCTGCAGGTCATCAGCTGGGTGTGGGTCATCAGCAGCAGCGCCATCACCAGGGCCATCACTACCACCATCGCTTGGGCCACCTTGATCCTCGTCATCCTCTGATTCCTCGTTGTCCTCGGGCTGCTTTCTTTTGCGGCTTCTGACTTTGGCCTTTCCTTTGGGCTTTGACTTGGCAACTTTCTTGGCCAACTTCTTCGCTTCTGCCTTTTTTTCTTTGCCTGCCAAGAATAGCATTGTTCAGAATTGAAGAATGATCGCTGTGTGCTAGTGGTGGAAAAAAATTACCAGTAGTACCGCACAAAGCGGTGGCGGGAGTTTCAAAAAGAGGAAGCCTATAGGAGAGATTGGTTGTTGTGAATCAGGGATGGCAGAGCGAAGCCACTGATGGACTGAAACGTGATTGATCTCTCTCACTCTTTCTCTCTCTTCTCTGACTATCTACCTTCCTACCTAATCTATCTGTCTACCTATGTATCTATATATCTCTCTGTCTCTCTCTCTCTCTTTCATCTAATTACCTATCTATCTATCTATCTATCTATCTGTCTGTCTGTCTGTCTGTCTGTCTATCTGTCTCATGTCTATCTGTCTATCTATTTATCTGTCTATCTGTCTATCTATCTATTTATCTATCTATCTATCTATCTAACTGTCTATCTGTGGCGCAGTGTCATTGAGTCTCGTGTAGTGTTAGTGTAGTGGAGTCTAGTGTAGTGTAGTGGAATTAGTGTAGTGAACAGTGAAGTGTAGTGTGGCGTTAGTAGTGTAGATGTCGTATTGTAGTTGTAGTTGCTGTTGTTGTTGTTGTAGTTGTAGTTGTAATTAGTGTAGTGTAGTGTAGTGGAATGTTGTGTAGGGTAGCGTAGTGGAATGTAGTGTAGTGTAGTGTAGTGCAGTGTAGCGTAGTGGAGCGTAGTGGAATGTAATGTAGTGTAGTGCAATGTAGTGTAGTCTATGTAGTGTAATTTAGTGTAGCGGGGTGTAGTGGAGTGTAGTTGTGTAGTTGTAGTTGTAGTAGAGTGTAGTGTATTGGAAGGTAGCGTAGTGTAGTGTCATGGAGTGTAGTGGAGTGGAGTGTAGTGTAATGTAGTGTGGTGTAACGTAATTGAATGTGATTGAGTGTAACTGACTGTAGTGGAAACGTAGTAAAGGTGTAGTTGCAGTTGTTTTTGTAGTTGTAGTTGTAGTTAGTGTAGTGTAGTGGAGTGTAGTGTAATGTAGTGCAGTGGAGTGTAGTGTAATGGAATTATGTAGTGAAGTTGTAGTTAGTGTTGTTGGAGTGTAGTGTAGTGTAGTGTAGTGTAGTGTATTGGAGTGTAGTGTGGTGTAGTGGTGGTTGTAACTGAAAATGTTAAAACCCTCACTTTTGCACAATCGGCCACAACGGCTTGCACTTTTTCAACATCTCAACGTCCAAAAGCGGTCCGAGGCTGAGGTGTTTTGTGCATTTTGACTTGCTTCGCGCCCCAACGGCGTGGACTTTAAGCTTTTTCGACATCTCAACTTCCAAAAGCGGTCCGACACTGAGGTGCTTTGGAAATGTACAATTTTTCATCTCTCATCTGGCCAGCTGGCTCCGCACCCGACGCTTCAGCGAGCCTACTTTTTCGACCCTCTGGAGCCACAAATCATTGGAACAACACAGTGTTTCGCGAAGTTAAACCTTTTTGCGCATCTGCATCTTCTTTCTTCTGACTCTTCTCTTATCTTGTCTCTTCTACTCTCCTCTTCTCTCTGCCTCTGCCCAGCCCTGCTTTTCAACTGTCCATAATATTGTCGGAAGTTTGACTTCTAAACTACTTCCTTCGACTACCGTTTCAAGCTATAACAAACTACAAACCAGCCTGTGTTTCATCAGTCTTTTCCTTCAACCATCGCTGCCACTTTTGTTGTTTCTGCAGTTTTGCAGACTGATCAGTCTTTTTCTTCAAATCCCGATATTCTGTCCTCTCCTCCAAGTCCAAATTCTCAAAAAGACAATTCACCAAATGCGAACTTCCATCATCATTTCCTGATTGCTGCTTCTTCTTCTCGTCAGCATGCAAGACTGCTTGCACATAATGAGCATCACCGCCAGACAATGATTCGGCCAGGCTTTGAAGCAAGGACTTCCGACTAGGTTTTTGAGCAGTGGTGCAAAGTTGCAAATATTGAGCTAGGACCAGCAAACTGTTGTAAACCAGGGCCGAAGGTTTGCTCACCAAAGCGTACTTTGCCAAAGGCATGGGATCGTCAACCTGGACAATATGCAGCCCAAAATAAGTAGGCTCCCAGTTGGCCACCGATGGCAAAGCAGCAAAATCGTCTAAGTTGTAGACGTGCAGCCATGTGGCTTTACCAGCAGGGTCCAGTTCAAAGCGTGCAGTATCCAAGCGTTTCAGCGGCCACACCATTGTGGCCCACATGTGCTCTTTCAAAACGACCCACACCTCATCCTCAAAGTTGGCATCCTGATTCTGGATGAGCATTCCAGGCTGGCAAAGAAAATTCAACCTTCCGGCCTGCATCGGCTGCAACTGATGGGAACAAAAGGGAATGGTCATGGTTTTCGTGATTGGCGAAGCCAAAACAATTAAAACCAGCCAGGCCTGAATTTCGAAGCCATCTTGCTCCAGGCGTCGTTTGTGGTACTTGCGAGCCCATGACCATGCCGCAGCAGACCTCACCAAGTTGGATTCCGTCACAGATTGCCATGCGATCTTAGGATCCATCAACCTGCTAAATCTTTTTGGCAGCTTGTGACCCTTGGCTCTCATCATTTTCTTTTCGTTATAATTCCTCGCTTTGGTGGACCTGTATTGTTGTCGAAACACCTGCTTCGACAGAGCAGCGGGATGCTTCAGCTTTCTTTGCTCAATGATATTTGAAAATATCACTATGTTTTGCAGGCAACCCAGACTCAGTTTGTCGTTGGACCGAGAATTCTGCTTCGAGCGAATGCGTTGGTGCAAGTCCTCGATACATTTTGTATCAGGCAACTTCTGCACTAAAACTCTGAGAATTTCGACAGCTCCTTCTGCCTGTGGGCAGAGCCGAAAGTTGCAAACTTCAAAGGCATTCATGACGAGGCGAATCGGAGCACTGACAGACAAACGGAGGTCTGCAGCCAGGCTTGTAGCAAGGGGGGCTGAACTCACCTCCATTCCTTGAAGTAGTTTGAAATCCAGCTTCATTTTTTTCAAAGCAGCTATGCTCGCCTCATGATCTTCGGAGAGAAGTCCTGCATAGACCTGTGGGGGAAGTCCATGCTTGGAAAGGCTGCCACAACGTTGGCCAAGCAGTTCGATGCAATAAGACACAGCAGTAGCAGAAAGTCCTTGAGCATCCCGAGCCCAATACATGACAGAGTCAAGTTGAGATTTCCCCCCAGGAGCGCAAAGAGCTGCCATTTGTCTCAAGTGTTCTGATTCCTTCCAGTCATTTGACATATGAATTGAATATTTCACTGCGTCCTGCGCTGTTTTGACGTTCTGGTGGTACTCTGTGAACCATCCCCAACATGGCTTGCCAACGATTTGGAGCAACTTGCAGTGCTCCCAGTTTTGCTGCGAGAGTGAAAGGTAAGCCAGCGTCAAGCCAGAAACTTTTTTGGCTCTCAGCTCTTTGAAGCCACTGCTGTCATCTGGGTTCGGTGTTGCCTCACCCAAGTAATATTCTAATATCAACCTGGTGCCCCACCACTCGGTCATTGCCTCCTCCGCAGTTTCCAGCCATGCGCACCATCGTGATGGCTTGGGACATGTGCCCTTCAGGTGGAATGAAGGAAGTTGCTTCAAGGCTTGCCAAACTTGGCGCTGCTCCTCTGCTGTCCGGCATTGCAGCTGAAGATCATCGGCGATTCTCTCCAGGTAGCTTTGGCACCGCGGAGATTCCTCATTGACTTGTGACTCATGCTGTGTTTGAATAGATCACTTTGTTGGGAAACATGAAAAACCCACAATAGAAATTTGACAAACCCAAAACTCACAAAGACATAACAAGAGGCAACATACTCTCCATGGAAAAATGCCTCCATTGCAGCCTGTTTTTCGCTAAACCACTGGCCGCTGCCAAACGGCTTATAATTGAGCGACCAGATGTACCTGGGTTGTGGCAAAGTCTTTGGCTCGGCTTGGCTTTTCAGTGACCAGAGGAAAATCCCTTTGTGCAAAGCTGCTTACATATATATAAACCTTCCAAGCTGCTGGCTTGCTAACTGGGCTTGGGCCAGGCCACAATGTTCGGAAGCTAACTTCTGATCTCGGGCCAGCCGATGGAAGACGTCATAGTCCATGTGTATGAAGAAGAAGGAATCATTCAGAAATGAGGCCAGGGCCATGTCAGTACTGGCTTGGTCCACCAGCAAGCATAGCACTGGGACATCATAAGTGGCCTGGATGACGTCAATGTCATCAGACCCATTGATTGTGAGGTTGCCATCCACGGTAATCTGGCTTGCGCATTGCCTGGAGTCATCAAGGGCAATTTTTTTCAGGAACTGCAAAGTCATTGAGAACCAAGCCGACTTGAAGTTGAAGCTGCTGGCTGAGAGCCTGTGCTAACTTGTAGGTCGCCAAGCGTGATTGTTCCCTTCTCGCTAGCAAACGTTCCATTTCTTCAGTCTCAACAGCCACCTCATCTCCAGCGCTCACAATTTTGCCCGGCCATAGATGCTGCGAAATGCCATAGCAAGATATGTCATTCTGACAGGAATAGAAAATGCTGATCAAGGTATCACGGCAGCTATGCACTGACGCATCTGTGCAGACACTGATCCTGACAGGTTCCAAGGAGAGGAGCGACATTCTGCTTCTTTTATAGTACATGGCATTCAACTTCTGTTGCCAATACAGGCAGGATCCGGCTGAAGCACCATCGGCCGAAAGCATTGCCACTTTGTACATGGAGACATTCTGTGCCTGTGACTTTTCCACAACTTGCCAGACTTCATCTAGATGCATTCGCTGCACAATCTTCTCATCATTGTTGGCCCGGAACCTGGACTTGAGAGGGAATAAATGGGACTACACAAAGCCTGTGGCTTGTGGGGGCTACTTACAAAAACATGACGCGATGAATGTTGAATGTTGGGGTTCCAGGTTCCAGGTCCAGGCCTGCAAAATTTTCTCTTTGGCAAATTGCGACCCAAGAAAGGTGAACGGTCTTGATTGACAGTCATCTCAACGCCCTGAATGAGAAAGGCCATGAGGCCGGACTGCAGTTTTGACAGGCAATCAGCGCTCCTAGTCTTCCATGGCGGCTTCTGTTGCCTTCTGCGAACTCTTTCTACTGTCAGGGCAAAGCGCAGAACACTTTGTAAAGGCAGGCCCTGTGAAGACCATGGCATTTGAAGGTCTGAGTCTGTGAGCATCGAGTCCCACTGAGACCCCCACGCCTGTTCAACACTTAGGTGGGTGGTTCTAAGATTTCTCTGCAGGTTGCAAGCCAGGAAGGCATTGTTGACGAACAAGTTCTGCCAATTCTCAACTTGAATCTCAAAACCATCTGAAGCCACTCGGAAAGTCATAGCAAACCGACCCAATGCAAACCTCATGCGATTGACAAAGAACGCAGCCTTTTCTGCATCTGCGGTCTTGTTGCAAGAAGCCTTCATCCAGTGCAAGGCCAGTCTCGTGGAACACGCATTGCAATCCATTGCGTTGGGCCTGACCAATGTTCTGCAGCCTGAAACATAAAACAATCATTCAAATTTAACATGAGGATGTGGAAAATGCCTCCAACTAAGTATAATTTATAAACACGTAGGCAAAACCAAATCTTCGCCTCAAATGTTTGCCACGAAGATGCAAGTCATGAGGAAGTTGCATTTTGGACGCCACATCCTTGATCTCATTCAGAACCTGTTTGAATTCTAGTGCTTCATGTACAAGCTTCAGCTCATCGTGCAAATAGTTCAAGTCCCAGAAAAGAGTTGTGGAGTTCGCAGGTGCGTATGCCACTTGAGAAATCCAAGCATCTGTAGGTGGAAATACGAGGACTTCGGCGGCAACCGGCACAGCTGGCTCTGCTAGCACAAGGGCCATCCATTCAAAATATGATGAAGTGAGAAATGGATTCGTCAATTTGGTGAAGAGCGTTATCTTCTGATTGGAGGAGTGTGACTTCTGAGACAAATTTATTTGAAAATTTGATAGATGACTGCGATCAAATGGCCAAATGAGAGCAGCAAGCACTGACAGAACGAGTGAGTGCTTCACACATGACAAGCACTGACAGTTCAGTGTGGAGATTATTGAAGGACTTTTTAAATCCTGCTTTCACAGATTCACTCACCTAGTCAAAGACCCCATGGCTCAGCCCAGCTGTCGCAAATCGGAAGCGGCTCACACAATGAGCAGGCCGGTCGAACATGTGAGTGACATTGATAGCGACTTGACAAACAGACAAAGTTGAAACCTGAAGAAAAATCAGCAATGAATGAATATTTCAATTTTCATGAAAACATGAAGTCAAACGTCAAATGTCAAATCACTCACCTCCCCGTGACCCTCAAATCATCAGAGTCCGTGAGTCTACCTGGACCAGCTGGCAACCATCAAAATTAAATAGCATGGTTGGTTGATCTCCAACCACAAATCAAAATTCAGTCAGAACCACTACTGACATCTGAGCCAACCTCGCCATTGGCAGTCTCAGCAGCGGCACCAACACCAAAGCCTTCCTCTTCTTCGTTCTCTGAAGGTACCATCTCCCAGCCATCATTGCTGGCACTGGCATGTGCCTCACCACCATGAAGAGCTTGACGAGCAAACATTCCATTGATCCCAGCCGCGTGTTGGCGGATTGCGGCACTCCGATGGCAATTCGAAGGGCACCTGGCCATGTCCACAATCCCAGCAACCTGACGCCACTCGTCCACACATGCCTTGTGAAAGACATGCATGCATTGCAAAGCAGTCAGTGCACGGCTCTCCACGCTCCATGGGCTCAAGGCAAATGCCGCAGATGTGCGTCGCGGCCAAGTCAGCAGGTGGCTGGGGTGGACCTGACTTGGATGATGTCATTGGGGCAGGTGTCTCTGCAGCATGTGAGTCCATCTCTGCACGACGATGGCTTCTCACTGGCGTATGTGGCACGAATGCTGCAGCGGCAGGCAGCGGAGCCGCGACAGCAGCAGGCTGCGAAGCTTGACTCACAGGGGCAACAAGCTGCTGAGGCTGAGGCGGCGCTGCCTTGGGAGCTGCAAGATGATCAGAAGGCGGCTGCGGGGTTGAACCAGAAGCAGCAGCTTGCTCACCATTTCCTTCAACTTGCGGACCATTTCCAGCAGACTGCTGCTGCTGAGCACTACCAGTAGCCACACGAAGCATTGCCCCGACATCGCCGGAGGCAGCAGCCGCAGCATTGTCCAATGCCTGCTGACGACCTCGCTTCTTTTCGGCCTTCACCATCCACTGGTCCTGCCACCCATATTCTTGAGCAATGGTCACCACATGTGTGTCGTTCAAATTGAGTGGAAGCTTCTCCAGAAATCCTTTCTTGAAGACATCAGCTCCACCAAAGGCAGCACACACTCTGTTGTAACCACGCTTGGCCACATCAGGAAAGTGCTCATAGTATTTGCAATCTTAGCCAAGGCATCAGACACTTAAGTCACCAACTATTTTCAAAAGCTTGATTGAATGTAAAAAACATAAACTGAAGCAAGGTTGATGAGACAAAGCACGGAGTTGCGTCAAGGGCGTGGGAGGCTTCACACGAGAGCAAATGTAGACAATGGCCAGCAAGCCTGTCACCGAAAGATCAGCAGTCCAGCTGGAGTCCAGCTCCTCCATCAGCTCAAACACAGTCTGTTGCAAGTGTTTTCGGGGAATCTGCTTCACAAGGGAGTAGGACCGTGTGATTGGTGTCAGCCCATCGTCTGGAGCAGCTGCCGGAGCAGGCGCCGCCGCAGGTGCTGCAGGTGCTGCAGGTGCCGCTGCTGCTGCCAATGGGGCGTCTTCTGAAGACGACGACTCCTCAGGTTGTGGAAACATGTTGGGCATCATCATCGGAAACAAGGACGCCTGCTGCTGGCGCTGTCGCTTGCTGCTGCGTCGAGACGACTTCGGCATGGCTAGGCAAGGTCGGCTATGAAATATGACAAAATGGGAAATATGAAATTTGAATGCTGGTGCCAGAAATCAGAAATTATCCATGGCAAATGAGCGAACTGCAGCACGACATTTGAAGTCAAATTTTTGAAGGCAAAACGCGCCTACCAAAGAGAAAATTCTAAAGAGACAACCCCCACCCCAAACAAAAAAGCAAAAAAACGCAAAAAAAAACAAAAAAACGCAAAAAAAAACCAAAAAACGAAAAAAAAAAGAAAAAAAATAAAAAAAAAGAAGAAAAACGCAAAAAAAAAAGCAAAAAAATGCAAAAAAAAGCAAAAACACGCAAAAAAAAAGCAAAAAAAAGCAAAAAAGAGCAAAAGAAAAGCAAAGATACGTTTCCAAAAAGGACAAAAAAGCAAAAAAAAGCAAAAAAAGCAAAAAAGAGATAATTTTCAGCCAATTCTGATTGTCAATAGTACTTTTCAATTGCAGGAGCTTGGACAGCATATACAGAAAAAAAGCAAAAAAAAGCAAAAAAAAGCAAAAAAAAGCAAAAAAGAGATAATTTTTCCAGGAAAAATTTCACAAATTGGAAACTCCCACGATTGGAGACTGGTGAGCAGGTCTGTCAACTGAAGCACCGACGAACCTGAAAATGTTGGCATACAAGCAGTTGACGAGTCAGTCTAATGGCATTTTGTCCCCAAGCGGCTAATCTGGCAAAAGTTGGTTCAGATGCCAACGCTAACTCCGCAAACCCCATTCCATCGCCAAGGTTTCGGCTTTGGGTCAAAAATCACACGACCGCTGTTCAACTTGCGCAATTTGATCTCCTCCTGCGCCTTCTCACAATCGTTCGGATCTGGATGGCGATCACCTCAAGCAGCCAACAAATCCAATCTGATACGTGTTTCCAGTCGGCTGAAAAAGGCACAGGGGGGCATTTTCAAATTGAATATTACAAACAAGTAAAGACCTGCAATGTCTAGTGACACTGGCAGTTCACAACTCCCGCCTCATCATCGGATTTGGAGCAAGCCCGCTGCTTCGCAAACATGGCTTTGAGGCACGGCATGAATGGTTGTGTGCCAATGTGATATCCTGAGCCATTAATACCTGACAAATGAGCAATGAGAGAGTGTGACAATGCAAATAATAGGATGAAGGCCCTATCGCTGATGTCAAGGGCACATGATTGGTGCTCTGCAACGGATTGAAGAAACATACGTTCACCGGAATTTCCTTGGCTCGAGGCAGCATCATTGCCTGAATCACCTGCACACACCCAAGCCTGGTCACCCGTTCTCAGCATTCATTTGACAAAAGACATGTGACATCTAAATTTGACACAGATATTATCACTGAAGGACACATGTGACATCTGAATGTGACACATGTGACACATGTGACATCTGAAATCTGAAGGAAGTTTAGAAGTCTAACTTCTGACAAGATGGACAGTTGAAAAGCATGATCTGGATCAAAACAAGCACAGGCCTTGGAGATTTTCTGGCTGGCAGATCCCTAGACTCAAGAACGGCAGCTCTGTCTGTCTGGGGTTCTTACGTTACATGGAAATATTTTCCATGTCAAAATTCCGCGGAGGCCCAGCCTCCAAGAAGCTTTCCAAGAAGCTTTCCAAAAGGGGAGGAGGTAATGGAGTAAATACAGCAGACAGTTATGTAGGTTTAACTTAAACAACAACTTCAATATTTATTACTAATTAATACTACAACAGCTAGTCTATTTTCAATATTCCATGTACTCCATTACCTCCTCCCCTGTCAGCTGCTCTACTATGAACGCCAAGTGTTTTCTTTGAACTCTGATCCATCTCTGCTGGAAACGAATCACTACTATGCGGCTCAAACCTGCAACGGATTCGTTTGTTGATTCCCCAAAGGTGCGGCAGTCAGAGCCAGAAGGAGGTTCAGCTTCAGATTCATATCTGACATATGTCTGACTCTGACAAATCTGACAGTATCTGACAGTGAATGAGCTCTTTGAAACATCGAACATTCAATTACATTACACTACACTACATTACACTACACTCCAAGTCCAATACACTACACTACATTACACTACACTACGCTACCTTCCACTACACTAAAACTACAACTACACAACTGCACTTCACTACACTACACCCCACTACACGCAGTTACACTACACTACGTTACACTACACTACACTACACTGCACTACACTACATTCCACTACAGTCCACTACAGTCCACTACGCTACACTACATTACTTTACACTACACTACATTCCACTACGCTAAACTACGCTATGTTAAATACCACTACACTACACTACACTACGCAACTACAACAACAAAAGCAACTACAACTACAATATGACATTTACACTACGCTACACTACACTACACTAATTACACTACACTACACTAGACTCCACTACAAACACTACACTACACTGAATGACGCTGGGCCACAGATAGACAGTTAGACAGATAGATAGATAGATAGATAGACAGATAGACAGATAGACAGATAGACAGATAGATAGATAGATGGGTAATTAGATGAAAGAGAGAGAGAGAGAGATAAACGGAGAGAGAGAGAGATAGATAGATAGATAGGTAGGTAGGTAGATAGATAGATAGATAGATAGATAGATAGATGGATAGATAGATAGATAGATAGACAGATAGTTAGGTAATTAGATGAAAGAGAGAGAGAGAGAGAGAGAGAGACAGAGAGATAGATAGATACATAGGTAGACAGATAGATAGATAGGTGGGAAGGTAGCTAGTCAGAGAAAGAGAGAGAAAGAGTGAGAGAAATCAATCACGTTTCAGTCCATCAGTGGCTTCGCTCTGCCATCCCTGATTCACAACAACCAATCTCTCCTAGAGGTTTCCAATTTTTGAAACTTCCACCACCGCCTTGTGCAGTACTAATACTGGAATAACTGACATGCTATCTATTATCACCTGTCTGATTTGAAATTTGTTTTCGATGAATGGCTGAACTGAATCAGGCTTAGTTAGCTGAATTGACTGACAGAACTCAAACCTGAAAGATCTCGTCATTGCCACCTTCCAGGCCGATTCACCGCTCTTCCACCTGCACAGGACAGGATAGAGAAAACTGAAATGGAACTGGTAACCCACATATATTAATTTCACAGTTTCAGATGTCAAGTATCAGATTTCAGATGCGAAGATCCTGTCATGTCAACTTGGACAACTTGATGAACTGCCTCAAACTAACAAAAGAAGCAACGCTTGGATGACATGGGCCGCATTTTCACTGGCGGCAAGCCGTCCAGGCTGGAAGTTCGGAAGATTGAAGTCATGCAGGCTGCCCTCGAATTTTGCGAAGCCATCCAACAACTCAGTCTGTGCCGCCTGCGCTGTGGACGGCGAAATTGAGCAAAGAGAGGTTTTGCCATCAGACTTGCCGTTGCCTTAATTACAATCACTCATGCTTACTTACACTGCCACAGTGCCATGTATGATTTACTTCCCAGCCTCAGAACGCTAGATCATGTTCTGGACCAAGTGAGCTGGGATGTTGCTTGTTCATAGTCACCTCAGCAGTGCCAAATCAAAGAGAAAAAAGGTCAGGGAAAGCGAACATGGAACCAGTCCATGGAATTGGGAATGAAACTTGCATGCCAAACCAATCAGTTAAAAAGCCCAGTGAAGTTTGACACATTACTGGTATATGCAAATCTTAAATGCAACCAAGCTACTGATCGCCCGCCCCAGCCACCCATCCAATCCCGTCGGCTTCTTCTTCTTGAGGAGGTGAAGCCTGCAGTGAAGTGTGAGTCTGAGTGATTTGGGATCACACCAAGACGACTACAAAACTTGATTGAATGGAATGATGGTTTGTTGAAATCTCGAAGTCAAGACCCCCTGGCAAGCAGTGCATTGCTGCCAAGCTTCAGGACCTTGCGCCGGACACCTACTGGCATGGCGGAGAAGTTCGTCGCCACTGTGCTGCTGATACGGAAATCTTCCAGGATTTCCTTCCTTGAAGCATCAGCACTCGAACAAAATGAATGCTTGCTTAACTTACAAATGATAAACATGAAAGTGAAGAATGAAGTGCACAACCAAATCAAATTTTCAGCCAAAGGAGCTCCACCGCATGCAGCTGACCCTCCACACTTGGCAATCCAGGTGGTGCCACCACAGGAGGTTCCACAGAAGCTAACACAGCTGCAGCTGCCGACGACTTGACCTTCCATTCGCCCCCACCCCCACCACTGCCCTTCAGTCTCTTGGGCTGGTTGTGGGGAGGGCTGCGCGGCTGCAGGACAGCAGCAACACTCCCCCTGACTTTTGAAGCTGGCTTCGGGGGGGCGGTGGCGTCTTTGGCTTTGCCTCACTGACAGTGTTGCTGGCATTCAGTTGTCGACTCATTGTCGTCCCCATCCTTTGATAGGGTGTGGATATTGTGTTAACTGTTGAACTTAGCAGCCCGCCTTTGTCTCAGGCTTCTTCTCCATCACATCTTTAAAGAGCCTGATCAAAGCAAATTCCACTGAGTGGCTGGGTTGGCAGCTGGTTGTTTCATTGCAGAACTCATTGCGTTCATCATTCCAGAAATTAAGATTCAAGCTGGATGCTGACTTGACACACAAAAAAGCACTATGTTAATGTTTGCCAAGCAACTTGAACATGCCAAGTTGATTCGGGCAATGCATCTCGCAGAAGGTTGAGAATGCGCATCTGCACATCTCAACCATGCCGCACATTTGGGGGATTTCCCCTGGCAGGAGTGCATGCTGGAGCTCGTTCCTTGCACAAGAGCCACAGGTGGCAGCTTGCACCATGATGAAACTGAATCGCATGAAACTTCTGAATGCTGAGTAAATTTGAAGTTTGAAACGTTGACATCAATGGAGATGTTGAAAACTGACATCTGAGAATCAATGAAGCAATGGAGATGTTGAAAACTGACATCTGAGAATCAATGAAGCAATGGAGATGTTGAAAACTGACATCTGAGAGTATCGAATCAATGAAGCAGAGAATCGCAGAACATAGGCTGCGACCCTCGATCCATCTCATCAACTTCAAGGCAAGCCCTTGCCAGTTCTTTCTCATGGCGCACCAGACCACCTCTATGCGATGGACCTCATCATGAGTTGACAGATGGCGTTGAGAAACAAGGCAAATCCTGCTTTCTGAATTTCTGTCATTGTGTGCAATATCATCAACCATGAACCATGAAACTCTTATTGCAGGCAAGACACCCGAAGCACCACATAGATGACGATCACCACTGCAGGTGCTCGGTTGATCCCACGCGGGCTGGACAGCCTGGGCTGGATGGAAACTGAAAGTTCTGACAGCTAGCCACTTGAAGACTTTGTCATTTTTCAAAGTCAAATTTCAATGAATTGAATTGTCAAATTTCAGCTGGACACTTGAAACAAACAAACCAGCAACACCTGAATAGGTCGACATCGCTGAGGCACTTTACAAGCCAGTCAGGCCTACATAGAACTGCCCTCACAGCATCTCTCACCGCTGGATGGCTGTAGGCCAGCTTGAAGTTCTGTTCCATGAAGGAATCAACCTTTGGATCGAAGCTGATCCCTGGCCTCAACATTGCTCCAGCTGTCAGATACTTCAGAGATGGGATTTTCAATCCTCTCAAATTTTGGCCTTAAATTAAAATCCAACTGGCATCCATGTGGGGCGCTCCATATTATAATGTTTCCGGTTTGACTTTGAAACATCCTGGTCATCTCAGCCGAACAGCATTAGTGCAGCCAAGGCACGCCAACGGAATCAACTTGTCCAACCGATGTTGCCAATGGCGAGGTTCTATGTCAGCAAAGCTTTCCAGCTTCAGATTCCGGCCAGGAATCTCAAACTGCCAGGCAGCGACAGGCAATGCAACAACTGTCAATGCTGAGGCTTTGAAACAGGTGTTGCGTCATAAGATCAAAAACGAAAGCATTGAATCGAAGTGAATTCTCATGGTCAACCCAAAGAGAAAAAGGCAATGCATAACTTATTCAATAAGTTAGTTGCCAAGCTACGGGAGGTGGTATCAGAGCCTCTTTGCTGGAGGGAAATGCCAAAAGCACCACTTTGGCCGGCCAGTTGCGGTATTCTTGACCCATGAACACAACGGTCTTAGTCGGACAAGGTGTTGAAATGCTTAACTTAGTCAAAAGCTTGACTTCTGACTGACTCATCTCATCGACACCCAATACTTTGAAATCTATCCTCATGCCTGTCACTATCTACACAATAATGTTCAAAAGTCAAGCCAAGATGCAGTTCCATCATCGTCAGATGACAACACCGCAACATCTTCCGCGACATCCTGCTCCTTGACTTGGCCTGGTGCCCCTTCAATGCCCGGAGCTGGGCTCTCCACTCGATTTCGCTTTGGCTGCCAGATTGGAGCCGGGGTCAACTTCTCGCATTCGGGCTGCGGCTTTCTCTGCCCTCAGGTCAGTCTGTAGCTACAGCATCCAGCATCATGAGACTCTGACTGACCTTTTTGGACATGGTGATTTCTCAAGAAAACTGACTGATGTGCAAAACTTCAACTCAGACAATCGGTCAGTAAGCCAAGATGCCACTCGAGTCCACGTTCGGTGGAGCTGACGCGGTACCGTACATAGTCATCGACAGGGTCACCGTTAAGCTCCTTGGCTTCCAGATGGTTCCTTAGATTTGACAGGGCTACACAACACGACATCAATGTCCCTGAAACTGAGATGTATTGAAGACAATGAGTGTCAACCACGTTTGAATCACTTGTCAAAAAAACAAGTGGCACCAGATTGGTGGCTTGCTCGGGGTCCGCGGAGTGCAGCAGCCACAGCAACTGGGGATGCGAAGGACAAACTGGCTGCAAAGTGAATATGAGACTCTCAGTGGCTACCAGAAACAACCTGAAATTCTTGGACTATCAAAAGGCAATATATGTTCAGCCAAGGCACTTGTTGGGCTTTCCTTGGCTGATGCAGTCAAACAGACAGCACTACATTGCTGATAATAGATTTAATCACAGAAAACATCAACATCATTATCAAATGACACTTGGGACAATGAATCAATGCCAAAAAAAGCACATAATTTAAGGGCCATGTTTCCGGGGCAGATTTCGGACAAAAACAGGCAGCTCCTCACAGGCTACCGAATTCGAATTGCCGATGCCGCCGCTCATGGACAGACAAACGGACGCGGCGCTAATGTCACCGGGTGTCACCTAAGACCTATCGTTCAATGAGTGAATTCCTGGCCAAATGCTATATAGTGTCACATGATATGTGAAATGAACACATTTTGACATGCTGCGCCTGAAATTTGACATTTGAAATTTCACTGCGGACAGAGGTGCAGTGTAAGTCTAAGTTGAATCTCAAACAACTTGGCAAAACCACAATGGCACTCATGTCAACTCACATCTCGCGAGCTCTGCAAAGCCCAGCCAAGCCTCACTGTGAATATGGCCAGGATGTCTCCGCAAAAGGAGCCTGCAGGGCATCACTCACCCATCGAGCGCAAAAACAAATAAATAGCCAAAGGATGAGGTTCAGTTCACAAAGCAATTGGTAATTATGCACAACTTAGTGAATCAAACTTGCCATGGCAAACTTGTCACCCTTTAACTGCCCCACCTGCCTCATGCGACAAAAGTGAAAGTTGAAAGGGCGTGGACCGTTGCCTGATCGAGGAGACACAGATCGATCATATCGCCCAGCTGGAAATTTGAAACAACGAAAATGCATGTCAAATTCCACATGTGAAACAGTGACAGATGACATCTGGCAAAGCTGGAAGACATGATGAGCAGACCTGTCATCATGTCTTCTTAATGTCAACCTGGCAGGCAAATCAGTCAGTAATAACAGATTGAACGCAAGTCACATCTGAAATTTGACGAATGAAGTTTGACAGTGCAAGACAAAAAGCCATCTGCAATGGAAAAACACAGACAGAAAATTATGACAGCACTGTGATTTCTCCTCCGGGATCCCAAAATTTGTGACAGTCAGCCACGCAGCACAATCAGTCAGCATCTATGGTCAGTCACTGGCTAGATGGTGGCTGTTCCACTTCCGACTGACGGGCTCTCAATTCATCAGACAGACTAAGAAGATGAGCACAGAACAGGCCACCGCATCTGAACATCAGCTTCCCTCAGAAGAGAACCAAACCCATTGAAACTCAAAGATGGCAAAATAAAAAATGACAAACTGAAAGCTGCAACGCATGTCTAACCCCAGTTTTTTGAATTTCAGTTCATGATGTTGCGCAGCGCGATTGCAAACTCATTGGACTGAATGTGACCTGGCAATCTTGGTAACTGGGGAAAGGGCCAGATGGCTCATCCAAGAACCACATATCCGGCTCGTTGGCATACATACTGGGGGTCACAACCCAGTACTCCCCCTCCACCTGGGCCACACAGTGCCAGAGGTTTGCCTGCAGCAAAACGCATGCTGTGGAGAAGGAACATGTCACATGACTGGAAAAAACAGGTTAAATTTTCACAGCTGACCTACATGTCAAGAGCCAAGAGTCAAGGTTTCAATGTTTTGTCCCTAAAAAGCATACAAACGTTTCCTTACTCATCTATGTTTCCACCATCTCTACACATGTTTGCTGCACAAATTCTTGTCTTTGGAGCCAACCTAAGCCGGACCTAGCCTCATTGGTGTCATCATTCAAGATCCGCAAGACTTCTGCTGCATGACTTTGACCCTTCAGCTCAGGGCGAGCGTCCAAGAGTTTGCGAACCCTGTCACGTGAAAAGGCTAGCAAATCTTCATATGCCAGCCTGGGCGGGCCACCAGTGATTTAGATTCAAATTTAGATGCTTGATTTCGATGAGTTTGACAACACACTCAATGCAAAACTGAAGCCGTTGTCAAAATGTAAAGTGGGCGCTGGCAATGATTACTACGGCAAGAAATGGCAAGAGACGTGAGTGATGGGTGTGAGCGCATATGTTCGGGCTTGATCTTCCTCCCTCCATCCATCCTAACAGTTTAACCCTCAAGCACGAGTAGGCACATGCTGACTGACAAGTCACGCTACAACTCGTCACTCAAATCATTGACATCTGAGAATCTGAAATCTGGTGACTGTGTTTGTGTGAAGTGACGCTTGAATTATTCCATCAACCTGATTGCAGAACAAGATTCGTCTCAAAGTGTGGAAAAGCAGCAATGGTTTCCTGCAACCAAGCCCAAGTAATCTACATCCATTCCATGTGGACACAGTTTCCATGTGACTCATTTGCTAACTGCTTGTGAAAGAAAAGTAAGACCCAGGCCTCTGTAATCACTGTGTGTTGACCGCCAAGCTCCAAAGACACAAATCGCAAAGCATCATCAAGAGCCATTGGAATGAAAGATGAAATCTGACACTATGAAATTTGAAAATCTCGAATGTCAATTGAGCCGACATCATGTCACAATGTCACAGTCGCTGTCTGAAGGGCAGGAAAGAAGTTAGAGACCTGTGTAAAATGAGTTTCTGAACGTTTGTCCTTTGTCTAAAAACAGCAGCTCCGACCAGTCAAATGTCAAAATCTCAGTCTCACGTATGACGTTTAAAACAATTCTTACCAAATATTAACCGGATGAAATCGAATCATTTTGAAAACATAAATGACATAGTCGTTCATGCTGAAACTATTTCGATGAGTCAGTGGCAAGGCAAGGCAAACCTCAATCCACAGGGTGGCACTAACACGCGCGACTGTGTCAATGAGTCAATGAGAAATTGTTGTTGAAATCTGAAACATGAGAGAATTAAATGACTTAAAGTCAGGAAGTTCCAAAGCCACTACATGGACGGACATGCACAATGCCTCATTTTCTCATCGTGCGGACGTCGCATTCAAGAAACCCTACGTGCCATCTGAAAAGTGAGGTGGCATCGTCTCAAAATGCACTGCAGCTCCACAAAACGGCTACACACCACTGTCTGGACCATCCAAGAACGTGTCAAAACTTTGGGTGTCCTGGCTTTCATCTTTCTGTGTATCGTTTCCTCCCATGTCGTTCTTGTAATCTTCAAGCCCTTCAAACATGGTGTCACATTGTCGAATCATAGTGAAAGGTCTAGACGAAGGATCTCCATCTTCAGCAGATCTCTTGCCTGGGCTCAGCTTGCCTTGAATTGCGACATCTCTCCCGGGGCCAGTGATCGACATTTTGAAGGTCCAAGCGTTCTCATTATAGGCCTGGACTGGAGTCTGACAATTGTCTGAAGAAAACGGCTCAATTGATATTATGGAACAACTTAACTTGAACTGAAAACAGGTTGGCAAGAAAAACCACATGATGACATGTTTGAAATTTGAGTCTCAGACCTACCTCGGACAGAGGTTTGCCATTTTCCTCAACGACAACATTGTAGCGACCAGGCTTCCACTGAATGCACTGCAAGACATCCTTTGTCTCAACCTTCGTCCAAGTTGAATTTTGACAAGCTGAGGAATCGGAAGACATGGCTGAAAAAGCAACCACACTTACAATGAAGGCACGAATCTTTGAGCAGTAAGAATGTCGGTTCAGGTGCACAAACTAACTAACTTGAAAAACGGCATCGAATCGCACACATCATCATGAGAAATGTGACGACAACAAATCTGACTGTTGAACAACCTAGAATATCAAACCAAGCAGGTCCGCTCGGTGACAGTGACATGCTGCCAGGCAGGCCTCGGATACTGCAATTACATGAAACAAAAAACTCAGGACACGAGATTGCTCAGCCACATCTCTCACAAGTTTTTTTGCACGCCCTACCCCCCCTCCTTAGTAAGGTTCCTACTACCATCTCACCGAAGACCACTGCAGCCGATGCCACCTGAATCCATGCCATCCATTGAGAAAAAAACGACGTTGCATGATCACAAAATGAGTCTGACTGAGTCCACACTTTCGGTCTTAGTGCGATAAATCACATCAAGCATGCTGAGTCTCTGTCTGAGGTCAGAACTGATGATTTCAGCAAACGTTGGCCATGTGTGACATTTGAAATTTGACATGTGAAATTTGACCATGAGCAGGAAGAATAAACACAAGCATCAATCAACATGAGTAGCTGGAACACTACGAAGGTGAACTGAAGGCAACGGCCAGACAAGTGCGAAGCTCCAGTGCAACAACAACAACAACAGCAACAACAACAACAACAACAACAACAACCGATACCACGCAAAACCAAGCACAACAAAAGTGGACAGTGTCGAATTCTCACGATTCTCAGCGATATTCAGCCAAGCATTGAGCATGACTGATCTTTCGTGTTGGGTGCGGGTGCTCCTCATGACATTAGCAAGGAAAAAGTTACAACTCAAATAACAAAAGCCAGAAAAAGGCAGAAAAAGACAGAAAAAGACAGAAAGAGACAGAAAAAGACAGAAAAAGACAAAAAGAGACAAAAAGAGATTAGCAAAAAACCCTACTGATACAAAACCCTGCTGAACCAACCCCTGTTTTACTGTTACCGAAAAGTGCGTCAAAATCGTCTTTTTTTCGCTCTGGCGTCGAGATCCGGTTTTGGAGCTACAATTTCCGACGCCATTGCGCGTAGTTCTCTTGTGTTTTGCAACTCAGTCTCCGCAGATCGCATTGGAATGGCTGCGTCAAGGTTGCTTCTTGCTTTGGCTGCATGCGTAATGTCTTTTGCAGCTCGACTTCATAAATCGTCTTGGACTGGCTGCATGAAGGCTGCGAAATAAATTTGTTAGCAGATTTTCTCCATTTTGGCACTAGTGTTTTTTTGTTGCACGTAGGTTTAGAGCAGTGGGAAGTGTGGGGCGTAAAGAGTGCAGTGTGAAGTGTGAATGAAGGAAGCAGTGGGAAGTGAAAAGTGTGAAGTGTGAAGTGTGGAGTGTGAAGTTTCAGTTTGGAGTGCGAAGAGCGCAGTGTGAAGTGTGAAGTGTGAGGTTTGGAGTGTGAAGGAAGCAGTGAGAAGTGTGAAGTGAAGTGTGTGAAGTGTGGAGTGTGAAGTGTGGAGTGTGAAGTTTCAGTTTGGAGTGCGAAGAGCGCAGTGTGAAGTGTGAAGTGTGAAGTGTGAGGTTTGGAGTGTGAAGGAAGCAGTGAGAAGTGAGAAGTGTGAAGTGTGAAGTGTGGAGTGTGAAGTTTGAAGTTTGGAGTGCGAAGAGTGCAGTGTGAAGTGTGGAGTGTGGAGTGTGAAGACTTTGCTTCGTCGCTCGCTGAAAAAATCAAACGGTTGTCGAGGGAAGGACACGGTCGGGACAGGGTGTCTTTGAACTATAGGTCATTTATGTTTGGGAAACTTCCGCCGCCGGCTAGCCCGGGTCTATGTTATACAAGCATGCAGAGGTGTGTCAGGTGTTGCACAAAACTACACAACCCAAACTGGATTCCGGGCTGTATCTTCGAAAAAACATTTCGTTCCGTCCATCCAGCTTTAGTTTTATTCAACAAAGGTCTTTGAAACAAAAACGAAAGAAAACAGAAACAACAAAGAACGGATTCGCCGTTTTCAATCAAGGGTGCAACACATCTGATGATTCTTATGCCCATCAACAATCATGCAAAACACATTTGAACTCGTCAAACAAATCTGCCCACGTCTTCTTGTTTCCCCTTGGTTTCCTGACCTTGTGATCCATGGTGCTACACCAACTGGGATCGGCTTGCAACTTCTCTGGGAGTCACGTAGATTCACGTAGTGTCTGCCAAATCCTACCAGGTGCACCGCATCATGATCTTTGGGAATTGAGATGAATTGGGTATATGGAGTATTGGAAGTGTGCCATGCCGGTTTGCTCTCGCGGTGCCCTACAGCAACTTACGGTATTGGCACAAAACAGGGAAAACCATGGGAAAAACATTTGGTGTTTCCCCCAAATTTTCCCCCACCTTGTACAGTTTTTTTCCAGATGTTTAAGGTTTCCCATGTTTTTCACCACCTTTTCCCCAGCTTTTCACCCTTTCTTTCATCGATGTTCTCCCACTTTTCCCCATGAAATTCACCATTTCAGGCGAGGCGAAGCCGGGGTGAAACTTCCCCAGCTCAGAGATGGTTTCATGGCTGCGTTTCAGGCTACACGACAAGATCTCGTGAATGCTGCGTGCTCCGAAAGGATCCGAAAGGCCCGAAATCTGTGATGTGGCACATTCTGAATCATTGGACATGATTGGTCACCTGAGGTGTGAATGGATTCGATTCAGGTTGTTTGATATGAATCGACATTCTGAATCGATATGACATCATTGGAACATATATAATATATAATTCGAAAGGGCCAAAAAAAAATGAAAAATGCAAAAGAAAAAACACCACAACCACCAGAATTACAGATGCAAAATACCTGGGAAAAAAGGAAATAAATACCAGGTGTCTTTCCCAAAATTCATGAAACATCACAGCAAAAAAAACAGACAATTTTTCCTTTAAAATCATCAGAAATTCTGATTTTGATGCACATGTTTCTAAACCGCGCGTCGCGCCTCCCCCTTTTGACATTTGATGTGATGATAATGTTAACGTTTCCGCAATTGAATTTCATCATTGTCATCATGTGTTCATTGGTTTTTATTTGGAGTATTACCTAGCTTCTTTCTTTATTTCCAACAAAGATGGACACGGGATGCGGATGGGTGCAGCACGTTTCCCAGCAATTTTAAACTCTCACCAATGCACCGCGTTTTTGCCCATAGCCATGTCTGAATATATTTGTTCTGCACAAATAATCCCGAAACAATGGTGAATCATGGAATAAATAAGTGTTCTTTTCCTCTATAATATATTAATAATGCCAATGTTCCTTTCGATATCGAGAAATAATGCCTTATTCCGAAATCCTTAGAACAATTATATAAGCCTGAACTATGCTTATTTCAACTTATTTGTGGGGAACTTATATAAGGCTTGAAACCTCAGTCACAGGAATGAAGAAATAGGGTGCTTTTACTGTTTCTAGAAATAAGGCCCTCATACAGAAAGTCACAAAGTTTCATGGTTGTTTCACGATGGTCTGGGTTTCGCGCCCAAAGAAACAGCAGCAGTACAGAAGCACATTGGATTTTCTGCAACAAATCCTTTCTCTTCGTTAACAATGGGACGCGTCCTAAAGTCATCTGCAAAAGATGCTTTTATTTGCAGAACCGCCCAGGCCTTCACGTTGTTAATTGACTGCTGAGGTTCTGCCAAAAGTGGCGAATCCTTTCGAGTAGCCTTGTGATGATGGTGAGCAGTGACGAGAGATTGAACACGTGCTTGCAGTGTCAGCAAAGACATCTCTAAGGCTCCAAGGTTATTGATTTGCCACAACGTTTGCCTTCATGAAGATCAAAAAGACAGAACTCCATGGACAGCATCAAGCAAAGTGTCTTTAGATAGATGTTGATGTATCTGTATACGTATGTGGTAATGAATGAATATGAATCATTATAATAATCGTCAAGAATAAGCTGCTGTCCGGCAAATCTGCACATCTTGGATACCCCGCGAACGTATCAAAGGCCATCATTGTGCGCACATGGTGTGCAACGGGAATTCCCGAAACTGTAGTAGTGAAATGTTCAATCGAGGAATGCTGGAGTGGATGCTATGTTCAATCCTTGGAGGTCCCCTCTTTCACCGACCCAATCCAAATTGCTTCTTGAAAGTAGTGAACAACGACAAATTTCCAACTTCCAACACACTCAGAAAGATCCATAGTTTCTCACCAAAAATGAAAAGTTGATGGTCAGTACAAGTGGTCATATTCAACATCCATGGGTGATAATTTGATGCGCGCTTCACTCCATGATGTCCCTTTGAATTCTTTGAACCTGAAACCAGTGACATCGATTACGCATTGCACATATCCATCATATCATATCCTCTAAGTCGCAAAATCATCCCACATGAATCTTAACCGCAGCTAATACACCCGCAAACAAGACCTGATATCTTGCCGATCATGGAGTCGTGGGAGCTGTATTATTACATGAGGAATATATTCACCTATCCATACTTGGGGGAGCTTCTACTTCTTGCACTGGAAAAAAATTACCAAAGTTGCCACTGAGATGATCCATGAAGCTAAGATCATCTAAGATCTATGGTTTGGGCCTAGAGGTCATGTCACGATCTTTTGCCCACGATGTCATCCCATTGAAAGATAGCCATGATGTGGAATTAACCAATTAAGCATAACAAATCGACCACGGACGGAAATGAGAGGTGTGAGGCTATAAAACTAATGGCTGCACAGCAGAGATTCCAGCCACTTGCTAAGCTCAGTCCTGATTCCAAATTGAAATTGAGAGAAACCCCATGCAACCACAGCTGGGAATATGGTTTTAGCACTAAATTAAACCATCTTAAGCCGTCCAACTTTGGGGAGACCCAATTTTGATCCCTACCCTGTGGACAAAAAAGGCGTCCGGCCGCACATCTTTGATCATATCACAGGATGCACTCCAAAGGCACCTTTGGCCCGAAATTGAAATATGTTCACATCACAATAGCGAACCTGCAAAAATGGGAGGCAAAGCAGGTGACTGGAGATGTGCTCCCAGAAATTCAAGGACCGGATAACCCCACATGTCAACGTCTTCCAATAAGCAGCAAAAGAAAGGTAAAGATGGGATGGGAAATGCAGGAAAGAGAAAAGAGATGGTGAAGGATCGGCGTGTGCAACACATGTATGTCGAAGGGAGGTGCGTGAAAGGAGTGTATGCAATAGTGCGCAAAAGTGGTGTGTATGTGTGTGTGTGAAACAATCGTGCGTGAAAGTGCGTGTGTGTGTGTGTGTGTGTTTGTGTGTGTGTGTGCATGTGTGTGTGTGTGTGGTGTGTGGCCACCTAAATGCATGTGCTATGTGTGCATGTGTATGTGTGCGTGTTTATGTGTATGAACTGCCGAAGCAGAAAAGAACAGACGTGCCGCTCGAGAACATCTGCCATGCTTGCGCGCATCTCTTCTGCTCAGAATGTTGTCTGGGCGTGATGTAATCATGTTCTATTTCCTATCCTTTCACTTCTCCACACGGTATGTCAAAGCTTCCGGAATGAGACTCCGTACCTAATTGTGATGTGATGTTTGGTGGCTCTGGTGTCATTGTTGTCTGACTTCGTGACATGTGGACCTAATTTTAATGTGATGTGTGGTGGCTGTGGTGTCATTGCTGTCTGACTTCGTGACATGTGGCACTTCTGTTCCACAGCTAACGTAGAGCCCAAAAGACATTGAAGCCGCCAGCAGCCATGCTCCAAGGCAACAAATCACCACAGATGACGCGGGTATCAAATGACCAAAACACTGCTCACTCAAACAGCCAGCACGCACTGAAGTTGCAGTGATGTCACCACACACAATCACCACTGTCCGTGCCTGCATTGAAGAAGCATCCGGCTCAAAATGCTGCTGTTGTCTGACTTCGTAACATGTGCACCTAAATTGTGATGTGATGTGTGGTGGCTTTGGTGTCATTGTTGTCTGACTTCGTGGCATGTTGCGCATTCTGTCCCATAACGAACGTAGAACCCAAAAGACATTAAAAGGTACGTCGCGCATCGTGCCACGCCTGCCACGCAAAGTGACGGTCGACGCAAAGTGCACGTCCATGTCACCAAGTGCTACGCCTGCCACGCAAAGCCAAGGGCCACGCCTGCCACGCAAACGCAAAGCGGAAGAAAATGTCGCCAAGTGCCACGCCTGCCACGCAAAGTGAACGTCGATGTCACCAGATGCCACGCCTACCACGCCAACAGCCGCGGCGACAACGGCGTCAACTGAGACCCAAGTGCGCCACCAGAGCCAGTCCAATGTCATAAGTGCCACTTCTGCCACGCAAAGTGACGATCGATGTCGCCAAGTGCCACGCCTGCCACGCAAAGTGAAGGTCGATGTCACCAAGTGTGCCACGCCAACACGCGCGGCGAAAACGGCATCAACTGGGACCCAAGCGCGCCACCAGAGCCAATCCAGTGCCATAAGTGCCATGCCTGCCACGCAAAGTGACGATCGATGTCGCCAAGTGCCACGCCTGCCACACAAAGTGAAGGTCGATGTCACCAAGTGCCAGGCCTGCCACGCCAACAGCCGCGGCAACAATGGCGTCAACTGGGACCCAAGCGCGCCACCAGAGCCAATCCAGTGCCAGAAGTGCCACGCCTGCCACGCAAAGTGGAGGTCGATGTCGCCAAGTGACATGCCTGCCACGCAAAGTGACGATCGATGTCGCCAAGTGCCACGCCTGCCACACAAAGTGAAGGTCGATGTCACCAAGTGCCACACCTGCCACGCCAACAGCCGCGGCGACAACGGCGTCAACTGGCACCCAAGCGCGCCACCAGAGCCAATCCAGTGCCATAAGTGCCACACCTGCCACGCAAAGTGGAGGTCGATGTCGCCAAGCGCCACGCCTGCCACGCAAAGTGCACGATCCATGTCGCCAAGTGCCACGCCTGCCACGCAAAGTGAAGGTCGGAGCCAATCCAGTGCCATAAGTGCCACGCCTGCCACGCAAAGTGGAGGTCGATGTCGCCAAGTGCCACAAGTGCCACACCTGCCACGGAATGTGGAGGTCGATGTCGCCAAGTGCCACGCTTGCCACGCAAAATGCACGATCCATGTTTCCAAGTGCCACGCCTGCCACGCAAAGTGAAGGTCGATGTCACCCAGTGCCACGCCTGCCGCCAACAGCCGCGACCACAACGGCGTCAATTGGGACCCAAGCGCGCTACCAGAGCCAATCCAGTGCCACAAGCGCCACGCCTGTCACGCAAAGTGGAGGTCGATGTCGCCAAGTGCCACGCCTGCCACGCAAAGTGAAGGTCGATGTCACCAAGTGCCACGCCTGCACACGCGCGGCGACAACGGCGTCAATTGGCACCCAAGCCAATCCAGTGCCATAAGGGCCACGCCTGCCACGCAAAGTGGAGGTCGATGTCGCCAAGTGCCACGCCTGTCACGCAAAGTGACGATCGATGTCGCGCAAAGTGAAGGTCGATGTCACCTAAGTGCCACGCCTGCCACAGCAGCGGCGACAACGGCGTCAATTGGGACCCAAGCGCGCCGCCCGAGCCAATCCAGTTCCATAAGCGCCACGCCTGCCACGCAAGTTGTGTGTGAGCAAGGTGTGTGTGTGTGAGTAAGTTGTGTGGTGACAAGTTGTGTGTGAGTAAGTTGTGTGGTGACAAGTTGTGTGTGAGTAAGTTGTGAGTAAGTTGTGTGTGAGCAAGGTGTGTGTGAGTCAAGTTGTGTGTGTGAGTGAGTGGGGACACAAGTTGTGAGTAAGTTGTGTGTGAGCAAGTTGTGTGAGCAAGTTGTGTGTGTGTGCAAGTTGTGTGTGAGTAAGTTGTGTGAGCAAGTTGTGTGGTGACAAGTTGTGTGTGAGTGAGTGGGGACACAAGTTGTGAGTAAGTTGTGTGTGAGCAAGTTGTGTGAGCAAGTTGTGTGTGTGTGCAAGTTGTGTGTGAGTAAGTTGTGTGAGCAAGTTGTGTGGTGACGTAAGTTGTGTGGGCAAGTTGTGTGTTGACGGCGGGCGGCGGGCGGAAGGAGGAGGCGGAAGTGCACAACCAAAAACAAGAACCCCACACAAAGATGTGGGGAAAAATCATGATGTCAGACACATGCAGATATGTCCAGTATTTCTTGCACCAAGACAACCTGCAAAGGTGCTCGTTGTACAGGTATATGGATAGTGTTTTGCACTGGGGAGATCTTGCTGACAAGGACAATTGATTAGAGGTGCCCAGCATGTTGTGATAAGCTCAACAGTCACAGCTTTGGTGTTTGCAGTGTTCATCAAGTGTCCCATGTTTTCTAATGAACAATGCGACAAAGCTCCTTACGGGCCAGTAGGCGCTGCTTGGCAGCCCCATAGCCATGCTTGTCATTCCCCTAACCTTTTGATGATGGCTTCACTGTTTCACTTGTTCAATGTATCTTCATTCCCAACAAAAACTGACAGACACCAAAGAACTATTCCCGGTGCCAGGCCTTACGTTTCATGCCTTGGGCGGAGCGAAGGTGCAAACAACATCTGGGCCTCAAGATGATTCAACCCCAAAACTCGATATGGACAGAAGAAACATCTTAGCGAACAAATGCCTACTCGTGTACGTGCCCATCGGTGACCTTTAGGCCGCCAAGTATTGCTGAAGATAGTCAAACGCCAAAAACAACATACCTGTTCTGTCCGTGCTTAATCTGATAATTATATAATCTGATTTGTTCTTGAAGGCGATAGAAATTGAATGGGTGGCATGGCGTTTCAACCAAAAGAATTCCATGTTGGGCAGCGAGTCAATTCTGCAGATTCAATCAAATTCGTGGTTCACCGGCGCTCAATTGTTGGCCTGTGATGATGATTGAGCAATGGTTTTAGGTTATTCATGTGTCCAAAATCGGATGCGTAAACGTCCGTGGTAGGGACTCACACTATCCCTATGCCTTTCATGTTTTCATCCCCACCGGTGCCAGCAGTTTCACCATGTTTCATCCATGGACACTCCCACCTACTATGCCATTGGGCCACTGCATTGAGCGTCACCCGTGCAGCCAAGAGGCTTTTCCCATCAGCAGGTTCACCATTTCCGTCTTGCCCATCTGTCTCGCGAGATCCAAGGGTGTTTTGCCTGGGAACCGAACTGGCCCTTTCCAGCATAATATAACTTCAATTGATCGCCATACGGGCTGCAGAAATTGACAAGTGGTGACTAAAACGTGCGGAAACCTCTGTTTCATTCTTCACATTGGCTCACGTGGATGTCAAAGACATGGATGAACTCTAAACATCTCTAAACCCTATTGTTTGAACATGTTTCAAACAAGAAGTGCGCTACGTTGATCGTGACAGAGACACGCCCCAAAATCACGGCTCTTGAATTTCAAGGGAACTTTGAAGACGGGAACCTGAGATGAGAAAACCAGGGAAATCCCATGCCCATTGAAGTTGAAAAAACTTACAAAATGTCATAAGTCATAAGATATGCATACCGTCAACTACGAGCAGGGACCCTTGAGGGTGATTCTAGAACCCCTACAGGGGTTCTACAATCATTTTCCTAGGGGGGGGGCCCCGGGGATCAACTTGATGATGTTAGAACCTTGGCAGTTTGTGTTGGGGGGGTTCTGGAATCATATCATGGGGAATCAGGAATATGATCCTAGAACGCCTTCATTTTGGAGCCTTTCTTTTGTCAAAAAACGGAGTCAACAATTGCACCTAAGCAAAACCCGCAATCTCACAAACTCAATTACCCGCCTGCTTCCTTTGCTCCCATGCTAATCCCCTTTTCCTATTTCAAACCCCCCTAATGAATAGAAATAGATCCCGGTTGTCATTTCCGGGAAATTTCAGGTTGGTCAATTTGATCTTTAATTAATCGCATTTAGAAAACATTTTTTGGGGTCAAGATCCCATTTGAGGGTTCATCTTATCATCTTAATACTAAAAACTGATTGGCTGGGACTGGTTATTACTCGCGTCCATGACATCATTTCATTTTTTGATTAGTACTTAAGGTTTCGATGTAGTTATCAGGGGAAAGCGTCGTAAGACAATGTTTGGCAATATGTCAAAAAAATGACATATAGTAGTTTTAAAGTATGTCTTAATCTGTTTTAAAAAGAACTTTCTGGCACCTGAATCAATTTGTTATTTTCCAATTCTTGCTCAAGGATTTTGCAGGATTGGGAGGTCTAAAATCATATCTATGGGCCTTTGTGACGACAAATCCACAGAATGAGTTGGGAGATATCATTTCAGAACCGTGTGTAAATCTCAACCGTTTCCGAGTAATAATTAAATATAATTAAATCAAATTGGATTCCTCATTTTGGTCCAGAGGATTTTGCAGGATTGGGGGGTCTAAAATCATATCTTTGGGCCTTTGTGAAGACAAATCCACGGAATGAGCTGGGAGATATGATTTCAGAACCTTATGCAAAATTCAACCGTTTCGGAGTGATAAATCAAATTGGTTTCTTCATTTTTGTTCAGAAGGTTGTATAGGAATGGTGGGTCTAAGTTCATATCCAAGGCCCTAGTGACGATAAATCCACAGAATGAGTTGGGAGATATCATTTCAGAACCGTGTGTAAATCTCAACTGTTTCAGAGTAGTAATTAGTTTTAGTTAAATCAAATTGAGTTCTTCATTTTGGTTCAGAGGATTTTGCAGGATTGGGGGGTCTAAAATCATATCTTTGGGCCTTTGCGAAGACAAATCCACGGAATGAGCTGGGAGATATGATTTCAGAACCTTATGCAAAATTCAACCGTTTCAGAATAATAAATCAAATTGGTTTCTTCATTTTTGTTCAGAAGGTTGTATAGGAATGGTGGGTCTAAGTTCATATCCAAGGCCCTAGTGAAGATAAATCCACAGAATGAGTTGGGAGATATCATTTCAGAACCTTGTGTAAATCTCAACCGTTTCCGAGTAATAATTAAATATAATTAAATAAAATTGGATTCCTCATTTTGGTTCAGAGGATTTTGCAGGATTGGGGGGTCTAAAATCATATCTTTGGGCCTTTGTGAAGACAAATCCACCGAATGAGTTGGGAGATATCATTTCAGAACCGTGTGTAAATCTCAACTGTTTCAGAGTAGTAATTAATTTTAGTTAAATCAAATTGAGTTCTTCATTTTGGTTCAGAGGATTTTGCAGGATTGGGGGGTCTAAAATCATATCTTTGGGCCTTTGTGAAGACAAATCCACGGAATGAGCTGGGAGATATGATTTCAGAACCTTATGCAAAATTCAACCGTTTCAGAATAATAAATCAAATTGGTTTCTTCATTTTTGTTCAGAAGGTTGTATAGGAATGGTGGGTCTAAGTTCATATCCAAGGCCCTAGTGAAGATAAATCCACAGAATGAGTTGGGAGATATCATGTCAGAACCGTGTGTAAAACTCAACGGTTTCCGAGTAATAAATCATAGTGTTTGTACATTTTAGTTCAGAGGGTTGTACAGGAATGGCGGGTCTAAGTTCATATCTATTGGCCTGGTGAAGATAAATCCACAGAATGAGTTGGGAGATATCATTTCAGGACCTCTTGTTGCATTGGTGATTGGTACCTGGCATCCTGTTTTTTATCTGCGTTTATGCACTTTGCATGTTTTGGTTCAGGAGGTTGCGCAGCCAAAGCGATAATTTCATATCCATGGTCCATGGCCCATGTGAACATAAACCTTCTTACACATAAAAACGACACTTTATCTTTTGGCGAACCATGTTCGGAAAAAAATAAAAGTGCCACAAATACCCGTAGAGTGCTATAAACACACGTAGAAATCCTACTCCCAAAAAATGGCACATTTTCCAATGACAAGAGTTCCGGGCACTTTGGACAGTGCCCAAAACGATGGGCACCAGGCTTTCCAGGTAACTACTTCCACATGATCCATAGATATCTGAAGTGGTCGGAAACAGCAAATTACAACATCAAAAAAAACAACTCTAGGAACCAAAACCTCCAGGGTTCTACAATGGGGGAGGTCAGGGTTCTACAATCATATCGCGTACCCATTCTAGAACCCTAGAATTTACCCCCAGGGGGGTACCCATTCTAGACACTTCGTACTTGAGGGTATAGATATGCCACATTCATTGAACTGCAACTATTTGTTGTGATTGCCGGTGAAAACCTGTTTTCAAAACGGTTGTGACATCGGCTGAGGCCCCCAGCCTCTGTCGTTCTTGACGTCCACCGAGGCCTTCGCTGCCAGCAGCAGCTTGCCGCTCTCCACGCTGCTGTAGAATGCTGCAGAATGCAGCGGAGTCCAACCTCAGCACCGCAGGCGTCGGAGGCACCCGCGGCGGCACCCGGCGGCTCTGAGCTCCCGGGCCGAACTCGTCCCGGACGTCCACGGCTGTGCCCTTCACCAGGAGAAAGCCGACGATCGCCAGGTGGTCGCCGTATGCTGCCCCGTGCAGCGCGGCCCGGCGGCCTCCCACGACCTCGAAGAGTCGGTCCAGGCAGCGCCGGTCGCGGCGCAGGTGGCCCCGCACCGCCGCCAGGTCGCCATACTGCGCCGCGACGGCGATGTCGTCGTCTCGGCGCGCGGAGAAATGCAGCAGAAATGAAGTTCCTCAGTTCCTTAGATCTTTATGTTTTATCTTCTATAAGTCCAAGTCTGCTACTTATGGAAATTATATGGAAATTATGAGTTAGAAACTAGACTTATTGAACTTTTACAAGTTCATGATGTTCATGTTGTGGAACTTGAAGTGCAACTTCATATGTTTTTTCCAGATCTTCTACCTGAGGTAGCATCAAGCTCTATATATAGTCAGTATACCGACTGAGGCACAGACATTCCGCAGCGGCAACTTCGTCGGCTGCGACTTGTTCTGGATCTTCCGAATCTTCCTGGTGTCACAGCTCTCCACATGGTTTACACACTTTGGATGTTGCTTTGAAAAACCTTCAGGGAACTCGATAACAACTCATATGTCACCACTACCAAGACGTGAGGCGAAGAAATTGAAAATATCGTCGGCCATTTGCCATGCATGACGTTGATGTATGTTCATGACTGTTGACACTGTGGCAAACCAAGACCATGAACCCACCATTTGAGGATGGATTATACCACCCATTCAGGGTTTTGCTATTGGGTTGAACGCATTGCACTCCACTGAGCCAACATCACCAGCCCGTCTTCAACGACAACATTTTTCTGAAAACGCTAGGGCTCTCGACATGGTTTACACACTTTGGATGTTGCCATGAAAAACTTCAGGGAACTTTAAAGGGCGTAATGATACGTAATGACTGATCACATGACTTGAGGCAAAGTAACACACACTTTAAGTAACACACACTTTGAAGATTTCGTCTGCTATTGCAATGTATGACGATGATGACAAAGTCACACAGTGTTGTGTCCTCAGTAGACCTTGGATCAAATTTCAACTTCGCAATCTTGGTTTTGATCATGTTGCTGCTGGTGTCCCAAATGGAAGTTGGGAGCACTTCAACCACCGTAGGCTCCTGCACGGAACCCAAATTAGCAGGCGGCATTGCTCAAGAACCAAGCCATGTCTCACAACAATTCAACTTGACTCCAGACATGACTATCATGCTATTTTATGAGGTATCATGGTACACCATGCGTGCAACCTACTGACAAATACTGACAAGACCAGGAATTCAGTTGATGCTTTTACTGGTTGAGATGTGTAAAAAAAAGTAAAAGGGAAACAAACACAAGATACAGCTCAATCAGACATGTTTCCAGCGCCTTTGGGCCAGCTTCTGGTTCCTGAACCGCTGCGCTGGAGCAGGTGAAAAGGTGACTGCACACAGTTGTGGAAGTCACAACTCTCAGGCCTCTCTCAAAATAAGGCACTCCAAAATATAAAGTTTGTTTGATCAGCATTTTCTCTTGGAAACGGCAATTAATTAGCGTGTCCCAGTCCCCTGTGTTTGGAACAACCCACTTTGATCTTCCAAGGTCAGGACCGCAGTGATTTTTGCTGTTTGGCCCGTGGATGAAGCAGGTTCCTGTCCACAGCTGGATCTGAAGCCAGGAAGCACCGCTCTACTCTCGGGGTTCTTCCCATCTATACCAAGAACAGGAGACACAAATTTAATCTTTCACTCACCTCACCGGAATGCAAGCTGTTGAAACGTGTTGAAATACAGACCTCACGTTGATAAAAGTGATGATCATGAAACCCCTTGAGCAAACCATGGACCGTGGACACCCTCCAGGCGCCTTGGTGGCCGCTTCTGGACGTGAATCAGCTTCGGATTGAGTGGTTTCCTTGGGCAAAACGCAGATTTCCAAGTGATTCTCATTTCGACCCACCTTTCGACAATGCCTTTCCGACCTTCAAATCTGTAACAGAATGCCTTTGCGTTCATACATATTCATTTAACATGCACGGAACATGTATTACATTACTAAGATGTCTAAAATACTACAGTATGTGATGGTGAAATAAATGATTCTCTTGTTTGGTCGGTTTACCTGGCACAGTTTCCGGCCGAGAGTCTTCCACTATTTTGAGAGCTGCATCCTTCTTGATCTCCAATTTTGCATCATCCGCTTGAAAGGTCGTCTCTTTGAGTTTCAAAGCATTGAGAAACTCCAACCAACCACCACGGACGAATCGGTCGACAACAACGGCTTGGAGCTGTGCTCGAGTGATAGCATGATAAAGACGAGCTCTGGTGAAATTGTCAGTGTCACCAGTGATTTGCGCATCAAAGCCAATGCAAATGATAAACAGCTGCTCCAACCCTTTGGCGTTGGTGTCACAGTCAAGAATGAGTTGATCCTTCCTCCTGTCCTGATGTACAGCCTCTGGTAAGAAACGTAAAGATTCCTCAAAGGAAACCAGCTGAATGTTGTAAGCAGGCCCAAAATCTGCCTCCAAACGCTCCTCAAGATGGAACCTGAAAGTTCTGTGGAACTCTTCATCATTTGGCACGAGCAATGCGACGTGCCGATCAAGCCGAATGCTGGGGTATGTCTCTAAAATAAACCACAGAGCTTTCACTGTGTTATCTGCAAACTGAGCAAACAAATCACCATCATACCCTTCGGGCACCTCGAAAATAAATGACTTCAGTGGAGGGCCAGTTGTGCCAAGACATGTAGTTGGCTCACCATCTTGCAGCTGAAATGCGTTAGCTCCAAATACAATTCGCTGTGTGCTGCGCACGACCTGCGTGAGATTCACCTGGCGCATTTCAGGATAACTGTTTTGAAGTAACAAGGACTGCGAAACATCTGAAAGAATCAACTTCTGCTGGGCACGAACTTCCTGGAATATGCTTTGGTTCGTTCTAAATATTTCATGTCCTTCATCAAAAACTGCGAGAACCAAGTCATCCGGCATGACCGTCAATTCCTGCAAAACAATTTGGCAATCTTCAATGTGTACTCCCGTGAATCTGTCATAGGGTGCATGCATCAAAACAACTCTTTGTAAGAGCTTGTTCCTGGACATCGTTGGCAGCGATGACTTTGCATATGTGAGGAGCCAGCGGACGAAATAGAAACCCAGAGATCGGTTCGGGGAGATGAATAGAATCTTCCCCTGACTGCTCGAACTCAGTTTGCTGATTGCATGCCGGATTGCCAAAAACGACTTCCCCGCTCCAGCCGGGGCTGACAAATGGACGTCTTCATGTAAGTACCTGGAAAGTTCTTTGAGTTTCTCTGCTTGATGATTTGTGAGCTGTGCGGAAGTCAAAAGACTTGCTGAATATTGGCCGAAAAACGATGTATTGTCCACGGCCACCTCTTCTGTAATTCCACACTTTTCTAAAGCACCATTCAGTAGAAATGCCAAGTCATCACTTAGCACTGCATCTCGCAGCCGGTGCTTTTCCTGAATACGTTGCAGATCAAAATCCACTGCCAAGGAAGGCATGCCATTTTGAAGGCGCGACTCACATATGGATTTTACTTGGAGTTTCGTTGCGTCCTCTAGGATCTTCTTCAAAGAGTCCTTTCCAAATACGTCCAAGCGCAAGAGCTTCTCAAAAAAATCCGTGGCGTGCCGCAGATGCTTGGTCTCAAATTGTTTCCTTGTTTTCTGGCACACCACCTGCCATTTCATATCATAGTGGTCATGGTGGTTCTTGGCGTGCTCAGGCGTGGGCATTTGGAGAAGTTCGGCTGTGACAAAACTATTCTGATCTGGGTCAAATGCGTCGACAATGTCACCAGGTTTGAATTGTTCAGCCAAGAATTCCGTCACATCGACTTCGTCGTAATCCCATCTGCCGCTGCGATCTGTGCGTCGCATCTCATCCAGCTTGGCAATTTCCCCCTTTTGGGAGCCACCACACCCAATTCCATCCCAAAGGTTCACTTTTGGCAGCATTGCCCAGGGGACTTTGCCACAGCCTACGTGACCTGGGAAAAAGACGACTTTAAGTTTTTGTCCCAGGTCTACTGCTGTATTCACTCGGTCAAACCACTTCTGAAACCAAGCGCAGCCCCAACTCGCTCGCCTCCCGTTCTGCTCCCATAGTTGCTGAGCTTTTGCCCTATCTTTGTCAGTGGCTTTTCCAAAAACAATGTGACTTTTCATCGCTTCTGCTCTTTTTCTTCCTTCTGATTTCTCGTCATCGGTGCATATGTGTTTCACCTCTTGGAGGTATCCCAGATCTTTATAGTTGCGCTCACCGTAGATCTGTGCACAGAGACATTGCTGCAGATTGTCATCTGGAAAGTAGTGCTGCCCAAGCCCATGCTCAGTGTCGCGAAGGAATACACATGCCACGGAGTCTTTGACATGTCCACTGATAAGGGATTCCCACCCTGTTTCATACTTCCCTGGGAACGAGACCCAGCAAACTTTGGCATTGGGATCAATTTTTCCGAAGTAGCTATTGCCTCTGAAGGAAAGGACAGCAGGACTTTCCTTCAGAATGAAGTGAAGGGTGTTGAGCTCCTAGCAAAGCGTTCTTTCTTGCAAGAAGTCGTATTCAGATCAAAGCAACCACTTTTCTTTTGATGAAGATTATGTATGTTGAGGCGAAAAATCCACAATGTGTAAAACCAAACCCAATATCTTCCATACAACATCTCTAAACAGGGATTTACACCACCCCAATATCCCCAATATGTGACGCGGGCCCTCCATGCCCACTGATTTGCGGGTCCGACTTGAGGCTACTGCTACGTTCTGGAACCATGAACATACTCTTACCTGGGTTCTTCCATTGCCCGCTTTTGAAGGTTCACACTCAGCCTTGGACACCCTTGGAGGAACAAGAAACAAAAACAGCCCGAACGGAAGGTCCAAAGATATCAAACGTATTCACAAATACTTCAGATCTTGACGCAGTCAAACATGTCAAGCAAGGAAATCATCAATTTTGATTGGGTCGATCCAAAAGCTTACAGTTTTTTCAACGAACAAACCCTTCACGGCCTCTGTCCGGATCTCATCCTCCGTCATCCCTTCTGCAACTTTCGATAAACCCTCCTTGGTGCAGCAGTCACTCGGAATACAACTGAAGAGGGCTCTGAATCCCGAGCACACCAAAGTATCTTGGGAGCAAACTTACTACAGATTTCCCGCTTTCCTCTGATTTGCAGCGTGAAGTTGTAGTGTGGTGCCTTTTGAATTTCCATCCTATGGCATGCTATGCTATCTTGGCTCCACCCTGGCATACCCGACATTTCCTCCGTACTCCACGAAACCGTCCGGCACGCAAAACTCGAAAATCATGGAAAGAAGAATAAACATCATTCAAAAATATTCAAAATAAAAAAGAATGGCACAATAGAGATTGGGTGCACATCTACTTGCACATCTCATGGCTAGACTCGACCAAATTCAATGGCAATTGCAAAAAATATAACAAGTCAAATTTTGCCAGTCAAGGAGCGGCGCTCTGCAGAACAGCCACCGCTTCCTTGCATTTTGAATCGCAAGCCAAATTCAAGGGAGTGAAACCTTAGCGGCAAGTTTGACATCAAACGCCAGAACTGCGCGAGTTTACAGGAGACCTCAAACCTTTCCAAATCAATATGATCAATATGATCAATACGACAAGGCTGTGTCAATATACGTACTGAAATTGAAAGCCCTCAGACTGAATCTACTCTCCAATGGGAATTCAGTTGGATCCGAGGGCTCAGATCATACACATTCACATATTCTATGTGAAGACCTCTGAGGCTCCGGGCCGCTGAGGTCTTCAGCCTGGGTCCTGGCTCTGGCCTCCAGCAGTAGTTCGATGATTTTGACGGGTTCCGAGAGCTCACTGGCGGCCAAGTGTAGTGGTGTCCGGCCTCAGCGCCGCCTGAAAGCCTACGAAAATAACACAAAAAGGTGCTGATGTGCCCTTCTCAACTGTCACTGGATTGGATCATGGAAGCTTTGAATTTCACTTCTCAAGAACAACACCTCGCTCGCTCTAAGTTTCGGACCACTTCTGTCCGTGGCATCAACAAACGCGCGATTTTTCAGGAGCTGCTGGACGTAGTCTTTGTCACCGCTGCACACGGCATTGTGCAGCTCCGTCCGGCCTAGGTGACAAAGGTGACAAAGGTGACAAAGGTGACAAAGGTGACAAAGGTGACAAAGGTGACAAAGGTGACAAAGGTGACAAAGGTGACAAAGGTGACAAACGTTCATACACATTGCTTCAAATCAAATTGAACTATGCCATGTTGTCAGGGTACAAAAGACATGTGTCGTGATATCTTCAGGGAACTCCATGGGTTTTCATGTTTTTTTCAGATTCGATTTGACATGAGCTGCACCAGGAAGAAGCAGCAACCGCTGAGCTTGACAGATGGAGACGGGAGAAGTGGTAATCATTACTACACTGTGACCCGGACAAACGTCAACCTCCTCTGCTGGCAACACATCCAGCTATTCACCTCAACTTTGAGCCCGCTGCCCAACCTGTTCTTCTTCTCGACAGCTTTGCCCTCATCTGTGGTGTCTTGGCCTTGGCATGACCAAGGCAGAGTGGCTCCAAAAGGATTCCTGAGAGGATTCCATGCATATCTGGCGTAAAACAAATGCTGAGCGCCAAGCTCTCAGAGGATGCTGTGGCGGCCTGGTCGACAGGAAGGTGCATTCGAAAAAGGTTCATAGCCAGCGCATGGAAACATTCAAAATGGAATGGAGGTCATATTCAAACATGTAAAACAAATAAACATAAAAGATCCTATTTGATCAAAGTTTCTTTGCATGCCATGTTTGCTAGACATGAACAGGACATCAAAAACAATATTTGTTTGGACAGATATGGTGGTGCCTGTTGACATAGCATCTGTGGTTGCTTGTTGATGCATTCCTGTGGAGGTTTATCGTGAAGAAAAGCAAACAGGAATGCCATCCTACCGGTTGCGTGGTTGTCAAACCAATCAAGGGGCCCAGGATGGCAATCATATCTGCCCTGTCCAATTATCCTCAGCCGTTAGATCGGCCTCCGGCCGGTCCTTTAAAGTCCTCCGGGCTTCTAGGTCATCAAGCACAGCCCGAACAAGCTCCTGCAGGGACAACATACATGAACCAGTCGAAAACAATGAACCAACACTGTCAACACTGATTTGACAGATGATGGAACTGAAGGAAACTTTGAAATTATGGATGCTGTTTCAAGTCATTTCAAGTCCATGTTTGGAATTTATGAAAGGTAAATAAGTGTCGACTTGTCCTTGTCCCGTATTCACCGACTACACATGCGCAATTGCACGAAAAGTCAAAAACGCTGCTAACCCGGCCTATGAACCGGAATTTGTGTTTCACGAGAACACAATTGTACAACATGCGAATCTGCATTCGGCCCACCTCAGCTTTTGCGTTTGCAAGTGTATACGCTGCAAATTCTTCCAGCAGTCTTTTGACCTCGTCCTGCGCAGTATGGAATGTACTTGACGGCCACCCTGCTCTGACACCGTGATGGATGTAGATTGCCCGCTTTTCGATGAAGGGGCTGGCAATGAAGAGTCTGGCAAAGATATCAAAACCGAAACATGGATAGAAATGGCACATAAAGGGCTTTCAGGTCAAACCCTGCTCCTTTGAGAATCATGGGTCTGCACCGTCCAAAAACGCAACCATGTCGTGCCATGCCATTGCATGTTGGGTCCTGTTCCCGACTTGCATCTGAAAGCTGGCTTTCGACAGTTTTCAGCTTCTCCTTCGGGAAACTGTGAGCCATGGTGGGTGAGGGATTCACTGAGTTTACAGCAAAAAGGCAAAAAAGGTACAGTACCCGGTGAAGGTCCACATGGTCCAAGCCAAGTTCAATTATGCATACAGGGTACATCCTAGCAAAGACCCCACAAATATGCAGTTGTGTGCTGACAGATGAAGGGTAGCACAATTGTTGTCATGCCAATTATGCAATCCAGGGAGTCACAGAAAACGGGACTGGAATATGATGAGATTGAACTCGCCATCTTTGACTTTTGTTTCTATATTATATCATATATACTGTTCTGTTTTATTCACAAATCCTCGATAAGTGACACCATCCTAAACTTTCTAAACCCTTGGTTTACCTGCATTCCAAACTTCCGGTCACCACGTGAACCTCGAATTTTTGTCGCTCAATTCTTTGTTCCCGAAGACGGTCACAAAATGTTTTCAAGAAGGCCTTTCCAGGGAATGAAGCCAGACCACCAACATATCAAATCAGTCAAAAAAGAACGCAAAAACATTTAACGCTTGTTTAACTGCGTGTTTTGGATGTCATTTTCCACAGAAACGCAGCAGCACAGAAGCACATGTCACTTTTTCCGAATGCCTCCTCAAGACTGGAACATGACCTACCTACATGTATTTGCAAAAGAGATTCCAACCACAAATCGCAATGGGCCTTCAAATTGTCATTTGCCTGCTGAAGTTCGGCCAAAGCTGGCAAGTCCTTTCCAGCTGTGTCAAGACCGGACAACATGCTGAACAAAGGTTGACGCTGAGCAGTGACGAGATATTGAAAACCACTAGAGACTGAAAACCACTCTTCTGTGACCACGCTGGACAGCCTCACCAATCTCGTTGACTTGACACTTGGTCCCTTGTCTACATGACTAACTGTTCAACAATTCTGCGGTCGTTTGATAGCATCAAGTTTCCATGAAACGTGCTGCACTAGATATCAGGAAGAAAACAAGGACATATCCAAGTTTGCCATTGACCTGCATGCTTATGTGGCGTCAACCATTTGTTTGATGTACACTACCTGGTATGAATCAAAATAAGTTGCTCTCCCAGCACATCTGGGAACCCTGCGAGCGTTCCCAAGGCCATCATTCTTTGCACGTGTTGTGCAACGGGAATTCCCGTAGAATGGTGAAACCGTACCGAAATGTCAAATCCAGGAAGGGTGGGTGGAGTGGATGCAATGCCGAAACTTCCAAGGTCCCTTTGGGCAACAAGCCCATCCAACACCATGGATTCAATTGAAATTACGAATGAAAAGTATCATAAAATTCAATTTCAATCGCCATGAGAAAGATCATAGTTTGGCACAAACATGTGAAGAGCTGAAGTGTCCCAATGTTGCTTTGAACCTGAAAATGGAATGGTGTGACATCGATCGCGTATTACATGCACATATATGCACATCTTCCATGGCACTTTGACCCCACATTAAGCTTGACCACCTCTAACAGACCCCACAGAAAAAAAAAATAATTTATATATTAAAACAAAACCTTGAAGTTCTTTCCTCCGAACATCGAGACATCGGTATTGAAAGACTCCAGCTGAAGAATGGTATTTGTTACTTCTTGATGCGTGTTGCAATTTGCACTGGAAAAAGTCCTGACTGGGTTGCTGGGATGATCATGAAGCCAAGCTCCATGGATTTACACGTCATTTTGCGATCGTTTGCTCACCATGTCACTATACAATGAAAGACAACAATTTGGAGGTAATGTGAGGTAATCAAAATTATTATAAATGAACTACTGACGGGAATCTTCAGGTTCAGGCTATACCCGTGATGGCTGGAGGAGGTCGAAGCCACTTGCTGAGCTCAATCCCAAACTGAGACGAAACTCAAAAGGAACCTCTTCTCCGTGAGGCACCATGGAACCACAGATCATGGCGTTGAAACCATCCAATTTTGAGACCCAATTCTGACCACCCGGTGACCCTGAAGGAGTTGGGCAGCGCATTTTTGATCACAGGATGCACCTCTTCAGGGCACCTTTGGCCCGGAATCCGCTTTTGGACATTTTGGGAAGCTTACCCCAGAGACCACTTAGTCAAGCCGAGGAGACCTTTGCCTGATGGGAAGGCAAACAAACACGAGGAAATCATGCTGTTCCATGGGCTTTAAGCAAGAAATAATGGGGATACAATCAGCAAAGATTAAAGAAACTCGGGAGCTCATTGCAGCTGCGGGTCAATGCAGCTGACAAAATTTCCCTTTCCAAATTCATGATCAAACGATGTCAAAGGCTACCACAGGTGTGACGTGATCTTGCTACGCACTGAGGTTGAAGGGTAAAACTGCAACTTTCATCAAATTTAACTATGGACCGTGTGCCTCTCCAAAATGAAGCATTGCCATGTCGATACATAATACTGTCTTGAAAATTATTACCGGGGCCAGGGCCGTCTAAATGCACATGGGCATGGGCAGCTGTCAAAATCATTAGTATTACAGTAGTATAAAGTTCTGATTCCTCCAAATTAATGGATTGTGGCTGACCTTATACTACTTATTGCATCCTGACTACCACGAATATTGACAGCCCCTCAGAGGAAACACCAAAGTAAAAACATCAGGCGGATTCGCAAACATCTCTCAGCTACTCCATGTGCCAGGCCTTCCGGTTCATGCCTTGGGCGGTGAGAAGGTGCACAGAACATTTGCACTTCACAATGGTTGGATCGTTTGAGGGTTAAACCTGAAAATACGGAGATGTTGATACGTCTAAGCTCATCATGAACGAACACATGACCAACTCCTTGGTCCTTGTGGTACTTCGGCGCATACCCATCTGTGACATTTTGAATCCCTTAGGCCATGTGTAGCTGGAGACAATCAACAAAGATCCAACCTGTTCTTGATGTTGTCTCCGGAGACCATGGAACTGGAAAGGGTCAGCGGGGTTAACGCAGAGAATCCCATGCATGGCCACCAAATCAAGTCTGCACGTTCAGATTCGTGGCTGATCTATGCTCACTTGTTGGCAGGTGGCTTGGGACGATGATTTGCCCGTTTCATTTTTGTCCAAAATTGGCTGCATAAACCTCCCCCGGTCTGGACTTGCACTATCGCACGCCCCTTTCACGTTTTCCATCCCCACAGGTGCCAGAAGTTTCACTATGTTATATCAAGTTATATCCATTCACACCCTTGGGCCACTGCAGTCCTTGAGGCCGAACCATGCAGCCAAGAGGCTTCGTCCATCAGCAAGTTCAAGATTTCCGTCTGGCACTCCTCTCTCGCCAGATCCACGGGCGCGTTGCCTGAAGACTGCTGACACCCGAACTGACACCGTTGAATATCTTCGATACATACTTGAACTATCTTGATTTGATCAACATGTGCATTGCCGACTTTGACAAGTGTCTGTCATTCTTCGCATTGGCTCACGGGTATCCAAGAAGAGTCCCCTCTGCAAATGTCAAAGACAAGGATGAACTCCGAAATTACCTGCTTCAACAAAAACGTGCTACGTTGATTGTGACAGAGACACGTCCAAAATTCCGGCTCTTGCAAATCAAGGGTACTTTGAAGATGGGAACGAGACATAAAACATCCATTGAAATCTGGAAATCCCAATACCCATTGAATTTGTTGAATTTGACAGAAACGGAAAACATCATACAAGGCCAGATTGAACTTCATGGAACTGCACCACTTGCTCTTGCCGGGGAAAACTCTTCAAAACGGCTACAACATTGGCTGTGGCCACCTTCATCGGGCCGATGTCTGCGGATTGCCAGGCTGCAGAGGCCGCTGAGAAAAGGAGGCGGTGTTCGTCTCGGCATCTGGAGAGCACGGGGTCTCTCACCACTGAAATTGCCCAATTCGAGTGGATAAACCGGGGTAAAACAGGGTAAATCTGTTTATTGGAACCCCTGAATCTTGAATCCCCTACAACTTCAAAGGACTTTAATTTAACGTCGGGACTTTCGACACATAGTGCAAGTACAGGATACGATGGTCTTCCATTTGTTTCGTCTCTTTGGAACCAAACTCTGTCGGGCTTAGTCTAACAATTTAGCCATTGGTTTGTATGAATTCCACGCATGAATGCCGCTCTGCTTTACAGAAATTACACATTTTTGCTTGAAGCGTTGGGTCACCATCTTCAATAAATACTGAAATACTGCATGTCTGGAAAACGCACACTCTAACCTCCTAAAAGAAATTGCACTTTTTCAAAACAAAATACTTCCATGCCGGCAATGTTGCACTTTCTCCAAATGATGCACTTTCTTTTGTTAGCCATGCACGTTTGCAAAAGATGCCGTGGTTGTGGAGTTACTTCCTTCAAGGAGTGCTGTCTTGAGATTCATGCTATATTTACTCAAAATGCGGTATATTTGTTCATGCATGGGCTCTCAAAATGCGAATGGTTCTCCTTTCGCAAAGGAATACCTCACTTGTTTGGCAAGATGTGTAGAAGGAACAAGATGGAATAAGACTTTCTTAAAGATATGCCGCAGTTTCTCACAGAGATCGTGGTGTCCAGAAGGAAATTTGCACGCGCTTTGTGCTTGATCTGCTGCGCGTGCTCAACGAAAGACTCAGTTTTGCTTTATAGACAGTCCCATGTCTTACAGTACTTTTGCTTTTGACAATCGACCCAAAGGCGTGTTTAAACTCTGTCACTTCGTTTGTGGTGTCCTTTTGTGAAATTGTCTGACACTTCCTACTGCACTTTTGTCTGCCCTGTGTGTAGCACTTCTACTGAGGTTTTCTGATACTTTCTATTAATGGATCCCTCAAACACATAACTCCTCAGAGGCGGTGGCATATGAATATACAAAGATGTCCATTAAGTATATATGCAGATATATCATACAACAGTGTGTATATATATATATATATGTATATTTATATTTATATTCATATGTGTATTTATATTTATATTCATATTTATACTTATATTTATATCTATGTGTATATATATATACAAATAAAGTTACACGTATGATCTTTTGATTAGTGGAAATGATTGAACTTATCGAATAGCAGCTCCGAACACCACAATTCATCATAATTCGCCAGAACAAGACGTCAACTGATTGGCACCTGTTTGAGCTGCAAGCCACAGCCAAACCTACAGTGACGACGTGTTATCCGAGTCATCCGACAGTTCTCTCACAAAATCCCTACAGGTGATCACGCAAGAATGCAATCTGGGCGTGTCTGAAATTGAGGAGTTATCCCGAGTAAAGTATGCCATCAAATAATCAGGTTTTAAAACATGGGATTTTAGGGGTGCCCATCTGGATTCCCTGCTATCCCACTGAAATCTAAATGGAGCATGCAGTTGAGAACCCCCCCATCTACACTTGATGTGTCCATCTTATTCCACTTCTTTTGCAAAGCATGGTGAACATGCATGGCGCAAAGCTAATTTGATGAATGTCTGAACTTCTATGACTCTATGACCACCAGTTTATTAAAACAACCTTGCGTAGCCTCGTGGTTCTTTTGAAGAAAAAAAACAAAAGCACCAAATACCGCATTACCAGCATCATCAATCTTTTGACAATAGAATCAATAGAATGTGGCATCAGAATGTGTGTATAGTTCATAAATACATAATAGTATATTATATTATGGTAACGATGTTTGGACAGAGTCTCTCAAATGAAGGCATACCTGCGCCACAGTGTCTTTTACCCAATGTCCCAAGTTTGTGAAACCGCTGCCATGCTGTCCACAATAGCCACCTCAACCAGGCCCCACCTTGCCACCAGGAAGACCACTCATGACATGAGCGCGGAGCATCTTTGCCTTCCACTATTTGTGCACATGAATCTGAACTGCGTTTTGTTTCCAACACATACAGCGGTTTATTTGTTAACGAAACTGTTGCTCAAAAAACACACCAGCGAATACGAAGGAATGATAACAACAAGAGCATCAAACTATTTGGGTCACTGCGGGAACTATTTTGCAGTTTCCGGCAAATGACTAAAATTCAAGCAAATGTCTCGCCTCAAGCCTGGAGTTCTTCTTCGCGAAGCAAGGGCTGGTAACACAACGCGAAACAGTCTTGCAGGTCCTGGAAACACAATGTTTGATACAAACACCTGAAGACCACGCGTTAGAATCATTCAGAATCTGGGTTTGGTGCCAGAAAATTAAATGTTGCTGGATCAAAGCCTCATTTTTGCCATTATTTGATGGCAACCTTTGGGGTATATCTTCGGACAAACCTATCGGTTTTTGTATGTTTGTTCACAGCATTCACAACCACCTGCCAGAACTGCACAGCCAGGAAGCGATGTCGAAAGGCTTCGGTGAATTCCAAAAATATAAAACCACTTGAAAAATGTTCAAACGCTTCAGTCATTCAATTCTTCCGGCTGGGATATAGAGAGATCCCCACTTCATGTATCATGACTGATGACGCTCCAGAATGAATTGGATAGCTCATTTACCAGGGGTTCTTGCAGTCACTGTTCACTTCACCCCACACTGAAACCCCGCCTTTGCATGCACTCTCCGGATGATTCCTGGTATGTCTCGCTCCAGGAAAACGTCGTTCTCGGTCGCCACACGGTTGCAAAACTTCCGAAAACCTCCAAATTGTTTGCAAAAATGCATGGTCAAATAAGTCTTCGACTCGCATCTCGGGTGGCACGCGTAAATGTTCATAGTCCCATGGGTCGGGCAGGACCCCATCCCACATTTGAAATGCGAATTGCCACTCTGTCATGTTGGGCAACTTGAGCCAACAACTGATTTTTTGAAATCGGTTCCGTGGCATGTGGGCTCCTTAGCCACTCCTTGATGGCAGCTGCAACGCCAAAAGTGTTATTTTCATCAATTTCATCAATGCTCTTTCATTTTGCAATGAAAAACAAATCCACCTCCGCAAGAGCGTCCTTTTCCACTGCAAGAAAATTTTGACGCGGACTTGGCCCCGGCTTTGGGGCCCCAGGCGGATTTGGATGAAATTGATGCTTTCACAGTGCAGGAAGAATCAACACAACACCGAGACCCAAAATGAGTCATTATATAGGGTAGCAGCTGACAACTGCAAAATAGTATGTCCCCACGCCCAAGTTCCTCAACGTGTTCTTGCTAGTAACATCCCACAAATTGCCCTCGCATGCTCGGGCAGCTCAGCAACCCAAGGTGCGGTTGCTAGTTCGGACGCCACTTCGTCCTCAGAGCTGGCATAAGAAGCAGAGAGTCAAGCACCGGTGCGGGTGGGATTGGTTCCACCACAATATATGCATATTAGACATGTATTATACGCTATGTAAGCTCGAGCTCGGCGACTCTGGCACTCCCGCCGCTCCCGCCCTACACAATTTGTTCCAAATAACTTATGCATGACGCGCGCATGGGTTACAGCTCTGAACCGGGGGTCAAAGATGGAAAAACGTGAAATCACAAGACATCCAGCATGAAAAAATGTAGTACAAGATAGTACAAGTGCTAACCTAGCAAAACAAGCAAAAAAAATCAAAAAAAAATAAAACATGTAGGTGATCTATATATGTCTGGAATGATCGCAGCCCAGTACCAGTGACTCAATTTGCACGCATGGCCACCAACAACTGTGAAATTGGGGATGTCCTAAAACTGCTGCTGTTCCCTGGGGATTCTTGCCCCCCTCTTGTCTGCAACGACAGATAACACGAGGATTCCAGCGCTGAAAGCAGCTCGGGGTAAGATCTTGCACAGTGCTGCAATTGCAACTTCCATCAAACTTCACTATGGATTCTGAACCGTCACCAACCATGCACACGTTGGGGCAGAGGCTGTCGAAAGTTCTGACCAAGGTCTCGGACGAACATGTCCCGTATCCAAAAAGGCGAAACTGTCCATACGGGCTGCCATCAAGTGTTGGTTCATCGAAGACCACACAACCATTCTTATCATGCCCTTGAAGTTTTTGAACTTGCAAATAATGGCTACAACTTAATTATATTTAATTATATACTGATACTAGTGACAGCTGCTCACATGAAACACCAAAATGCGAACATCACCCGCAATGTCTCATGTGTGCCAGGCCTTCCGGTTCATGCCTTGGGCAGCACGAAGGCGCGCAGTGTTCATGGGATTCAACCAACACCCTCCGAAGGTGACGCCCCCAATATAGATGATTAATGAAGCCCTTATCTGGTTGGTGGTATACCTACCCATCTGAAAAATATGAGTTCGTCAGTTGGGATGATGACATTCCCAAAAAAATGGAAAGTCATAAAATTCCATGGTTCCAAAGCACCAACCAGTTACTATTGCTTGTTGGTGGTTGAGAAGAGGCTGGTCACCTTTGGGGTGTTGGTTGAATCCCCATGAACAGCGTGATCCCAACGAATCTGGGCTTCAAATTTATTCAACCCGTGAAATCGATGCAAGACATGAAGGAACAAGTGACCAACTCCGTGGTCTTTTTGGAGTCTTTTGGTAATTACACCACTTTTGCACATGCCCATCTGTGACATTTTGGGCATGTGTTGCGCGAGACAGTCAAGCGCAAGGACATCTAACCTCTTCTTGCTAGTATGTGGCCTGCTATCGTGTTTGAAGATGATGGAAATGGAAAGGGTCGCACGGCGTTTGAAGCCAAAGAATCCCACGCGTGGTTGCTGATGTTGCTTTATCAAGTGCGTCAATGAGTGTTGATTCAATATGACTCCATCAAATCCTTTTTGATCCATGCTCGCATATTGACAGGTGGATTTGACGATGATTTGGCAGTGGGTAAAACCGGATATGTCAACATCCCTGGTACTGACTCACACTATCCCCCCCTTTCATGTTTTCATCCACTTGCCAGCGGTTTCACCATGTTTTATCCATTGAAATTCCCACCGCCATTTGGGCCATTAAGGTGATTGTCGTGTGGCCTCTCTTTCTCGCTAGATCGGCATTTCGCCTGGGAAACAGCTGACACCCAAACTGACACCCTTCAATTCACCACTTCAAATGATCAACATTCGCACTGCCAAATTTGACAAGTGGTGATTCGATGTGTGGAAACCTTTGAGGTGCAGCTAAGTCATTCCACAGAGGCTATCAGTCTAGAGTTTGGGGGTTCCAAAACATGTATCATATATCCAAGCAATTTAAGTTGGCTTCTGGACATGACTATCAGTGCCATAATACGACGCTGCACGGTACAACATGTCACCTGACCTGGTGACAAGACCAGAAATCCAGTTTGTATTTTGACTGGTTGAGATGTGTAAAAAACCGAAAACAAGCTCAATAAACTATGTTCCACATCTGGGACACCGCGCAAACGTATCAGAGGCCATCATTGTATGCCCGTGTTGTGCAACGCGAATTCCCACAGAATGATGAAACTGAGGTAGTGACATGTTCAATCCAGGAAACTTTCCTGCTGTGTTGAAACTTTGGAGGTCCTCCTCTTTCAACAACCCAAGCCAACCATGCGTTCAATTGAAGTTGCTGCTTGAAAGTAGTGAGCAACTATTTAAAAAAAAAAACTTCCAACCCACTGAGAAAGATCTGTATAGCTTCTCACAAAAAATGCAAAATGGGTAGTACGAACTACAGTCATCTTCAACATCTATGGGTGGAAAGTTGATGCACATTTCAATCCCTGATGTCGCTTTGACCTGAAGCCAGCAATTTCACCGTACGTGAAGCATCGCGGCTAATACACTTAATGCAAATGAATCAAAACAAGAACCGATATACCTTGCCTGCGATGATGGAAGCAGCGCCCGACAGTTGTGGGAGCTCTATTCCAACACTACCTGAAGAATATTCAACCGTTCATGTGTCAAGGATTTTTTGCTTCCTACAGTCGGAAAAAAAGTCCTACCTGAGTTGCCACTGGGATGACGGACAACGCTAAGATCTATGGTTTGGACCTAGACCTCGAAGTCATTTCATGATCCTTTGTCCACCATTTTATCGCATTAAGACAACTATGTGGAATTGATCATAACAAATCCACCACGGGTGGGAATAATTGGTATGAGGCTAGAAAATATTGTCAAACTGATGGCTGCACAGCAGAGATCCCAGCCACTTGCGAAGCTAAAATCCTGATTGAAGGCACCAAAAATGTTAATCATTTGGAATATGGTTTTAGGAATTAATTACTAGCCGTCTAACCCTGAGGGGACCAAACCTTCATCCAGACCCTGTGGCCCCAACGGAGTTCCGCGGCGCATCTTTCATCATTGTTAGCAGGATGCGTCTCACAGGCACCTTTGGCCCGAAAATCCGAAATCTTCATAATCTCATAGCGATCCTGCAAAAATCCGAGGCAAGGCAGGTTGCTGGAGAACAGATGTGCCCAGTATATTTCTTCAATACTTGCAATAGGAAACTTTGTAAGTGTTTGTTTCGAGGAGATCTTGCTGACAAGGAAAACTGTTTAAGGGTACTCACCATATCGTGATAAGCCCAACAGTCACAGCACTGGTTTTGCAATGTTCATCAAGTTTCCCATGTTAGCTAATGAACGATGAAATAAAGCTCCTTACAGGCAAGTAGGAGCTGCTTGGTAGCCATGCTTATTCCCTTGAACTTTTTGATGATGGCTCCACTATGCTCCACTGCTATAGCTTCATTTCAAGCAAAAACTGACAGCCACAAACACCAAAGAGCTGTTCCCGGTGCCAAGCCGGCCAAGCCTTACGTTTCATGCCTTGGGCGGAGCACAAGTGCACACAACATCTGGGGCTTATGTTTTTTCAACCACGCGAATCATTGTGTCTAGAGCAAAACATTAGCGGGCGAATGCTTCTGCAGATGCCACTCAGAGACCTTTAAGGCCATGTGTTGCTGAAGATAGTCAAACACAAGCTGTTCTGCCCCGTTTAACCTGAGTAGCGTTTGAAGATCATATGTAAAAATGAAACTGGGTCGCACATGCTCGCACAGCGTTTCAAGTTTCAACCGAAAGAATTCCATGCGTGGGTGCCACATCAATTCTGCAGATTCAATCAAAGTTGTCATTTGTAGGTCATCGGTGCTCAGTTGTTGGCAGGTCCTTTGTGATAAACATCCCTGGTGCCCACTCACACAATTCCATGTGCCCCTATCACGGTTTCATCCCCACTAGTACCACCTGTTGACCTTATATACCATCAATACCATTTAGGCCAATGCCATGGACAGCACTAGCGCAGACAAGAGGCTAAGCGCCAGTCAGCAAAGTCACAATCTCTGTGTGGTTGCTACGTCTAGCCATGTCCAACGGGGGTTCGCCTGGGAACGACAGCTGGCACCAGGTGAAACTGACAACCCTCAAAAATATCACTTCTGACGCCCTTCAATACATATGACTTCAAGTGATCAACATGCACACTGCAAAATCTCAGAGGTGGTGATTGAATGTGCGGAAACCCTTGTCTCACTCTTCACATTGGCTCGTGGACATCCAAGAAGATTTCCCGCAGGGAATGTCACAGAAAGTCAAAGACATGAATGACTCTGCTACGTTGATCGCGACAGAGACATGCCCCAAAATCACGGCTCTTGAGTTTCAAGGGAACTTTGAAGACGGGAACGTGAGATAAGAAATCCAAGGAAATCCCATGCCCAACGAAGTTGAAAGAACCTGAAATTTCAAATTTTAATTCATCAAAACATGCCACATTGAACTGCGGCTATTATTGTGATTGCCGGTGAAAAACTGTTGTCAAAACGGTTGTGACATCGGCTGAGGCCCCCGGCCGTCGTCGTTCTTGACGTCCACCGAGGCCTTCGCTGCCAACAGCAGCTTGGCGCTCTCCACGCGGCCGTTGTATGCTGCATAGTGCAGCGGAGTCCAACCTCAGCACCGCGGAGGTCGGAGGCACCACCCGCTGCGGCTCCCGGCGGCTTCTGAGCTCCCGGGCCGCGGCTGCTCCGGACGTCCACGGCCGCGCCCTTCGCCAGGAGAAAGGCGACGATCGCCGTGGAGTCTTTGGATGCTGCCCGGTGCAGCGCGGCCACGCGGCTGCCCGCCCCCGTGAACTCGGAGAGTTGGTCGAGGCAGCGCCGGTCGCGGCGCAGGTGGCCCCGCACCGCCGCCAGGTCGCCGAAGAGCGCCGCTTCGGTGATGTTTGGATCTCGGCGCGCGGAGAAATGCAGCAGAAATGAAGTTCCTCAGTTCCTTAGATCTTTATGTTTTATCTTCTATAAGTCCAAGTCTGCTACTTATGGAAATTATATGGAAATTATGAGTTAGAAACTAGACTTATTGAACTTTTACAAGTTCATGATGTTCATGTTGTGGAACTTGAAGTGCAACTTCAAATTACTTCCAGATCTTCTACCTGAGGATCAAGTTCTATCTTTAGTCAAAAGGACTGAGGCCCAGACATTCCGCCGCTGCCGCTTCGTCGGCTTCGACTTGTTCTGAATCGGCCTGATCTTCCGGATCTTCCTGGTGTCACAGCTCCCGAAATTGTGTGCACACTTTGGATGTTGCCATGAAAAACTTCAGGGAATTCGATAACAACTCATATGTCACCACTACCAAGACGTCAGGCGAAGAAATTGAAAATATCGTCGGCCATTTGCCATGCATGACGTTGATGTATGTTCATGACTGTTGACACTGTGGCAAACCCAAGACCATAAACCCACCATTTGAGGATGGATTATACCACCCATTCAGGGTTTTGCTATTGGGTTGAACGCATTGCAATCCACTGAGCCAACATCACCAGCCCGTCTTCAACGACAAAATTATTCTGGAAACGCTAGGGCTACACAGCGCGTGGAGATCCATCAGACAGCAACGAAAATTTGACGATGAAAGGTTAGGAGTTGACATTTGACAGTTGAGATTCTGCGAGATGTTGCATTTACTATATTTGACTATAGCAAAATCAAAGTCAAGAATTTATTTAGACCGTGGAAAACGGAGATTCTGCCATCAAAATTTGGATTATTACCACTATGGTTGTTGCAGCCTTGTTTACCATCCAAAATCCAGATTTAACATCGAACACGAGAGAAACCACACATAAAGTGGTGATAAGACATGATAAAACCCATGGAAACAACCAAGCCTAGGCGATAAACCAAGAATAATCGGATACTCGGACAGATTCGACAGTAAACCTTTGGTGAATGCTTAGTTGCATACCCTCTGGGAATCATTCCCTGGGATTCTAAACTGGCTGGCTGGGAAGTTCCAATGTTTCAAGGGAAAATGTTGGAAAATCATCCGAAAATGAATGACACTCACCCCACCAAATTTTCTGGGACCAGATAATCAACAAATACACCAGATTCGTCCAGATTCCACAAGGGTTTGGGGGGGTGTTTGTGAAGGAGAATGGGTTGTCGACATTCACAGCTGCTCATTTTGCGCTGTGTTGATTCATGCGCATGTCTTCCTAACGTGCTGGGATGATTCCCTTAAGCTCGAAACTAGGTTTGCTAAAGGCCTGAAGCTCCAAAAATCGGTTTGCATCTGGAAGTTTGGCAAGGGAAATGCCCCAAACCCTTGAAATTAGGGTGCGTTCATAATTTTCGCGCAAAGGTAGGTTCGCCAGACCCGTCAAATTAGCTTCCGTTCCAAATTTTGGTACGTGGGGGGCTCCAGTCCACCAAATCCCTCAAATTAGGTTGCGTCGTGTTGCGTCTTGATATTTTTGCGGAAAGGGATGCTAAAGGCCCGAAACTCCAAAAATAGGTTTGCTGGATGTTGCCATGAAAAATGCCAGGGAACTTTAAAGGACGTAATGATACGTAATGACTGATCACAGACTTAAGGCAAAGTAGCACACACTTTAAGTAACACACACTTTGAAGATTTCGTCTGCTATTGCAATGTATGACGTTGATGACAAAGTCACACAGGTGTTGTGTCCTCAGTAGACCTTGGATCAAATTTCAACTTCGCAATCTTGGTTTTGATCATGTTGCTGCTGGTGTCCCAAATGGAAGTTGGGAGCACTTCAACCACCGTAGGCTCCTGCACTGAACCCAAATTAGCAGGCAGCATTGCTCAAGAACCAAGCCATGTCTCACAACAATTCAACTTGACTCCAGACATGACTATCATGCTATTTTATCAGGTAGCATGGTACCACATGCGTGCAACCTACTGACAAGACCAGGAATTCAGTTGATTCTTTTACTGGTTGAGATGTGTTAAAAAAAACAGTAAAAAGGAAACAAGCACAAGATCCAGCTCAATCAGACATGTTTCCAGTGCCTTTGGGCCAGCTTCTGGTTCCTCAACCGCTTCGCTGGAGCAGGTGAAAAGGTGACTGCACACAGCTGTGGAAGTCACAACTCTCAGGCCTCTCTCAAAATAAGGCACTCCAATATATAATGTTTGTTTGATCAGCATTTTCTCTTGGAAACGGCAATTTAATTAGCGTGTCCCAGTGTCCTGTGTTTGGAACAACCCACTTTGATCTTCCAAGGTCAGGACCGCAGTGATTTTTGCTGTTTGGCCCATGGATGAAGCAGGTTCCTGTCCACAGCTGGATCTGAAGCCAGGAAGCACCGCTCTACTCTCGGGGTTCTTCCCATCTATACCAAGAACAGGAGACACAAATTTAATCTTTCACTCACCTCACCGTAATGCAAGCTGTTGAAACGTGTTGAAATACAGACCTCACGTTGGTACAATTGATGATCATGAAACCCCTTGAGCAAACCATGGACCGTGGACACCCTCCAGGCGCCTTGGTGGCCGCTTCTGGACGTGAATCAGCTTCGGATTGAGTGGTTTCCTTGGGCAAAACGCAGATTTCCAAGTGATTCTCATTTCGACCCACCTTTCGACAATGCCTTTCCGACCTTCAAATCTGTAACAGAATGCTTTTGCGTTCATACATATTCATTTACCATGCACGGAACACGTATTAAACTACGATATCTAAAATACTATGTGATGGTGAAATAAATGCTTCTCTTGTTTGGTCGGTTTACCTGGCACAGTTTCCGGCCGAGAGTCTTCCACTATTTTGAGAGCTGCATCCTTCTTGATCTCCAGTTTTGCATCATCCGCTTGAAAGGTCGTCTCTTTGAGTTTCAAAGCATTGAGAAACTCCAACCAACCACCACGGACGAATCGGTCGACAACAATGGCTTGGAGCTGTGCTCGAGTGATAGCATGATAAAGACGCGCTCTGGTGAAATTGTCAGTGTCACCAGTGATTTGCGCATCAAAGCCAATGCAAATGATAAACAGCTGCTCCAACCCTTTGGCGTTGGTGTCCCAGTCGAGGATGAGTTCATCCTCCCTCCGGTCCTGATGTACAGCCTCTGGTAAGAAACGTAAAGATTCCTCAAAGGAAACCAACTGAATGTTGTAAGTTGGCGCGAAATCTGCCTCCAAGCGCTCCTCAAGATGTGACTTGAAAATCATGTGAAAATGTTCGTCTGGCACAAGCAATGCAACGTGCCGATCAAGCCGCATGCTGGGGTGCCTTTGCAGAATGAACCACAGAGCTTCCACTGTGTTTTGGGCAAAGTGCGCAAACAAATCACCATCATACCCTTCGGGCACCTCGAAAATAAATGACTTCAGTGGAGGGCCAGTTGTGCCAAGACATGTAGTTGGCTCACCATCTTGCAGCTGAAATGCGTTTGCTCCAAAGGCAACTCGTTTTGTGCTACGGACAACCTCCGTGAGGTTCACCCGGCGCATCTCAGGATAATTGTTGTCCAGTAAGAAGGACTGGGAAAGGTCTGAGAGAATCAACTTGTGCTGGGCACGAACTTCCTGGAATAACCTTTGGTTCGTTCTGAATATTTCATGTCCTTCATCAAAAACTGCGAGAACCAAGTCATCCGGCATGACCGTCAATTCCTGCAGAACAATTTGGCAATCTTCAATGTGTACTCCCGTGAATCTGTCATAGGGTGTATGCATCAAAACAAGTCTTTGTAAGAGCTTGTTCCTGGACATCGTTGGTAGCGATGATTGTGCATGTGTGAGGAGCCAGCGGACGAAATAGAAACCCAGAGATCGGTTCGGGGAGATGAATAGAATCTTCCCCTGACTGCTCGAACTCAGTTTGCTGATCGCATGCCGGATGGCCAAGAATGATTTCCCCGCTCCAGCCGGGGCTGACAAATGGACGTCTTCATGTAAATACCTGGAAAGTTCTTCGAGTTTCTCTGCCTGATGATTTGTCAGCTGTGAGGAAGACAAAAGACTTGCTGCATACTGATTGAAAAACGATGTATTGTCCACAGCCAGCTCTTCTGTAATTCCACGCTTTTCTAAAGCATTGTTCAGTAGAAAGGCGATGTCATCACTTAGCACTGCATCTCTCAGCTGGTGTTTTTCTTGAATAGTTTGAAGGTCAAAATCCACTGCCAAGCAAGGCATACCGTTCTGAAGCCGCGACTCGTGTACAGACTTTACATGGAGTTTCGTTGCGTCCTCTACGATCTTCTTCAAAGAGTCCTTTCCAAATACATTCAGCTCCAAGAGTTTCTCAAAAAAGTCTGTGGCGTGCCGCAGACGCTTGGTCTCGAAGTGTTTCCCTGTTTTATTGCACATCACCTGCCATTTCATATCATCATGGTCATGGTGGTTCTTGGCGTCAGGAACAGGCGTTTGGAGAAGCTCAGCTGTGACAAAACTATTCTGATCTGGGTCAAATGCGTCGACTTTGTCACCAGGTTTGAATTGCGCTGCCAAGAATTCGGTCACGTCGACTTCGTCGTAGTCCCATCTGCCGCTGCGATCTGTGCGTCGCATCTCATCCAGCTTGGCGATTTCCCCTTTTTGGGAGCCACCACACCCAATTCCATCCCAAAGGTTCACTTTTGGCAGCATTCTCCAGGGGACTTTGCCACAGCCTACGTGACCCGGGAAAAAGACCACTTTAAGTTTCTGTCCCAGGTCTACTGCTCTCTTCACTCGGTCAAACCACTTCTGAAACCAAGCGCAGCCCCAACTCGCTCGCTTCCCGTTCTGCTCCCAGAGTTGCTGAGCTTTTGCCCTATCTTTGTCAGTGGCTTTTCCGAAAACAATGTGACTTTTCATCGCTTCTGCTCTTTTTCTTCTTTCTGATTTCTCGTCATCGGTGCATATGTGTTCCACCTCTTGGAGGTATCCCAGATCTTTATAGTTGCGCTCACCGTAGATCTGTGCACAGAGACATTGCTGCAGATTGTCATCTGGAAAGTAGTGCTGCCCAAGCCCATGCTCAGTGTCGCAAAGGAATACGCATGCCACGGAGTCCTTGACGTGTCGACTTATCAGGGATTCCCACCCTGTTTCATACTTCCCTGGGAACGAGACCCAGCAAACTTTGGCATTGGGATCAATTTTTGCGAAGTAGCTGTTGCCTCTGAAGGAAAGGACAGCAGGACTCTCCTTCAGAATGAAGTGAAGGGTGTTGATCTCCTAGCAAAGCGTTCTTTCTTGCAAGAAGTCGTATTCAGATCAAAGCAACCACTTTTTTGATGAAGATTATGTATGTTGAGGCAAAAAATCCACAGCAATGTGTAAAACCAAACCCAATATCTTCCGTACAACATCTCTAAACAGGGATTTACACCACCCCAATATCCCCAATATGTGACGCGGGCCCTCCATGCCCACTGATTTGCGGGTCCGACTTGAGGCTACTGCTACGTTCTGGAACCATGAACATACTCTTACCTGGCTTCTTCCATTGCCCGCTTTTGAAGGTGAAAACACTCAGCCTTGGACACCCTTGGAGGAACAAGAAAAAAAAACCGAACGGAAGGTCCAAAGATATCAAACGTATTCACAAATACTTCAGATCTTGACGCAGTCAAACATGTCAAGCAAAGAAATCATCAAATTTGATTGGGTCGATTCAAGAGCTTACAGTTTTTCAACGAACAAACCCTTCCTGGCCTCTGTCCGGATCTGATCTTCCGTCGTCCCTTCTGCAGCTTTCGATAAGCCCTCCTTGGTGCAGCAGTCACGTGGAATACAACTGAAGAGGGCTCTGAATCTCGAGCACACCAAAGTATCTTGGGAGCAAACTTACTAATTACAAATTTCCCGCTTTCCTCTGATTTGCCCCGTGAAGTTGTAGTGTGGTGCCTTTTCAATGTCCATCCTGTGGCATGCTATGCTATCTTGGCTCCACCCTAGCATACCTGACATCTCCCCCGTGCTCCACGAAACCGCCTGGTACGCAAAACTCGAAAAGAGGAATAAACATCACTTATAGACAAAAGAATGGCACAATAGAGATTGGGCGCACATCTCATGGCTAGACTCAACCAAATTCAATGACAATTGCAAAATGTATAACAAGTCAAATTCTGCCAGTCGAGGAGCGGCACTCTGCAGGTCAGCCACCGCTTCCTTGCATTTCGAGTCGCAAGCCAAATTCAAGGGAGAGAAACCTTGGCGGCAAACTTTGACATCAAACGACAGAACTGCTCAAGTTGACAGAAGATCTGTTAAGCTGTTCAACCCTGACGAAAGCAAAAATATGCAAAAATGCTGCACCATCTCCTATGGGAGTGTGCCCACTTCAGTCACTTGCGCACGGCTTGTCAGTGTGCACCAGCCCTATCATCGCTCGGCTTGGATGGGGCAACGGCCCACTTCAGCCAGTCATTGAGGTGTCCACAGAATCAGCGACACCGAAGCCAAGTTGCGGGAAAAAGGGCGGCGAACTGCGGGCGGTGCGGAGGTGGGGGCCCGGACCCCCCCTTGTTGAGGTGCTTTGGTGCACTGACGAATATCGGCTGCAGCGGCTGCAGGCTGCAGCAGATCGATGGTTTTGGCCGGTTCCGAGACCTCACTGGCAGCCAAGTGTAGTGGTGTCCGGCCTGAGTGGCGCACGAAGCCTGAGAAAAGGACACAACAAGGTGCTGATCTGCCGCTCTCAACTGTTAAAGGAATTTGACTTCTCAACAACAACTATATAACACCTTACAATTCTGTACTCTCCAAAGTTTCGGACCACTTCCGTCCGCGGCATCAACAGACATGCGATTTTCTAGCTGCTCAACGCACTCTTTGTCGCCGCTGCAGACGGCAGTGTGCAGCTCCGTCCAGCCTGGGTGACAAAGGTGACAAATGTTCATGCACATTGCGTCAAATCTAATTGAACTATGACAACTTGTATACAAAAACATACGTCGTGATATCTTCACTGAATTTTCAATAAAAACATCAGATTCAAAATGACATGAGCTCTACCGGTGCGCCACGGAACAAGCAGCAACCACTGAGCTTGACAGAATGGCAACGGGAGAAGTAGTAATCATTCATTACTATGACCAGGGCAACGTCAACCTCCTCTGCTGACAACCCATCCAGCTATTCGCCTCAACTTTGAGCCCGCTGCCCAACCTGTTCTTCTCGACAGGTTTGCCCTCAGCTGTGGTGTCTTGGCCTTGGCATGACCAAGGCAGAGTGGCTTCCAAAGGATTCCTGAGAGGATTCCATGCGTATCTGGCGTAAAACAAATGCTGAGCGCCAAGCTCTCAGAGGATGCTGTGGCGGCCTGGTCGACAGGAAGGTGCATTTGAAAAAGGTTCATAGCCAGCGCATAGAAGCATTAAAAATGGAATGGAGGTCATATTCAAACATGTAAAAGAAATAAACATAAAAGATCTTATTTTTTCAAAGTTTCTTTGCATGCCATGTTTGCTAGACATGAACAGGAAATCAAAAACTATATTCAAAGTTGTTTGGACAGATATGGTGGTGCCTGTTGACGTAGCATCTGTGGTTGCTTGTTGATGCATTCCTGTGGAGGTTTATCGTGAAGAAAAGCAAAAACGGGAATGCCATCCTACCGGTTGCGTGGTTGTCAAACCAATCAAGGGGCCCAGGATGGCAATCATATCTGCCCTGTCCAATTATCCTCAGCCATTAGATCGGCCTCCGTCCGTTCCTTTAAAGTCCTCCGGGCTTCTAGGTCATCAAGCACAGCCCGAACTAGCTCCTGCAGGGACAACGTACATGAACCAGTCGAAAACAATGAACCAACACTGTCAACACTGATTTGACAGATGATGGAACTGAAGGAAACTTTGAAATTATGGATGCTGTTTCAAGTCATTTCAAGTCCATGTTTGGAATTTATGAAAGGTACAATAAGTGTCGACTTGTCCGGCATTCACCGACTACACATGCGCAATGGCACGAAAAGTCAAAAACGCTGCTAACCCGGCCTATGAACCGGAATTTGTGTTTCACGAGAACACAATTGCACAACATGCGAATCTGCATTCGGCCCACCTCAGCTTTTGCGTTTGCAAGTGAAAACGCTGCAAATTCTTCCAGCAGTCTTTTGACCTCGTCCTGCGCAGTATGGAATGTACTTGACGGCCACCCTGCTCTGACACCGTGATGGATGTAGATTGCTCGCTTTTCGATGAAGGGGCTGGCAATGAAGAGTCTGGCAAAGATATCAAAACCGAAACATGGATAGAAATGGATAGAAATGGCACATAAAGGGCTTTCAGGTCAAACCCTGCTCCTTTGAGAATCATGGGTCTGCACCGTCCAAAAACGCAACCATGTCGTGCCATGCCATTGCATGTTGGGTCCTGTTTTCTGAAAGCTGGCTTTCGACAGTTTTCAGCTTCTCCTTCGGGAAACTGTGAGCCATGGTGGGTGAGGGATTCACTAAGTTTACAGCAATAAGCTTCGGCGGTATCCCCAACAGCAGCAGAAATTTGTTTTCACAGAATTGTTCATCCGAAATTGGCTGGAAATTGACCTAAAAACATCTAAAAACTGCGCCGACACACTCCTGGAATCGCACCGGAACCTACTTGAACCCTCGTTAAACCTGGCCCACCTCTGCACCAAGGCGTTCCGAAACCTTCTCCGAAACCTTCTCCGGAACCTTCTCCAGAACCTTCTCCGGAACCTTGTTGAACCTGACCCACCAAAGCCTCCCGGAACCTTCTCCGGAACCTTCTCTGGAACCTTGTTGAACCTGACCTGGCGCCTGCACCAGAGTCTCCCTTCTCCGGAACCTTGTTGAAATTGACCTGGCGCCTGCACCAAAGCCTCCCGGAACCTTCGCCGGAACCTTCTCCGGAACCTCGTTGAATCTGACCAGCCGCCTGCACCAGTACACACCGGAGTTATTCTGGGCTGAAGACCCCATTAGCTTACGCTGTTGGGGGAAAAGGCAAAAAAGGTACAGTACCCGGTGAAGGTCCACATGGTCCAAGCCAAGTTCAATTATTAATGCATACAGGGTGCATCCAAGCAAAGACCCGACAAATATGCAGTTGTGTGCTGACAAATGAAGGGTAGCACAATTGTTGTCATGCCAATGATGCAATCCAGGGAGTCACAGAAAACGGGACTGGAATATGATGAGATTGAACTCGCCATCTTTGACTTTTGTTTCTATATTATACCATATATATATATATCATATTATATCCTGTTCTGTTTTATTCACAAATCCTCGATAAGTGACACCATCCTAAACTTTCTAAACCCTTGGTTTACCTGCATTCCAAATTTCCGGTCACCACGTGAACCTCGAATTTTTGTCGCTCAATTCTTTGTTCCCGAAGACGGTCACAAAATGTTTTCAAGAAGGCCTTTCCAGGGAATGAAGCCAGACCACCAACATATCAAATCAGTCAAAAAAACGCAAAAACATTTAACGCTTGTTTAACTGCGTGTTGGATTTCATTTTCCACAGAAACGCAGCAGCACAGAAGCACATGTCACTTTTGCCGGATGCCTCCTCAAGACTGGAACATGACCTACATGCATGTATTTGCAAAAGGGCTTCCAACCACAAATCGCAATGGGCCTTCAAATTGTCATTTGCCTGCTGAAGTTCGGCCAAAGCTGGCAAGTCCTTTCCAGCTGTGTCAAGACCGGACAACATGCTGAACAGAGGTTGACGCTGAGCAGTGGCGAGAGATTGAAAACCACTAGAGATTGAAAACCACTCTTGTGTGACCACGGTGGACAGCCTCACCAATCTCGTTGACTTGACACTTGGTCCCTTGTCTACATGACTAACTATTCAACAATTCTGCGGCCGTTTGATAGTATCAAGTTTCCATGAAACGTGCTGCACTAGATATCAGGAAGAAAACAAGGACATATCCAAGTTTGCCATTGACCTGCATGCTTATGTGGCGTCAACCATTGTTTGATGTACAGTACCTGGTATGAATCAAAATAAGTTGCTGTCCCAGCACATCTGGGAACCCTGCGAGCGTTCCCAAGGCCATCATACTTTGCACGTGTTGTGCAACGGGAATTCCCGTAGAATGGTGAAATCGAAATGTCAAATCCAGGAAGGGTGGGTGGAGTGGATGCAATGCCGAAGCTTCCAAGGTCCCTTTGGGCAACAAGCCCATACAACACCATGGATTCAATTGAAATTGCTAATGAAAAGTATCATAGAATTCAATTTCAATCGCAATGAGAAAGATCATAGTTTGGCACAAACATGTGAAGAGCTGAAGTGTCCCAATGTTGCTTTGAACCTGAAAATGGAATGGTGTGACATCGATCGCGTATTACATGCACATATATGCACATCTTCCATGGCACTTTGACCCCATATTAAGCTTGACCACCCCTAACAGACCCCACAGAAAAAAAGAATTTATATATATATATTAAAGCAAAACCTTGAAGTTCTTTCCTCCGAACATCGAGACATCACGCAACAGTCGACGGAGATGTTAAAAGACTCCAGCTGAAGAATGGTATTTGTTACTTCTTGATGCGTCTTGCAATTTGCATTGGAACAAGTCCTGACTGGGTTGCTGGGATGATAATGAAGCCAAGCTCCATGGATTTACACGTCATTTTGCGATCGTTTGCTCACCATGTCACTATACAATGAAAGGCAACAATTTGGAGGTAATATGAGGTAATCAAAATACATTGAGAGTATATCAAAATTATTACAAATGAACTACTGACGGGAATCTTCAGGATTCAGGCTATACCCGTGATGGCTGCAGGTCGTAGCCAGTTGCTGAGCTCAATCCCAAACTGAGACGAAACTCAAAAGGAACCTCTTCTCCGTGAGGCACCATGGAACCACAGATCATGGCGTTGAAACCATCCAATTTTGAGACCCAATTCTGACCACCCGGTGACCCTGAAGGAGTTGGGCAGCGTATTTTTGATCACAGGATGCACCTCTTCAGGGCACCTTTGGCCCGGAATCCGCTTTTGGACATTTTGGGAAGCTTACCCCAGAGACCACTTAGTCAAGCCGAGGAGACCTTTGCCTGATGGGAAGGCAAACAAACACGAGGAAATCATGCTGTTCCATGGGCTTTAAGCAAGAAATAATGGGGATACAATCAGCAAAGATTAAAGAAACTCGGGAGCTAATTGCAGCTGCGGGTCAATGCAGCTGACAAAATTCCCCTTTCCAAATTCATGATCAAACGATGTCAAAGGCTACCACAGGTGTGACGTGATCTTGCTACGCACTGAGGTTGAAGGGTAAAACTGCAACTTTCATCAAATTTAACTATGGACCGTGTGCCTCTCCAAAATGAAGCATTGCCATGTCGATACATGATACTGTCTTGAAAATTATTACCGGGGCCAGGGCCGTCTAAATGCACATGGGCATGGGCAGCTGTCAAAATCATTAGTATTACAGTAGTATAAAGTTCTGATTCCTCCAAATTGATGGATTGTGGCTGACCTTTTACTACTTATTGCATCCTGACTACCACGAATATTGACAGCCGCTCACATGAAACACCAAAGTAAAAACATCAGGCGGATTCACAAACATCGCTCAGCTACTCCATGTGCCAGGCCTTCCGGTTCATGCCTTGGGCGGTGAGAAGGTGCACAGAACATTTGCACTTCAAAAATGGTTGCACCGTTGCAGGGTTAAACCTGAAAATACATGAAAATACGGAGATGTTGATAAGTCTAAGCTCATCATGAACGAACACATGACCAACTCCTTGGTCCTTGTGGTACTTCGGCGCATACCCATCTGTGACATTTCGGATCCTTTAGGCCATGTGTAGCTGGAGACAATCAACAAACATCCAACCTGTTCTTGATGTTGTCTCCGGAGACCATGGAACTGGAACGGGTCAGCGGGGTTAACACAGAGAATCCCATGCATGGGTACCAAATCAAGTCTGTACATTCAGATTCGCGGCTGATCTATGCTCACTTGTTGGCAGGTGGCTTGGGACGATGATTTGCCCGTTTCATTTTTGTCCAAAATTGGCTGCATAAACCTCCCCCGGTCTGGACTTACACTATCGCACGCCCCTTTCAAGTTTTCCATCCCCACAGGTGCCAGAAGTTTCACTATGTTATATCAAGTTATTTCCGTTCACACCCTTGGGCCACTGCAGTTCTTGAGGCCGAACCATGCAGCCAAGAGGCTTCGTCCATCAGCAAGTTCAAGATTTCCGTCTGGCACTCCTCTCTCGCCAGATCCACGGGCGCGTTGCCTGAAGACTGCTCACACCCGAACTGACACCCTTGAATATCTTCGATACATACTTGAACTATCTTGATTTGATCAACATGTGCATTGCCGACTTTGACAAGTGTCTCTCATTCTTCGCATTGGCTCACGGGTATCCAAGAAGAGTCCCCTCTGCAAATGTCAAAGACAAGGATGAACTCCGAAATTACCTGCTTCAACAAAAACGTGCTACGTTGATTGTGACAGAGACACGTCCAAAATTCCGGCTCTTGCAAATCAAGGGTACTTTGAAGATGGGAACGAGACATAAAACATCCATTGAAATCTGGAAATCCCAATACCCATTGAATCTGTTGAATTTGACAGAAACGCAAAACATCATACAAGGCCAGATTGAACTTGATGGAACTGCACCACTTGCTCTTGCCCGGGACAACTCTTCAAAACGGCTACAGTACTACTCAGTACAACATTGGCTGTGGCCGCCTTCATCGGGCCGATGTCTACGGATTGCCAGGCTGCGGAGGCCGCTGAGAAAAGGAGGCGGTGTTCGTCTCGGCATTTGGAGAGCATGGGGTCTCTCACCACTGAAATTGCACAATTCCAATGGATAAACCGGGGTAAAACAGGGTAAATCTGTTCATTGGAACCCCTGAATCTTGAATCCCCTACAACTTCAAAGGACTTTAATTTAACGTCGGGACTTTCGACGCATAGTGCAAGTACAGGATACGATGGTCTTCCATTTGTTCCATCTCTTTGGAAGCAAACTCTGTCGAGCTTAGTCTAACAATTTAGCCATTGGTTTGTATGAATTCCACGCATGAATGCCGCTCTGTTTTACAGAAATTATACATTTTTGCTTCGTTGGGTCACCATCTTCAATAAATACTGAAATACTGCATGTCTGGAAAACGCACACTCAAACCTCCTAAAAGAAATTGCACTTTTTCAAAACGAAAGACTTCCATGCCGGCAATGTTGCACTTTCTCCAAATGATGCACTTTCTTTTGTTAGCCATGCACGTTTGCAAAAGATGCCCTGGTTGTGGAGTTACTTCCTTCAAGGAGTGCTGTCTTGAGATTCATGCTATATTTACTCAAAATGCGGTTTATTTGTTCATGCATGGGCTCTCAAAATGCGAACACTTGTTGTGCAAGATGTGTAGAAGGAACAAGATGGAATAAGATTTTCTTAAAGATATGCCGCAGTTTCTCACAGAGATCGTGGTGTCCAGAAGGAAATTTGCACGCGCTTTGTGCTTGATCTGCTGCGCGTGCTCAACGAAAGACTCAGTTTTGCTTTGTAGACACTCCCATGTCTTACAGTACTGTTGCTTTTGACAATCGACCCAAAGGCGTGTTTAAACTCTGTCACTTCGTTTGTGGTGTCCTTTTGTCAAATTGTCTGACACTTCCTACTGCACTTTTGTCTGCCCTGTGTGTAGCACTTCTGAGGTTTTCTGATACTTTCTATTCATGGATCCCTCAAACACATAACTCCTCAGAGGCGGTGGCATATGAATATACAAAGATGTCTATTAAGTATATATGCAGATATATCATAGAACAGTGTGTATATATATATGTGTATATATATATATATTTATTCATATGTGTATTTATATTTATATTCATATTTATACTTATACTTATATCTATGTAATATATATATATACAAATAAATTTACACGTATTATCTTATGATCAGTGGATATGATTGAACTTATCGAATAGCAGCTCCGAACACCACAATTCATCATATTCGCCAGAACCAGGCGTCAACAGATTGGCACCTGTTTGAGCTGCAAGCCACAGCCAAACCTACAGTGACAACGGGTGTCATCCGAGTCTTCCGACATTTCTCTCAGAAAATCCCTACAGGTGATCACGCAAGAATGCAATCTGGACGTGTCTGAAATTGAGGAGTTATCCCGAGTAAAATATGCCATCAAATAATCAGGTTTTGAACCATGGGATTTTAGGGGTGCCCATCTGCATTCCCTGCTATCCCACTGAAATCTAAATGGAACATGCAGTTGAGAACCCCCCCATCTAAACTTGATGTGTCCGTCTTATTCCACTTCTTTTGCAGAGCATGGTGAACATGCATGGAGCAAAGCTAGTTTGATGAATGTCTAAACTTCTATGCCAACCAGTTTATTAAAACAACCTTGCGTAGCCTCGTGGTTCTTTTGAAGAAAGCAAAACAAAGCACCAAATGCCGCATTACCAGCATCATCAATCTTTTGACAATAGAATCAATAGAATAGAATGTGTGTAAAATATATATATACCGTATTATATACATAATAATATTGTATGATATTATTTATGGATATATATATATTATGGTAACGATATTTGGACAGAGTCTCTCAAATGAAGGCATACCTGCGCCACAGTGTCTTTTACCCAATGTCCCAAGTTTGTTAAACCGCTGCCATGCTGTCCACAATAGCACCCTCAACCAGGCCCACCTTGCCACCAGGAAGACCCCTCATGACATGAGCGCGGAGCATCTTTGCCTCCCACTATTTGTGCACGTGAATCTGAACTGTGTTTTGTTTCCAACACATACAGCGGTTTATTTGTTAACAACACTGTTGCTCAAAAAACACACCAACGAATACGAAGGAATGATAACAACAAGAGCATCAAACTCTTTGGGTCACTGCCAGAACTATCTGGGTGTGTCTGAAAATAGTGTACCCCTAAAGCCAATGGTTAATGATCATTATCCCTATTAAATGGCTATAATTGGGAATACACCCTATTTTCAGACAAACCCATCTTGCAGTTTCCGGCAAATGACTAAAATTCAAGCAAATGTCACGCCTCAAGTCCGGAGTTCTTCTTCGCGAAGCAAGGGCTGGTAGGGCTGGTAACACAACGCGAAACAGTCTTGCAGGTCCTGGAAACACAATGTTTGATACAAACACCTGAAGACCACACGTTAGAATCATTCAGAATCTGGGTTTGGTACCAGAAAATCAAATGTTGCTGGATCAAAGCCTCATTTTTGCCATTGTTTGATGGCAACCTTTGGGGTATATCCAATCTTCGGACAAACCTATCGGTTTTTGTATGTTTGTTCACAGCATTCACGACCACCTGCCAGAACTGCACAGCCATGGAGTAGTGCCGCGTCGCCTGTCAAAAATAGAGTTTGGAATGGGAAAGCAACCATGCTGGAAGCGATGTCGAAAGGCGTCGGTGAATTCCAACGGAAAATATAAAACCACTTAAAAAATGTTCAAACGCTTCTGTCATTCAATTCTTCCTGTTGGGATATAGAGAGATCCCCAGTTCATATACCATGAATGATGACACTCCAGAATAAATTGGATAGCTCATCTACCAGGGGTTTTGCAGTCACTGTTCACTTCACCCCGCACTGAAACCCCGCCTTTGCATGCACTCTCCGGATGATTCCTGGTATGTCTCGCTCCAGGAAAACGTCGTTCTCGGTCGCCGCACGGTTGCAAAACTTCCGAAAACCTCCGAACTGTTTGCAAAAATGCATGGTCAACACAAATAAGTCTTCGACTCGCATCTCGGGTGGCACGCGTAAATGTTCATAGTCCCATGGGTCGGGCAGGACCCCATCCCACATTTGAAATGCGAATTGCCACTCTGTCATGTTGGGCAACTTGAGCCAACAACTGAATTTTTGAAATCGGTTCCGTGGCATGTGGGCTCCTTAGCCACTCCTTGATGGCAGCTGCAACGCCAAAAGTGTTATTTTCATCAATTTCATCAATGCTCTTTCATTTTGCAATGGATTCCACTTCCGCAAGAGCGTCCTTTTCCACTGCAAGAAAATTTTGACGCGGACTTGGCCCCGGCTTTGGGGCCCCAGGCGGATTTGGATGAAATTGATGCTTTCACAGTGCAGGCAGAATCAACACAACACCGAGACCCAAAATGAGTCATTATATAGGGTAGCAGCTGGCAACTGCAAAATAGTATGTCCCCACACCCAAGTTCCTCAACGTGTTCTTGCTAGTAACATCCCACGAAGCCAACCCGCGCAGGGCCCTACAGGTGAGCATCTTCAGCTTTACAGCAGCATTGCCCTCGCATGCTCAGGCAGCTCAGCAACCGAGGGTGCAGTTGCTAGTTCGGACGGCACTTCGTCCTCAGAGCTGGCATAAGAAGCAGAGAGTCAAGCACCGGTGCGGGTGGGTGGATTGGTTCCACCACAATATATGCATATTAGACATGTATTATACGCTATGTAAGCTCGAGCTCGGCGACTCTGGCAGCACTCCCGCCGCTCCCGCCCTACACAATTTGTTCCAACTAACTTACTTGGTGGTTGCTTTTCGTTTAGGGCACTTGCATGTACTTGTATGTATAGATGCAACCCCCTTGCAACTAGGTTGCAACATGTTGCAAGTGCGGTAAGTAGGCTGTATTTTATAAGTGAAGTTACAGCACTTATAAGTCAAAAACCAAATTTATATATGTTTTTGTAAGTGTTCTAAATTATTTTTGAAAAACACAGAAAAATATACTTAATCTACTTATAAATCCGCCGACCCCGGCCTTCGCCAAGGCCGGGGCGGCGCCTGGGACCACCGCAGGTGTGGAACTTTTCCGCGCGGGCTTTAAGTGTGCGCGGCAGCTTCCACCAAGCCTGGCCGTCAGCCTTTGCTGCTCCAGGGTTGCAGCCTGGCCCTTTGCCTGCTCATCCCTCGCGGCAGCTTCCACCAAGCTCCTGGCCGTCAGCGTTCCAGCATTGCAGCTTGCCCTTTGCCTGCACATAGCCCTCTCTTGTTAGGGCATTCGAGCCTGCCGTTTGCCAGGCTTCAAACCCATAAAATGCCTCAAACCCTCCTTTGCCTGCACATAGCCCTCTCTCGTTAGGGGATTCGAGCCTGCCGTTTGCCAGCCTTCAAACCCTTAAAACCCCTCAAACCCTCCGCGGCAGCTTCCACCAAGGCCTCTGGCCGTCAGCCTTTGCTGTTCCAGGGTTGCAGCCTGCCCTTTGCCTGCACATCCCTCGCGGCAGCTTCTACCAAGCTCCTGGCCGTCAGCGTTCCAGCATTGCAGCCTGCCCTTTGCCTGCACTTAGCCCTCTCTTGTTCGGCATTCGAGCCTGCCGTTTGCCAGCTTCTACCAAGCTCCTGGCCGTCAGCGTTCCAGCATTGCAGCCTGCCCTTTGCCTGCACATAGCCCTCTCTTGTTAGGGCATTCGAGCCTGCCGTTTGCCAGGCTTCAAACGCTTAAAACCCTTAAAACCCTCCTTTGCCTGCACATAGCCCTCTCTCGTTAGGGCATTCGAGCCTGCCGTTTGCCAGGCTTCAAACGCTTCAAACCCTTAAAACCCTCCTTTGCCTGCACATAGCCCTCTCTCGTCAGGGCATTCGAGCCTGCCGTTTACCGGCTTCAAACCCATAAAATGCTTCAAACCCTCCTTTGCCTGCACATAGCCCTCTCTCGTTAGGGCATTCGAGGCAGCTGCCACCACGCCCTCTGGCCGGCAGCCTTTGCTGTTCCAGGGTTGCATGCTGCCCTTTGCCTGCACATCCCTCGCGGCAGCTGCCACCAAGCCCTCTGGCCGTCAGCGTTCCAGCATTGCAGCCTGCCCTTTGCCTGCACTGAGCCCAACACGCGCCACTCCCGCACGCAAAAGCCACCACAAGGCCACAGCAATGGCTCAAGGGCACCCCACGGCCGCAGCAATGGCTTCTTATACGCGTTCAAGGCTGCCGTTTGCCAGGCCTCAAACGCTCCAAAACCCTCCAAAACCCTCCAAACCCTCCAAAAGTCCGGCCAGCTCCGCAAGGAAAAGGTACCCCAACAAGCCCAACACGCGCCACTCCCGCACGCAAAAGCCACCACAAGGCCACAGCAATGGCTCAATGGAGCACCCCACGGCCGCAGCAATGGCTTCTTATAGGCGTTCAAGGCTGCCGTTTGCCAGGCCTCAAACCCTCCATACCCTCCAAAACCCTCCAAACCCTCCAAAAGTCCGGCCAGCTCCGCAGGGAAAAGGTACCCCAACAAGCCCAACACGCGCCACTCCCGCAGGCAAAAGCCACCACAAGGCCACAGCAATGGCTCAAGGGCACGCCACGGCCGCAGCAATGGCTTCTTATACGCGTTCAAGGCTGCCGTTTGCCAGGCCTCAAACCCTCCAAAACCCTCCAAACCCTCCAAAAGTCCGGCCAGCTCCGCAGGGAAAAGGTACCCCAACAAGCCCAACACGCGCCACTACGCAAAAGCCACCACAAGGCCACAGCAATGGCTCAAGAGCACCACACGGCCGCAGCAATGGCTTCTTTTATAGGCGTTCAACGCTGCCGTTTGCCAGGCCTCAAACCCTCCAAACCTTCCGCCCAACATGCGCCACTCTCGCACGCAAAAGTCACCACAAGGCCACAGCAATGGCTCAAGAGCACCCCACGGCCGCAGCAATTGCTTCTTATAGGCGTTCAAGGCTGCCGTTTGCCAGGCCTCAAACCCTCCAAACCCTCCCCTGCAGCTCCCAGGCGCCAGACCTTTCCTGCAGCTCCAACAAGTCCCTGAGGCCCTGGCAGTGTCCTTTTAAGGACGTTCAAGGCTGCCGCTTGCCAGCCCGCAAAACTCGCCAAACCCTCCCCTGCAGCTCCCAGGCGCCACTCAGGCCGCGGCAGACCTTTCCTGAAGCTCCAACAAGTCCCTGAGGCCCTGGCAGCGTCTTTTTATGGACGTTCAAGGCTGCTGTTTGCCAGCCCGCAAAACTCCCCAAACCCTCCCCTGCAGCTCCCAACTCAGGCCGCGGCAGACCTTTCCCGCAGCTCCAACAAGTTCCTGAGGCCCTGGCAGTGTCCTTTTAAGGATGTTCAAGGCTGCCGTTTGCCAGCCCGCAAAACTCGCCAAACGCTCCCCTGCAGCTCCCAGGCGCCACTCAGGCCGCGGCACTCCCAGGCGCCACTCAGGCCGCGGCAGACCTTTCCTGCAGCTCCAACAAGTCCCTGAAGCCCTGGCAGTGTCCTTTTAAGGACGTTCAAGGCTGCCGTTTGCCAGCCCGCAAAACTCGCCAAACCCTCCCCTGCAGCTCCCAGGCGCCACTCAGGCCGCGGCAGACCTTTCCTGCAGCTCCAACAAGTCCCTGAGGCCCTGGCAGTGTCCTTTTAAGGACGTTCAAGGCTGCCGTTTGCCAGCCCGCAAAACTCGCCAAACCCTCCCCTGCAGCTCCCAGGCGCCACTCAGGCCGCGGCACTCCCAGGCGCCACTCAGGCCGCGGCAGACCTTTCCTGCAGCTCCAACGGGTCCCTGGGGCCCTGGCAGCCGCTTGCCAGCCCGCAAAACTCGCCAAACCCTTCCCAGCCCCAACAAGTCCCTGAGGCCCTGGCAGTGTCCTTTTAAGGACGTTCAAGGCTGCCGTTTGCCAGCCCGCAAAACTCGCCAAACGCTCCCCTGCAGCTTTCAGGACGTTCAAGGCTGCTCCAAACCCTCCCCTGAAGCTCCCAGGTGCCACTCAGGCCGCGGCAGACCTTTCCTGCAGCTCCAACAACTCCTGAGGCCGTGGCAGTGTCCTTTTAAGGAGGTTCAAGGCTGCCGTTTGCCAGCCCGCAAAACTCGCCAAACCCTCCCCTGCAGCTCCCAGGCGCCACTCCGGCCGCGGCAGACCTTTTTTTTTTGTTTTTCGTTTTTTTTTTTCCTGCAGCTCCAACAAGTCCCTGAGGCCCTGGCAGTGTCCTTTTAAGGACGTTCAAGGCTGCCGCTTGCCAGCCCGCAAAACTCGCCAAAGCCTCCCCTGCAGCTCCCAGGCGCCACTCAGGCCGCGGCAGACCTTTCCTGAAGCTCCAACAAGTCCCTGAGGCCCTGGCAGCGTCTTTTTATGAACGTTCAAGGCTGCTGTTTGCCAGCCCGCAAAACTCCCCAAACCCTCCCCTGCAGCTCCCAACTCAGGCCGCGGCAGACCTTTCCCGCAGCTCCAACAAGTTCCTGAGGCCCTGGCAGTGTCCTTTTAAGGATGTTCAAGGCTGCCGCTTGCCAGCCCGCAAAACTCGCCAAACGCTCCCCTGCAGCTCCCAGGCGCCACTCAGGCCGCGGCACTCCCAGGCGCCACTCAGGCCGCGGCAGACCTTTCCCGCAGCTCCAACAAGTTCCTGAGGCCCTGGCAATGTCCTTTTAAGGATGTTCAAGGCTGCCGTTTGCCAGCCCGCAAAACTCGCCAAACGCTCCCCTGCAGCTCCCAGGCGCCACTCAGGCCGCGGCACTCCCAGGCGCCACTCAGGCCGCGGCAGACCTTTCCTGCAGCTCCAACAAGTCCCTGAAGCCCTGGCAGTGTCCTTTTAAGGACGTTCAAGGCTGCCGTTTGCCAGCCCGCAAAACTCGCCAAACCCTCCCCTGCAGCTCCCAGGCGCCACTCAGGCCGCGGCAGACCTTGCCTGCAGCTCCAACAAGTTTTTTCTGAGGCCCTGGCAGTGTCCTTTTAAGGACGTTCAAGGCTGCCGTTTGCCAGCCCGCAAAACTCGCCAAACCCTCCCCTGCAGCTCCCAGGCGCCACTCAGGCCGCGGCACTCCCAGGCGCCACTCAGGCCGCGGCAGACCTTTCCTGCAGCTCCAACGGGTCCCTGGGGCCCTGGCAGCCGCTTGCCAGCCCGCAAAACTCGCCAAACCCTTCCCAGCCCCAACAAGTCCCTGAGGCCCTGGCAGTGTCCTTTTAAGGACGTTCAAGGCTGCCGTTTGCCAGCCCGCAAAACTCGCCAAACGCTCCCCTGCAGCTTTCAGGACGTTCAAGGCTGCTCCAAACCCTCCCCTGAAGCTCCCAGGTGCCACTCAGGCCGCGGCAGACCTTTCCTGCAGCTCCAACAACTCCTGAGGCCGTGGCAGTGTCCTTTTAAGGAGGTTCAAGGCTGCCGTTTGCCAGCCCGCAAAACTCGCCAAACCCTCCCCTGCAGCTCCCAGGCGCCACTCCGGCCGCGGCAGACCTTTCCTGCAGCTCCAACAAGTCCCTGAGGCCCTGGCAGTGTCCTTTTAAGGACGTTCAAGGCTGCCGCTTGCCAGCCCGCAAAACTCGCCAAACCCTCCCCCCAACAAGTCCCTGAGGCCCTGGCAGCGTCTTTTTATGGACGTTCAAGGCTGCTGTTTGCCAGCCCGCAAAACTCCCCAAACCCTCCCCTGCAGCTCCCAACTCAGGCCGCGGCAGACCTTTCCTGCAGCTCCAACAAGTCCCTGAGGCCCTGGCAGTGTCCTTTTAAGGACGTTCAAGGCTGCCGTTTGCTAGCCCGCAAAACTCGCCAAACGCTCCCCTGCAGCTCCCAGGCGCCACTCAGGCCGCGGCAGACCTTTCCTGCAGCTCCAACAAGTCCCTGAGGCCCTGGCAGTGTCCTTTTAAGGACGTTCAAGGCTGCCGTTTGCCAGCCTTCAAACCGTTATTCAAACCCTTAAAACCCCTAAAACCCTCCAAATCCCTCGCGGCAGCTTCCACCAAGCCCTCTCTCTCTCTCTCTCTCCCTCCCTCTCTCTCCCTCTCTCTACAGCACCCCCCAAATAGGGGGGGTCGGCGGCACCAGGGCGCTAGCCCATTCTATTACTTAGCCAACTTAACTTTTTCGTATGTTTTGTGAATTGTTTTTTTGGGGACATGTTTTTGTTTTCAAATTTCCTTACTTTATATTATTAAGTTGGCAATATAGTAAGTTGGCAAACTATGATGGTGTTGAGTCAAACCATCAACTTTACAGATCATCTCAAGTGTATTTCATCCCAACACCTTTAATTATACCCGTTTGTACCATCAAAATTTAATCCTGCAGCTTCACTACGCACAAAAAAATAAACTCAAAAAATGGAGTGACTCAGGTTTAGTACATGGCACAAAAATGAAATATAGATAGTAATACATGTAATATAACCTAGTGTTGAGGAACATGGATTGTATTTTTGGATCTTGGCCATATGTAAAATAGATTTGAAGAGGGGGGGTTAGGGGACAGGATAAAACGCAATGGTATGATAAACATTGTTTTTATATATGTTGTACCTTGACCAACACGACAAAATCTGAAATCGCAAAACCAATGGTTCAGCGAAATCACAATTCCCTATGCTCAATCTTCTATGATGAGTATGAGTCATGATGTAGTGATTTTGACCTTATATTGCATTATTTTGCAAGTTTCGTTTGACTTGCCCAGACTGTCAATGTTGCTGAACGCCGCACCTTCTTCTTCAGATGTTAGGTCATATACAGCACTCCCAAAATTACAATAGGGATAATAATTACAATGCACAATCATGATGATCCTGCATGTCATGTTCATTTTTGTGCTCCAAACAGCACCCAGATATATACAGATATGACAACTATGATATCAAACATTCTCAGACGATCTCATGACATGTAATATGGCCATATGGCCAGGATTTTTATAGGTGTCCTAAAAACCTGTGAAGAGGGATTCAAAAAGACCAATTTAGGACACCGCAATTGTTGATTTTTTTTTTGGTGGAAGGCTTTCGCACTACCTAAACAATCCCTCAAAGTACCTGATAATATGAACAAGAGTTAAAACATTGTTCAGAAATAAAAGCCACATGTCCCTACATGAGGGTACTGGGTTTTGGCATTTTCTAGTTGGCCCCAAGCGTAAATTGAAGGATCATATTTGCCAACATGGTTCAAACATATAAAATCCACATCTCCCTACATGAGAGTACTGGGTTTGGATATTTCTAGTTGGCCCCAAACTTAAATGATAATAATATTTGCTGCCAACCCCAATCCATTTTTCATCCCACCCAGGAGTCATCATAATCAGCTCGAATGATTGGTTCTCATCACGTCAAAATATAAAATGGCCAGAGTTGTTTTTTTATGTTTTTTATAGGTGTCCTAAAATTCTGTGAAAAGGGGTTCAAAAAGACCAATTTAGGACCTAATGTTTGACTCATTTTTTGGTGGATGGTTTTAGCACTACCTAAGCAACCACTGAAACACTTAAAATAAATACCCGTTATAATATATAATATGGCCCCGTGCCCTTTGTGATCTTTATGGTGATTGACGGATGCAAGACTAACAAATGATATAATATAACAACACTTTTGACTCAATGAGTCATTTTGTTCAAGATGAATTCCAAAGCGCACATGTTGAAAACAATCCTTATTATGAAAATCAAGGTTACGTGTAAAAAATTGGATTCCAGACTCCAGACCTAATTTACGTAAATATTCGGTTGTTTAGAAAATCTGGCCAACATGTAAATAAATTTACATAAATCTAGCCCATTTTCGATACTCTGGGTTTGACGGTTTCCCAGTTTCACTGCGCAGTTGCATGTGTTGTCAGAAAAACACACAGTTTGGCATTCAAGTCGAAAGTACACATGCGGCTCACTGAGCCGCCTATCAAACTGCAACCTTCATTTTTTAAAAAAAATGTTTACCCAGCCTTCTGCATTCTCTTACGCCCATTGGGCCTCAAGGTGAAAAGGTATGGGTATGTTTCAAGATATGGGGATGTTTCAAGACGCAATTTTAAAGATGAAAAAGGGAACCAAACATGGCATTGTGGGAGCCAAAAAGGACACATTATTTTGATACATACCCATATGTGACATATAATCAAATCAGAAACTTGGCTGAAAATAACATGAAATGTAATTTCAAACACGTCTTGGATGTTTACTTAGGCAATTATTATATTATTGGTATGATGTGCCAAACACTGAGCCCCCCTTCCATCTCAGAGACTGGAAAACCTAAGGCCATACAACTGGCGATCTCAGATCTTTTTTGAGAGATGTAGAGATGTGTATGCATATGTATGCATGTGTATGCATGTGTATGCATGTGTACGCATGTGTATGCATGTGTAGGCATGTGTAGGGATGTGTAGCCATGTGTAGGCATGTGTAGCCATGTGTAGCCATGTGTAGCCATGTGTAGCCATGTGTAGCCAAGTGTAAAACCAAACAAACTAAGCTTTTACACATGTAAAACAGTTAAAAAAAACAGTTTTACATATGTAAAACAAAACCAAAACTGGAGTTACACATCTGTAGACATGTGTAGATATATTCTTTAAAAACATGTTTCAGATTCGATTCAGGCATTGAATCTTCAAGTAGTTCGTTCTAGTTTGTCGGAATATATAAATACCCTGAGTCTCGAAAATTAGAAATTTACTTAGGCAAGAATTTACGTATTTTTTGGGGTTACTCTTGGCTCAATAAAAAAAAATGCCAATTCAATTTACATTTACTAGTAAATGCATTTTAAAAAATTATAACCTAAATTCTATTCACGTAAAACCTTCAACCAAAAAAGAACTTCTTTAAAAAAAAAGAAACATATGTTGTTGTTTTCCACCATGAACATGTGGTGATTGTAAAATGAGCACATGAGAATGTTGATTGTTCAGATCAATATGATTCAATATGTATGTGCAAAAACATGTGCAAGTCATTTATGTCATGCACACTTGCGAGATGTTTTTCCATGCGCTTGTGTGCATGCACTGAGCATGCTTTGGATCGATCACCCTTGCATTTTCACTTGTCTGCGCGCCTGCAATGCACATGTGTTGTAAACTTGTGCCTATTCACCTCTGTGTTTCACTTACTTGTGTGGTTGCAATTTACCTGAGTGGTGTATACTTGTGTCAGCTCACCTCTGCGTAATTTGTGGTTTTCATATTCGGGTGATTTGTGTTTGTCGGCCAAGATGCCTATGGCGGCGCTAGCACAAACATGTTATGGGTCACCTGTGACTTATTTACATGTTGTTACCTGGGAGGTTTTATCTACTATATAAGACACCCACAAACATATTGTTGTTTGTGAGGTTCTGTAGCAAGAACTATGTTCACTATCACCAGCGCTGCAACTTCAATCCTATTGTGGGTTTAGTTCTGAAACCTTTTTGAAATTTGAATGCTATGCAATTTCAAAACCCAGAGGATAAGAAACAACCGAAGGTATAGCTGACACGTGTATAAGTGCAAAAATCCACTGTATGAATTTTCCCAAGTAAGTTCAAATAAATTGGCAGCCTATGAAGGGGATGAGTCAAGCCATCCACTATGCAGATCATCTCAAGTGTATTTCATCCAAACACTTTTAATTTTGATTTACTGTAGAACCTTTGTTTGGCCAAAAACGCCTTGAATGTTGAGATTTTGGGCCAGATTTGCATCCTTGATATAATGTAGTTATCTTTCTTCTTGCTTGAGATTAGATCCAAAGATTGGACTGTTTTAAACAGAGAATGATCAAAAATCAGCACATGTTTCATATGCAGTTTATATGTGTTTATTTGTTTATGCAGTTAAAAAATTACATGTAGTTTCATCAAAACTGCATAATATTGCATATAAATAAAGTACATGTAGTTTCGGAAACTGTATAAAAAAAGGCATACAAACTGCATACATTTTTTTTACCAAGATCCTCTCAGAAACATGCTGTTTCTGAAGCAATTTGGACGGGCATTTGGCAAAAAAAAACGTCACACACCTTTGGACAACCATAGAAAATATAGACACATATATTCAGGTAATTATTCATTTACTAGCCATGCCAGAAATATGTTGTTTCTCTCTCAAAACTTTCGAAACAGTTGGCTCTGGAAAAGGTCCAACCAATTTGCAAATTGGTTGGACCTTTTTTGGACCATGGTTCATCCATCAGAAAATTATGCGAGATAGCCTGAAACATTTTTGAGTGCCAACAACCATTTACAAACAGTGCGTCGTTTATAAATGTTTACAAAAAGTTTCATAAGAATTGAAAATGAGTCTCTTTGGTCACAAGTAAATGTATATGTACTGATCCAAGAACATGATCTACACATATGATCACATGTAGACCTCAAGTATGAGTCTCAAGTAAATTGCCAGCGGGTTTCAGATGGTTTCGAAAGTGCCAATTAGTGTGCAACAATCGTTTGTAGAAAGGGAAAACTCAAGGCAGATATTTGTTTGGTTCTCTCCAGCGACATTGACCCTTCACAGGTCACAGCTCAAGTTGATTAGCTGCAGCCACTGTTTGGCCGCAGTGGCTCCAAATCTCAAAATCATTCAAATGTCCTGTGAATATGTGCTTATCTAGACAAAGCTGCACTTGGTGAAAATGTGAAGGTGCCAGATATTGTTGCCACCATCCCGAAAAGATTCAATCCAGCTGCAAAAGTTTCAAAAAAAAACATAGATTTATCATTGATTTATGATTGATTTATTTGTTCCCTTTACCAAAAAGAAAAATGGAAACATAAAAAACATAATGTTTTCAGATGATTAGAAAAACTTAATTTGACTTAGAATACTTATAAGTTAGCTAAGTCCAACTTAGACTATTTAGGTTTATATTTCAAAAATTTATTATTATAAGTGTCTTAAGTTCAATTTGCAAGTTCTATATGTCCAGCAAGTTCCATAAGTTACTTGCAAGTACCATAAGTAAAAAGCAACCACCAAGTACGCATGACGCGCACATGGGTTTCCAAGAGATTGCCAATCGCAGAGATGCCCGCATAGTTGCGAAAGCAGTCACCTCCAATGCTCTATACTGATTTCGTTCTTAGCTGTCATGCTGACATTGTGGTTAGGTTTCTAGTCCTTGTGGTTGCTGTGTTTACTAAATTTTGCATTTTGTGGCGTTTTTCGTTTTGTGTTTGTCTCCTGTTTGTTGGTGTTGTTGCTGCTGGCAGCATGGTGGGTGTTGGAGCGGGTGTCTGGTGTTTGCGTTGTTGTTGTTGTTGTTGTTGTCGTTGTCGTTGTCGTTGTTGTTGTTGTTGTTGTTGCTGTTGCTGTTGCTGTTGCTGCGGTTGTGGTTCTTTTGCCGTCGTCGTCGTCGTCGTCGTTGTTGTTCAATTTCTTGCTTAGAGCCGCCCAAGCAATCACAGGAAACCAGAAAATCCTGAAGCCTGGCAGCAATGAAACTTTGAATGTTTGGCACACCACCAGAAAAGCCAAGAGCTTTCTGATTTCTTCCTGAGCACTCTTCATACAGAAACTTTGTGGCTGAGAAGTGGGCAGAAGCATTAGGAGCACCAGCGTTTGAACTTCACGAACATGTCCCTCATTTTCTCCTGCGGGCTCACAGCATCTCGCAAAAGCCTTTCTGGCCAAAGGGGATGCAGATTAATTACGCAGAATGTTTCCTCCCATGGCCACTGAATGCCACTCGTATTTTTCCCAGGAGCCCGCGCTGGTACCGCACACACGGGGCCGCACAAGCTGGAAGAAGCAGCGATTCCTTTGGGGAGACTCAGCAACGACGCAAAGATTTTCTGCCTGCTCTCCTTGCATCTCTTGGCGTGTCAACTGAGGTGGAGGCTCGGCTCTCACTTCTCATCTCCTGTCTTGAGCACTGCACCAGCACTTCCCGACTTGCTCAACGGATTGGCTTAAGGAAAATCTATGAAAATCTACAGTCCGAATTTTCAACCCCAAATGGGACAGCGAAGCGTGTCCTCTGGCCGCATGGGGAAGGCGGAGGGAAAACGAAAACAGCTGTCTCGAGCACTAAGCACCACTGGTCATGCGAGGCCAATACAAGACATGGTCTACCGAGTCTACCTCATCGAGAGATCACCCGTTTTGTGTGTGAGCTGTAATCCACTTCCAGGCTGTTCACCTACCCATGAACATGGGCAGGTTTTACTTCTCACACGACAGAGTTGGGGGGATCATTGACACTTTGCTCCTCAACGAGAGTCAGAGTCTTTTTGGCACGTGGAGCCAGTTTGGAAAGGCGCTGGACACGACTGCGCATCTCCAAAGCGCCATTGGTGCAAAAGTTGATGTGCATCCCAATGGTCTTCTGGGCATCGGCTCTACATGGAGCTTTGGGATGCGTCTTTGCAGATGGACATATCCACCAACTTCGCAAGAAGGCCGTGGCAGCGCTTGGATTGAAGATCGGTGGCTCAAACCCCATGCTGCGATTGTCATTGTCGCAACCAGCCACTGCCGATCCAGGTTTTTACCATTTGCGTCATTGTGTTTTTGATTTCAGACGAATCTGCGACAAAACACCTGATCTGCTGGTGCAATGGCGAACCTTCATGGCACACTTTACAGGTAGGAAGTTGACTGGGCCATTCTACAAGATAGTTGATCTTTTCAGCATGCTTGGTTGGTCCATTGGCATGCCACCTTTGTTCACTGACCATGATGGTTTTATCCACAACTTGCTCCAGCTCCCCAATGCCGCTCTTGAGTTGTTGCTGCATGATGCATGGCTACAGTATGTAGCACACCAGGTGACACACCGCCGAACCATGCATGACCTTGCTGGCCTGTGCAAGGAACTGACATTGCTGGATCGGAGTCACATGACTCCACAGGAATTGGGACGCACTATGGCTTTGCAATCAGGTGCTTTTATTTCCGATTGGAGCCATGCCAAGTTTGACCCAACCAAGACTTCGATTTGCTCTAGATGCCTGGTCCCAAACACATTGCCTCATTGGTTTCGATGCCCAATGTTTGATGCTGTCCGTGCACAGATGCAGGAAACATTTGACTGGCTCAATGAGCTCCCAGACTGTATGGTACACCATTTATTGGTGCCGAGATGTCGCTTTGAGCTGGACTTTAAAGCCTACCTCTTGCACATCGAGGACAACACTGGCTGCTTTCACTCTACGCCAGGAGAGGGGGTTCAAAACTTGTTTTCTGATGGTTCCTTTTTTTCTGATAATCCCAAATATGTTGGGGTAGGGGCTTGGTCTTTAGTCAATGCAACTACTGGCTGCATCATTGGCACTGGGCACCTACATGGACTGGTGCAATCGATCTCACGAGCTGAGCTCTGCGGTGCTTTGGCTGCGATCAAGTGGGCATCTCACTATCAAGTGGCAGTGCACCTTTGGAGCGACTCCAAGTATACAGTGGATGGCATCAAAGCCCTCTTGGATGGCCAATGGCATGTTCATGCTTCTTTGTGCGAAAACCATGACCTTTGGCGCCAACTTGCTGACCTTTTGATTGACTTGCCGGACGGCCTCTTTCAGGTTAGTTGGATTCCATCTCACTTGGATCTTACGTTGTGCACCACAACACTGGAGGAATGGATCGCAGTCTGGAACAATGTGGCAGATGAGCTTGCTGTGCGCACCAATGCATCACGCTCAGATGAATACCACCAACTGAAACATGGAGCACAACAACACTTTGCCTTGTGGGCTGAACGGATCAGAAGCATTCGCCAGTTCTATTTCCTTGTTGCTGATGTCAGGCTCCAAGATGCTGAGGTGATAGATCTGACGGTGAGTGAGTCATTTGACTGGCCCAATTTAGGTATCGTTTTGCCCATTTCAGATGCAATGCCAATTGATTGGCAGTCACAGTTCAAAGCGCAAGATGTACAGTTGAAGTTTCCTTTTGAATTCGTTTTGTCCATTTTTGAGCACTTGTTTCAGCTTGAGTTGCAAGCAGACATTTTCGTGCCAATTAGTTTTGTAGAGCTCACAGTTTGGTGTATACGAGAGTGTCATTTATCTTTTCCATTTTGGAATCCAAGTCGTATGCAATGGGATTTGAGACCATATGATGCCTTGTTGTTGCGTCCTACTTTGGCGTCCATGGTTCAAATTGTTCGGGTTGTGTTTACCAAGGGGTGTCGAATCCTTGGCTTGGAGCAATTTCTTCTGAAAGGCATTCGAAAGCCTGAGTCAGGATTGTTTTTGCCTGCGGATGGCATGGCAATTTGTACAACAGTTGCCACCCAGGGCAATCTAGCGAGTGGCTGCCTTTCAATCGCCGGTCAGCACAAGTTGCGCAAGGCATCTGACCTGGCTCGTCCCATCTGACCTTCGAACCTTGGCGGCAACTGCACTGCCTGCGGCCGTGCATTGCAGTCAACTGAAGTCGTCCGCGATACTTCTCACACGACAAAAATCCATGAAATCAATGAAACCAAGATCTATGCTTCCGATTTGCAAGTGAATTTAAATGTGTTTGCCGATCACGTCACCACAAATAAAGACAACCATGCGGAAATCATACCAAATCAACCACCAGCAACAGATGTTCCGACCATTTGCCGGGCTCAATCGTTTCGCCAAACTGAGATAGATATAGATGGGAATACTTCTTCTATAGACATGAAGTACCATAGAACCACACAGGCTAATAATTTTGGGATATGTCTTCAATCATGTCAACACCAGGATCAAAAACGCCTGACAATCAACTGGGGCTACCACCAAAATAATGATTGCATGTGATTACTAATTGTTGTATCAAAGAACTGGAAGTTTATTAATCCTGGATTGTCAGAATCAATTTCGATCCAGACCCCTTTGTAGCCCCCTAGAGATGTTGGGCAGCACCTCTTTGGTCACAACAGGATGCACCTCAGGGGCATCTTTGGCCCGACACTTGTGACGCTCACAACGATCCTGTCACGGGAGTCGCCAAATGCTGGCGCTGAGGTGTACTGGCGGGAGATGCTGACAGAGATGACTTTTGCCAACACAGCCCTAGCTTTTTGAGGCTTTTTGACCAAGAGATCCTGACTTATGATGGTTATGAATCAGTCATGAATTCTGCCCATCTAAGCTCTGAAACTAAGCTCTGCAACCAGGCTCCACCCCGTAACCCAGAGGCAACAGACTTGGCTCATTGGTGGTGAAGCGACACATCTGATTCTGCCCTTCCCCAGCTCAGAGTTGATCCCCGTTGATCCCTTGGTGCCCATTGTGTCCTTGCGCACCGGGGGAAACAGATCGAACATCCCACAGTTATCCCAGGTTCATCACAGTTTCCAGATTGGTTCAGCATTTTCTCCCAGGTTTTCCCGTTTTTTCTCCCAGATGTGTTCCTGTTTTACATCATTTTTTCCAGTTGTTTTCGCAGTTCCTTTCTCCCAATGTTTGATTATGTGTCCCTTTTTTCCCCAGCTGTCCCGTGTTTTCATCATTTGTCCCTCTCCATGAGATAGAAACATGGGAATTTGGAAATAACGTTTTTAGTGTGAAGTTGGAATATTCAAGGTGATTGAAAAGAGAGCAGTTGTGGCCTAATTATTAGTGTTTCTTGTTGCTGCTGTTGAAAACCTTTTGGTATACTGATTTGGAATTGGTGTTGGAATTGGCACTTAGATATGGAGTTGGTAACTTGTTTGGTGCCAAATTGATGCAAGAACATTGGTGTTCTTCCTTGGTGTCGACGTTTGACGACAAATAGCGGGATAACACCGGCATTTCAAATGGTGGTGGCTACACGACAAGATAATATCAATTGCATGCTACATGGCCAATTTGTTTGGCACATTCCCCTGAAAAACCATTGGTCATTATTGGTCACTATTATGAATATTGTGTGAATGGAGTCAGATCAGATTGTTTGATATGATATCCTTGGGAAAACATGAATCCAAACATTTGAAAAAGAAGAAGAAACACCACAACCACCACACACATGCAAAATACCTGGAAAAAAATGAAAAAAAGGTGTCTTTTCCAAAATTCATGGAACAAAAACAGCAAAAAAACGAAAATTCTTTGAAAAATCCATCAGAATTTCTCACTTTGGTGGACATGTTTTTCAGGTTGTTTCCCACCCGTTGCGTCACCCGTTGTGTTTCTTTTGCCGACGCCACGGCCTTGAATAGATTGCATCCATTAAAAAAAAAATGTTGATATTTCTGATGATTCAAATAATTCAGTGTATTTACAATGATAACTTGCTATGACAATTAGAAAATTAAAGAGATTTGTTAGATTTCATCACTTACCCCCACTTGAAATTCATTATTGTCATCATGTGTTCGTTGGATTTACTTGAAGTATTCCCTTCTTTCTTTATTTCCAACAAAGATGGACACAGGGTGCGGATGGGCGCGCCACATTTACCAGCTATTTTAAACTTTGAATCACCAAGGCACCGCGTTTTTGCCCATAGCCATTTATGAATCAAATTTATAAAAGTGTGTTTCCGCAAAATAGTCCTGAAATAACGAGTTAGGGAAATAATAACATTGAACGTGTTCTTTTCTTTCCTAGGTTCATTTCGATCAGGAAATAAGGTCTTATTTCCTTGGAACAATTAAGCCTGAATATCGCTTATTTATGCTTATTTCAACTTAATTCCGTGGAACTTATGGCTTGAAACCCCAGTCACAGAAACAAAGAAATAAGACGATTTTCGTATTTCTGGAAATGTCCAAAGATACGGCAGCAGAACAGAAGCGCGTTGGATTTTCTGCAAATCCTTCCTCTTCGTCACCAATGGGACGTGCCCTGAAGGCGTCTGTAAACGATAGTTCCAATCGCAGAAGCATGCCCAGGCCTTCACGTTGTTCTTTGACTGAAGTTCCGCACAAAGTGGCACAACACTTCGAACCTTGTGATCAGAAGGCCCACATGCAAAACAAGGATTCATGGTGAGCAGTGGCGAGAGATTGAAAACGTGCTGCGATGTCAGAAAGGTAAGGACACCTCCAAGACTTGCCACTGCCTTTGGTTTGATTAAGATCAAGAGGATAGAACTGCATGCACAGCATCAAGCAAAGTGCTTTTAGATGTTGATGTATCTGTATATGTATGTGGTATGAATGAATATGAATCATTATAAATCGTCAAGAATAAGCTGCTGTCCGGCACATCTGCACATCTTGGATACCCCGCGAACGTATCAAAGGCCATCATTGTGCGCACATGGTGTGCAACGGGAATTCCCGAAACTGTAGTAGTGAAATGTTCAATCGAGGAATGTTGGAGTGGATGCTATGTTCAATCCTTGGAGGTCCCTTCTTTCACCGACCCAATCCAAATTGCTTCTTGAAAGTAGTGAACAACGACAAATTTCCAACTTCCAACACACTCAGAAAGATCCATAGTTTCTCACGAAAAATGAAAAGTTGATGGTCAGTACAAGTGGTCATATTCAACATCCATGGGTGATAATTTGATGCGCGCTTCACTCTATGTGATGTCCCTTTGAACCTGAAACCAGTGACATCGATCACGCATTGCCCATACAGTATCCTCTAACTCTAAGGCAAAATCATCCCACATGAATCTCAACCGCGGCACACCCAACGCAAACAAGACCTGATATCTTGCCGATCATGGAGTCGTGGGAGCTGTATTACTACCTGAGGAATATTCACCTATCCATACTTGGGGGAGCTTCTACTTCTTGCACTGGAAAAAATCTTACCAATGTTGCCACGGGGATGATCCATGAAGCTATCATCTAAGATCTATGGTTTGGACCTAGAGGTCATGTCACGATCTTTTGCCCACGACGTCATCCCATTGAAAGATAGCCATGATGTGGAATCAACCAATTAAGCATAACAAATCCACTACGGACGGAAATGAGAGGTGTGAGGCTATAAAACTAATGGCTGCACAGCAGAGATTCCAGCCACTTGCTAACCTCAGTCCTGATTGCAAATTGAAATAGAGAGAAACCCCATTAGACCATCTAAAGCCGTCCAACTTTGGGGAGACCCAATTTTGATCCCTACCCTGTGGACAAAAATGGCGTCTGGCGGCACATCTTTGATCATATCACATGATGCACTCCAAAGGCACCTTTGGCCCGAAATTGAAATATGTTCAAATCACAATAGCGAACCTGCAAAAACGGGAGCCGAAGCAGGTGACTGGAGATGTGTTCCCAAAAAAAACATGATGTCAGACACATATAGACACATGCAGATATGTCCAGTATTTCTTGCACCAAGACAACCTGCAAAGGTGCTCGTTGTACAGGTATATGGATAGTGTTTTGCACTGGGGAGATCTTGCTGACAAGGACAAATGATTAGAGGTGCCCAGCATGTTGTGATAAGCTCAACAGTCACGGTCACAGCTTTGGTGTTTGCAGTGTTCATCAAGCGTCCCATGTTTTCCAATGAACAATGCGACAAAGCTCCTTATGGGCCAGTAGGCGCTGCTCGGTAGCCCCATAGCCATGCTTCTCATTCCCCGAACCTTTTTGATGATGGCTTCACTGTTTCACTTGTTCAATTTATCTTCATTCCCAACAAAAACTGACAGACACCAAAGAACTATTCCCGGTGCCAGGCCTTACGTTTCATGCCTTGGGCGGATCGAAGGTGCAAACAACATCTGGGGCTCAAGAAGAAACATCTTAGCGAACAAATGCCTACTCGTGTACGTGCCCATCGGTGACCTTTTGGCCGCCATATATTGCTGAAGATAGTCAAACGCCAAAAACAACATACCTGTTCTGTCCGTGCTTAATCTGATAATCTGATTTGTTCTTGAAGGCGATAGAAATTGAATGGGTGGCACGGCGTTTCAACCAAAAGAATTCCATGTTGGGCGACAAATCAATTCTGCAGATTCAATCAAATTCGTGGTTCACCTGTGCTCAATTGTTGGCCGGTGGCTTGTGATGATAATTTGGCAATGGGTTTAGGCTTCGTTATTCATGTATCCAAAATCGGATGCGTAAACGTCCCTGGTAGGGACTCACACTATCCCTACGCCTTTCATGTTTTCATCCCCACCGGTGCCAGCAGTTTCACGATGTTTCATCCATGGACACTCCCACCTACTATGCCATTGGGCCACTGCATTCGGCCTCACCCGTGCAGCCAAGAGGCTTTGCCCATCAGCAGGTTCACCACTTCCGTCTTGCCCTCCTGTCTCGCGAGATCCAAGGGTGTTTCGCCTGGGAACCACTGCTGACATTCGAACTGACCCTTTCCAATATAATATAACTTCAATTGATCGCCATACGGGCTGCAGAATTTGACAAGTGGGGATTAAAATGTGCGGAAACCTCTGTTTCATTCTTCACATTGGCTCACGTGGATGTCAAAGACATGGACGAACTCTAAACCCTAATGCTTTAACATGTTTCAAACAAGAAGTGTGCTACGTTGATCGTGACAGAGACACGCCCCAAAAACACGGCTCTTGAATTTCAAGGGAACTTTGAAGACGGGAACCTGAGATGAGAAATCCAGGGAAATCCCATGCCCGCCATGCCCATCGAAGTTGAAAGAATTTGAAATTTCAAATTATAATTCATCAAAACATGCCACATTGAACTGCAACTATTTGTTGTGATTGCCGGTGAAAAACTGTTTTCAAAACGGTTGTGACATCGGCTGAGGCCCCCAGCCGTTGTCGTTCTTGACGTCCACCGAGGCCTTCGCCGCCAACAGCAGCTTGGCGCTCTCCAAGCGGCCGTTGAGTGCTGCATGATGCAGCGGAGTCCAACCTCAGCACTGCAGGCGTCGGAGGCACCACCTGCTGCGGCTCCCCGCGGCTTCTGAGCTCCCGGGCCGCGCCGGTCGTCCCGGACGTCCACGGCCGCGCCCTCCGCCAGGAGAAAGGCGACGACCGCCGTGCGGTCGTAGGCTGCTGCCGCGTGCAGCGCGGCCCGGCGGCCGCCTCCCCCGAACTCGAAGAGTCGGCCGAGGCAGCGCCGGTCGCGGCGCAGGTGGCCCCGCACCGCCGCCAGGTCGCCGCGCAGCGCCGCCACGGCGATGTTGTCGTCTCGGCGCAGGGAGAAATGCAGCAGAAACGAAGTTCCTCAGTTCCTGAGATCTTTATGTTTTATCTTCTCTAAGTCCAAGTCTGCTACTTATGGAAATTATATTGAATAAGTTAGAAACTGAACTTATTGAACTTTTTAAGTTCCTGATGTTCATGTTATGGAACTTGAAGTGCAACTTCAAATTACTTCTATAACCTTCTAGATCTTCTACCTGAGGTAGCATCAAGTTCTATCTTTAGTCAGTAAGGACTGAGGCCCAGACATTTCGCCGCTGCCGCTTCGTCGGCTTCGACTTGTTCTGGATCTTCCAAATCTTCCGGATCTTCCTGTTGTCACAGCTCCCGAAATTGTGTGCACACTGTGGATGTTGCCATGAAAAACTTCAGGGAGCTCGATAACAACTCATGTCTCCACTACCAAGACGTGAGGCGAAGAAATTGAAAATATCGTCGGCCATTTGCCATGCATGACGTTGATATATGTTCATGACTGTTGACACTGTGGCAAACCCAAGACCATAAACCCACCATTTGAGGATGGATTCTACCACCCATTCAGGGTTTTGCTATTGGGTTGAACGCATTGCAATCCACTGAGCCAACATCACCAGCCCGTCTTCAACGACAACATTATTCTGGAAACGCTAGGGCTACACAGCGCGTGGAGATCCATCAGACAGCAACGAAAATGTGACGATGAAAGGATGGGAGTTGACATTTGACAGTTGAGATTCTGCGAGATGTTGCATTTACTAAGTATATTAGTATATTTGACTATAGCAAAATCAAAGTTAAGGATTTAGACCGTGGAAAACGGAGATTCTGCCATCAAAAGTTGGATTATTACCACTACGGTTGTTGCAGCCTTGTTTACCATCCAAAATCCAGGTTGAACATCGAACACGAGAGAAACCACACATGAAGTGGTGATAAGACATGATAAAACCCATGGAAACAACCAAGCCTAGGCGATTAACCAAGAATAATCGGATACTCGGACAGATTCGACGGTAAACCTTTGGTGAATGCTTAGTTGCATACCCTCTGGGAATCATTCCCTGGGATTCTAAACTGGCTGGCTGGGAAGTTCCAATGTTTCAAGGGAAAATGTTGGAAACTCATCTGAAAATGAATGACACTCACCCCACCAAATTTTCTGGGACCAGATAATCAACAAATACACCAGATTCGTCGGGGGGGTGTTTGATTCATGCGCATGTCTTCCTAACTACGTGCTGGGATGATTCCCTGAAGCTCGGAGAAAAATGGTTAGTAAGTGGTTGAGAAGCCACGATCACATTTTATACAGGGGGAATAACTGCAATTATATATTTGATTCATATGTGTATATATATATATCGATGTATTCTATGTCACTATGATGTTTTGCAAAAAGGGATCGGCAGGGTCCGCGTTCATGCAAATACATCAGAGCGGATCATGGCCCATGGCCAAAACAACACTGGCAGCTGCCTTTGCATCAGCTTCTGCTGGGGTTGTTGCCTAGGCTGTCAGTTGGAGGGCCAAATTCATCAATGATATCACTTCATCAGCATGCATCAGTTAGCATCATATTATTCTCATTGGTCGCAACCCATCAGCGATAACACCAGCAATCCTTTTGACTCGAACTTGCTTGTGCGAAGAAACTCTGCCTGTCTTAGTCCCTACAAGTACCTACATAACATATCAAAACATTCAAAAACTATTTGCAAAACCCAGAACATCTACCTGGGAACACTATCTGCAATGACCCCGTTCATTCCTCTCTATTCCTTCCCCACATGGCAGGTTCATAAGCAACAGTGCGGGAAAGTTGTCATGTCGGGTTGTCTAGTCGTGCAGGATTTGACAAAGGCCCTGCCTCGGCACGGGGGTCAAATCGGAGATGGTGAATCTGGTTTGCGATCTTGCTGTCAATGATCGTATCCCACACAGAGCTCTTGAGTACCTTGAGCTCCGTCTGTTCAGGCAGGTCCTGGCAAAATTCAGCGAGCTTTGGAGCACTGGGTGCATGCAAATGCACATCCCTGAATTTTGCAAAGATTGGTCCATATGTGAGTCCTGACATATGTGTGTAACAAACCTCATCCAACTAACATTTCTTTCTCTCTGCTTCTCTCAGCTCACTCCCACACCTGCCCCTGCTCTGGTTTGGTGTCCTCCAGCGCAAAATGTGTTGTCACTTGGAAGAAGAAAGATGTCATCAGCTGCAACATTAAGGTGGTTCGTTGAAGGAAGGTGTAATTCCAGCAGTTTAGACTCCTGGCACCCATGCATGACAAGCCCCTATTAGAATGTTTCTAAAACTTGGGTTGCTAACACCAAATTGCAAACGGCCCTTTGCCTTATCGTGCTTTGGTTCATCGGCACCATGTCCGCTTTCGCGAACTGTCACATGCGAAGGGCTTGGCATCACAAATGCCTACAAAAGCAGCAAACTCACAGGTCAGATAATTTGAAGTGTTTCTCCGTCGCTTGTTTGGGGATGTTTGGGGACTTAAACTTGAATTAGTTACTCCATAGCCCTTTGCGAGTAAAACCAGAGGTGGCCATGGTAGAAGGGCACCCAAAAAGGATAAAGCATGAAGGATCCTTACCAAGGACCTCATCCTCTAATGAATGATTTTGGCTTCCTCAGCTTCTGATCATTCGGCGCTTGTAAATTCTTCGAACCCCGCGAACATATTATTGCAAATCAGAAACTTGCTGGTCGAACAATACGGGAGCAATATCGTATCATACAATAGCATCGCTTGTCCGACGAGACACCTTCAGAGTTTCCACAGCTGCATTCGTTCGAATCTCCGCACGTCCAGATGCTTCTTGGAATTTGCTTTCCTTGAATTCCAGCTTGGCCAAAAATTCCAACCACCCACCAGGCACATGGCAGTTGACGACCATCACCATGAATTGAGCTCTGGAAATCCCGACATACAGCTTGGCCCGAGTCACCAAGTTCACTTTGGCGCCTTGACCCTCAATCGGTTCGTCGAGCCCAACACAAATGACCATTAAGGCCTCATGGCCTCTGCTGCTGTCAACTGTATCCAGAATTATCAATTCATCTTTTGTTTCAGATGAGTATGTAGGCAGGAAACTGAGGGATTCACTGAACGAAACCAACCGAAAGCTTCGATGTCTGAACGAATGGCACAGCTCTGCCTGCAAAGGCCCTTTGAGAGATTCCAAAAATCTGTCATCTGGGACCAGGATAGCAATACGACTGTTAAAACTGCACAGGTTGGGGTATGATTGAGCCGCATGTGAGAAGGCCTTCACGACGAATGCGGAGTATTCCTTCTTGTACCCACTAGCCGTAATTTCATCTGCACTCTGAAAAAGAAAACTTTTTAGAGGTGGGCCATCTGTGCCAAGACTTGTCGCTTGTTGCTCTTCACTCAAGATCTGAAATGCGGCTGCTCCTCTAACTATTCGTTTGGTGCTCCTTACAACCTCCGTCAAAGCTACACACTTGATGTTTGGGTAATTGATGTTCACATTCATATCAGAACACTGAGAAGTGTCTGAGAGCAAAAGTGTGCTTTCTGAGCTGACATGCTCTGAAATGTTCCTGCAGTGGCTAAAAACTTCATGATTTTCATCAAATACTGCCAAGAAGAACTTCTCATTCAATGACACTGGCTTGGTCGAAGTCTGCACGATCTGATTGCCTTGAGTGCTCAAGAAAACAAACTCTTCATAGGGCTTCTGAAGCATGATGACCCTTCGCATCAGGGTTTTCATTGCGTCACGGGTTGATTCCACTGTTTCTGCAGCTTGCCACCTGGCCAACCATCGTAGAAAATAAAGACCAAGGGAAATGCAAGGGGAAACATAGAGAACACGACCTTCAGGATTTGCTTGGAGCTTTTCCAGCACGTATTTCACAGCTAGAAATGTCTTACCCGCCCCAGCAGGGGCAGTTATTATTATGGGTTGAACGACTGGATGCCTCAAATACCCGAAGGTACCGGACACCGCAGCCAACGGGACATGATCAATTCATGTTTTCACGCACAGTGGCCCTGACCCGGGCCATGTGGTGAAGAACCGCTCTATCATATGCATCACACCCACGTGTGGGCCAAGCAAGACGATTTTGCAATTCATCTTCAGGGACCTCAGGGCGGCCGGAAGACAACTGTTCGGCGGAGCAATGCCAGGAGAGATGTTCCCAGACAGGTGGGATTTGCTCACCGCAAAAGGGACATTGTTCCCTCACTTCGTGTCCACGCATCTTATCATAACATGCCGTGGAATGCGCAGAACCAAGCATTACGGCCCTCTGATGACTATCACACGTGAGAGAGAACAACTTGCGGGCATCGGAAACACGACTTTCCTCATACGGCACATCAAGCAAATAATGCCTATCACGGCGGTTCTGCTTTTTCCAAAGGGCAAATTGCACTCGGCGCCAACTTTCTCTCACCTTGTGCTCGGTGAGTTTCACAACAGCTTCATCTGGATTGGATAAATCGACATGACCCAAATCCTCATGTGCAAACATCCATGGACCGCGAAATTCCCAGTTCAGCTCTCGCATGCGTGCGCAAATGAAACTCTGCCAGCCTCCAGGTCGTGGCATCCTTCGCCAAGGGGCACGAACTTGGCGCATGGTCCGAATGGAAGACATGGTGGCCCAAAACTCAGCATGATACATATGACCTACAAGCAGTTGAAAAGAGGTCTCGAAGCGTTACCTTGCAGATAGGAAATGGCATGCCATGCCTTTCGAAGCGAAGGCAACTGTGACTGCGGCAATCGTTCAAACCAAGCGCCCCAGGTGGCGAGTGAAATGATTCTGGACCTGTACAAAGACATCCTGATATCGCGGGCAACCGGCAATTTCTGCAAACGGTGAGCGGCAAACACTGCTTCTTGCAAACGGTTTTCAAGAACAGGGGAAACAATAAGGTCACTTTCCTTAAAGTCAATACCTAAGACCCGAGTGGCCGGTCGGAGATACTCACCAAACCCTGCGTCATTGATCTCTTGCTTTTGTTGCGCAGTGCAGGCAACTAAACGCATTTTTTGAACGTTTTCATGGAGACCCAAAGTGGCACTCCAGCTGCGCCATCTATGGATGCCAGCAATTAAACGTGGAACATTAGGCGCGCTCAAAGCGCGATCATCAACGTATGCAACCTGACGCAAGTCTGGAATGGAAGACACATCATGAAGGGGCCTAATGAGCAACATGATAAGAGCCAGAGGTGCAAAGGCATCACCTTGCGGCATGGAGGTCTGGACATGCTCCGGCGTTGGGTGCACAGCTTTCCCCAAGCACAGCCATCGCACTTGATGACCCCATACAAACATCAAAATGTTAGCCCACTCATCTGGCAACCCTTGCAGTTGCATGTTTTCAATGGCCAAACCTGGGTGGACAAAATCAAAACATTTGGAGAAATCTAAAGAAGCAAGAACTTCCTGGTTTTCAAACGCTTCATTGAGTTGCCTCCATGCCGTGGCAACCCCCCGGGATTTCAAGCCTCCATGGCACTGCTCGGGGACCCGAGACGCAATCCATTCCTGAACCTGTGGGGTCCTCACATAAGATGAGGAGACCAACCGAAGAAAAATGCTTTCAACTGCAATAGGCCGCAAAGACCCTACAGTCCCACTGTCATCCTTTCTTCAATGAACCTGACGAACCTGCAGCCATGCCTGTGGGAATTGTTTTAACTGAGACCAATGCAAAACCAAATCACGGTAGTGATCCCAAGCAACAAGCGGGAAATGGCAAACTTCGCTGCCGGACCACCCGTCACATCCGGCTGCAGACCCCGAGGCTCTGAGAGCGGCCTGATGGATGAGGGCAGCATCTGGCATCCAATCAGTTTGGGGTCCAGCCAGGGCTTCCATTGTTCTAAATTCCGGGGGTAAGTGTGGAACGAGGTCATCACGTTTCCAAATACGCTGCCAAAAAGAACGGATACAATCAAGGGTTTGCGTGATCGTGGCGCAAGAATCTTCGGAAACAGAGCGTGGTGTTGGAGGTTTGTGAGGCTTCATCCACCGGGTCACCTCTTTGCCCCCCTGGCGCATTCTGGTACGCCACTCGGTCAGCCTTTGGTTCTTGGACTTCCTGTTTTCAAGCGCAATGCGTTGTTCAAACACTTCAATAGCGTGGTTCCAAGACCCCCAAAGCTCATTGTATTCAGACGGCCAAGTCGACCATAATTTTTGCAAAAGCTTTTTGTCTCCCTGGGACTTGGCTAACTGTCGCTTCACTTCATAGAGACGACCAAGCACATTAACAAGTTTTCTGGCAGGGAACGTATTCACCTGGGGGCGCTCAGCCTTGATCACACGAGGCAAATTCCCGCGCGCATGGCCTGGCCTAGGCACGGGCTGGCCACACAAGTGCAATGCTTCACGCATGCTCTTTTCAGCAAACTGGTGAAAATATGCCCAATCTTGGTCGGGATCCTGAGAAAAACATGGCACGTAAGCGGCCCATTGTTCTGCAAGCACGGCCCGCCATTGCTCAACAGGCACTTCCGGAGGACATTCATAGTTAGGCCGCCAAGCGAACCTCCACGTATCAGTCTGGAAAATGGGCAAGCGCAATCTAAGCCAAAACATCTTGTGATCAGAAATCTTACATTCACTGTAACGCGGGCAATCAGCAAAACCGTACCCGCCGCTGAGAATTCCGTAATCAAGACATCTTTTACCTTCGAACCGGCTAGGCACCCATTGATCAGGATCCGTGACAGCCAGAACACTGCCATTCAAGAAAATGGATGCGGCGTTGTCATCAGGAGTTTCGTTCCAATCACCTACCCAAAGTGCAGGTATCTGCCTGCGTTGTGCTTCTTCAGTGACCGTAGCAACATATTCCAAAAATTGCAAACCATCAAGTTGGCTTGGCCGGCGCCAAACTGAGGAAAGTAGGCACGATTGAAGATCCAAAGTCATGACATACCCTTCATCGCAAGCCAGTGTGTCCCAGATGCCTCCTCTGAGATGCTCTCGCAATGCAACCAAAAGACCACCTCGGTAAAATTCACGTTTAAGTGTGCGAATAGGTTTGGCCGGAATGGTCCAACACTTGTACCCAAGTTTCTGAAGCCTTTCAACATACTGGGAGCCTTGACGAGGCTCGAAGTCAGGCTCTTGAAGACATAAAACAGAAGGCAAATTACCCTCATCCTGAAGCAAGTTTAGGCCCCTCCAAGCATTGCACGATCCACGGCAATTCCACGAGAGAATCCAGTGGTCAGGGTGGCCTGGGCCTGGATGGGGGTGTATATTCTCAGCAGTCAAATCGCGTTTCCATGACTTAGGCGGCCACTTCTTGCGCGACTTTTTCTTGGCGCTAGCCCAAGCATCATCAAGCTTCCTACGCTCAGTAGCACTCAAACGCCAAGCCTTGTGCAGCGCCTCTTGGCGCTCTTTGGGAGCCTGACGCCAGCATTTTTGGCGACCAGGCATGGCTAACCACTCGGCACGAGCAGTCCGCCCGCCACAAGGACCTGCAGCTCTCACGGACTTCTCAGTTTTCCAGTAACCAGCACAAATGGAACAAGCATGCTGAGCCATGAAGAAAATAACTTTTTTCGACCCACCAGCCAATTTTTTCGTTCCAGTAGTACGTCTCTGCACTTGGGATAGGGAGTGTCCTTGCTCCTTGGCAAACTTGTTGAGTTGCACATACATCTGGCGATGCTTCAGCTTCCAAGGCAAAATGCTTCTGTGAGGTACATCAGGTGACACGCTTGCTCTCTTGCAAAGGCGAAGAATGGAGTCGCCTCTGGTGGCCCCTTTTGGGGCCTTGGCGCAGGAGCGCAAATGAGCAACGATTGATGCTTTCTGATGTGTCTTAGGCAAAATGGGGAGGGTGCCCATGCAAAAACCACAAGTCCAAGAAACAGCAGCATGAGTGGGCCCATACGATACGGCAGTAACCGGAGCCCTGTACTGATCAACAGCCTTTTTAAAATTGGTGGTTGGGGTACCACGATGCGTACGCCTAATGTGATCCGTACGTCTTTTTGAAACGATGCATGCTTTGTCAGTGAAAGAGACATTGCAAATGTGACATGTCCACGTGATTTCCCGGTCGCGCCCAGTGGCAACAGACGCAGAAGCTGATGCGGCAGATGGGTTGGAACCACATGGCTCGGCTTCTGATTGCTCGGTCTTTTGACGGCTCGGTTTGGCCGTTGATGCAAAATCAGTCAGACATGCACTCCGTTTGGCAGGGGTGCTTTGGGCAAAATCGGTCAACCTTGGGCTTGGCCTGCTGGATTTGGGAGTTGCAAATTGTGAAAGGCAAATAGAGGCATTGTCGGCAGCCAAGCGTGCCTTCTTTGCGGCCCCGCGGTAACCCTTGGTGCCACCGTCTTCAGCATTCTGCCACAGGGCCTGAATATCTGCGTCTGAAGGAACAATAAGCTCATAATGTTCATCCTTGTACCAGAGACAGACAACATCCTTATCGCCATGACTATTAAAAGCATGGACAACATTGTCCTTGGCATGCACAACAAGTACAGGTCGGCGCATGGCTTCGCCATATGCTTCGATTTCACAATATCCCGCCCAAGCTTTATCTTTTTCAAGGGCTTGTAAATAATCGTCAAACCCACCCTCCATGGGAATGTTGCTCGGGCTTAAACCGTCCCAGAAATCCTCGTATTTCTTGAAGTGTTTGGTCATGTAGGCAACAACAAATGCACGCACCTGCCTGTGGCTGCGGGACTTACCTGGGGTAGACTCCGCCTGAGCTAGACAGTAAAACAAGCAATTCCCTTCCCCAGGGTTCGGAACTTTTTGAAGCCACTCGGGCACTTTCATCCTCTTTTTGTCATGACCAGTTTTTTGCGGGCTGGTCAACATGGCCTGGTCTTTGCGTTTGGTGCCCTGGACATGCATGGGCTCATCCTCAACATCACTTGCATCTGGGACGCTAATCAGACTGACATCCATAGCTTCGTTACCGCGATCATCCTTGGAGGGAAATGGAGGTGGACTACTTTTCGGTAAGGCAAGCGTGGTTGCAAAGTCAGGCACTTCAAGCTTGGATTTGTGCTTGCCTTTTCCTTTGCCTTTACCCTTACCTTTTTTGTGAAATGCATCTAGTCAAAAGAGCACATCATTTTCTGCTTTCAACGGCTGGACATTTCCTGGCGCACGTCGTTTGGACTGCTTAACTAAAAACAGATCTAATGGTGGCTCATTGCACGTCTCGTCCGCATCATAATGGATTTGCATTTGATCACGGTCATCATTTCTCATGCCTTTGAAAACCCAAGCAGTGCCACCACGACGGCGTTGCTTTGCTAAAATATCAATTTCAGAGAAACCTGCTTCAACCAGAGTTTCTTCCACATTTTCAAAATCCCAACCAAACGGCACTGTCTCAACCCGCCAAACACTAGAAGTGGGTTTGAGCCGCTCATCGTCTGGTTTGACCCTGAGAGCCAGCTGTACACGACCCCTAGCCATGCCAAAAGGACCCGAATCATGAGCTACGCGACGAGCAAATGCAATTTGTTGTTCATTTTCCAGTTTGTCCACCCAAAGCATGCGTGGAGGTGTTTCTGCGAGGCCATCCCATCTGGCAGGATCAAGAAACCAAACCTGACCTTTGTGTTCTGAGCCGCTCGCTTTAATCAACTGCAGGGCCCTGTCTTTGCCTTTGACGCGAGCAAATCCTCGAACCAGGTTTTCAGCCTCGAGTTTTTGGAATCCCCACGTGTCACCAAGGTGAAGCAGAAGATCCCTAGCGTTTGGGCCTAAATCAGACAGCCACAAACGAAAAAAATTCCCAGGTCCCTGTGTGATATGATGGCGATTGTCACTGGCAATAAATCGCATGTCACAACTAATTCGAAAAACAAAAGACTCTTCATGGCCGTGTTTCTGGACAACAGGCCGCCTGGCGCCTGTCAGCACGGATCCTGGAACCAATGTGGGTGCATTTGGCGAGCACCGCGCAATCCAAACCAAGCGCTGGACCAATTTATCATCGGCATAACCAGCTGCACGTGTGTTCAAGGCTGTCCAACCATGATATCTCAATTTGCCAAGTTCTGGAGACATGTTAGGTGCAGCTTCAAGAACAACCGTGACATTGGTGCGACCAGCAGCATGAGAAATTTGGAGGGCTTCATTCCAATCATCCAGATTTTGTACTTGACACAGGAGAGCACCGGTGTCCCCACTGTCAAAAGCGTTGCACAGAGCTGTGGGGCCACGCAAAACAGTTTTGACGCCCCAGTCCTGGGCACGGGCTTTCCAGGATCTGTCGCGTTGCCATCGTGTTTTTGGCTTAGGAGCACCATCTACCAAATTTTCTGAACTTTTGAATCGTGTGCTTGGTTTCACTGGCGGGACCGCCTCATGCGGCGGCAGATCTTTCTTTCTCTTGTTTGGTCGCAACATACCACGTTCAGTAACTTGAACCAATGTTTTCAACCTTTGGAGCAACCCTTGTGGTTTCTTTGCGGCTCGGGCAGTTAGCTTTTGCAAGGCTTGAATCAGCCCATAGCTGCCATCATGGTTCGCATCTCTCTGTTTGGAAGGTAGGCTTTTACCACTACTTTTGCCGGAGCCCTTACCCTTGCCTTTTTTGTTTGAGGCTCCGGAGCTAGAGGCCTGCAAAGTATCTTTCAACAAAATCTGCAAACCTTGCAGCAGTTTCTGTTCCGGTGTCTCTGGACTGTTTCTACGACCTCCCCCGCGGAAGGAAGATCTGGGCCGGGAGGTTTGCGAATGCTCAGGCATGTTTTGACAGAATGGGCAAAACTGCGCACGTACGCAAAAGGACAGGAAACGGCCTACCCTATTAAACAAACTGACTCTTGGCTTTCGGATGCACTTACGATGCAATCGGCAGCGCTTTCGGCCAACTCTTCTGCACTTGAAGACTTTCTTTGGCCTTGCATTCAAATGGTGAAGTGACAGCATTATCCTGAAAACAGCTAATGTCACCAAATCGATGATGTCAACCCCTAAACCAATCAAAAGCAGATTCACAAAAGAAGGTTCAGTCAACAGCTTTCGGAAAAAGAAAGCGATGACCATGATCTTGCATGCCAGATGACAGAACCACAGCAGCGCTTTCTGTGCATTCCATGTGAGGAACCGATGCATTGAAAACAACATTCGCATGAGCATGATGCCAAGGAGTGCTATTCCACAACCTACTATTCTCTTCTTTCCGCACATCAGGACAAGGACCTTGTAGGCCCCGGCGAAAACGAAAGAGAGGCTGGTCGGATTGGACAAACAAGTATGCAAGCAAAATACGAGCGCGGCATTTCGCAAAAAGTGCTTCTGCATGTATGCAACAGAAGCATCATGTCTGGTTTGGAAACTCCAAATGACGGCTTGTCTGAAACATCGCACACAAATTAAACTGAGGCCTAAACAAACAAGATCGGCACCTGTGAATTGAAACTGCTGGCACCACTGTGACACTGCAGAGACAACCTCAGCAATCTGAGGCCTTTGCGTGACATGGCAAAGAGATCGGTTGCAGAAAACCAACCCAGAAATCATCATTGTAAAAACGCTCCCCCATGAAACAAGCTTGCATGTCCTAGTGGAGCAAAATTGCCAAAGGGTCACGAAATAATAAGACATCATCGCCACAGCTGACAGCAAACCATGATTCCAAGTTGGTTTGAAATCCGTGTCAACCATCTGCGCAACGCAATTCACCGGTATTTTGAATCCAGGAGTTGCCTGAAAACCATCCACGGTGTGTCCAGAAACACACGAAGCATGAGTCTGCAAAATCATGGCTTTGACGTGGAAGAATACAAAAGCAGCAAAGGAGCCCCAAAGGTCCCACAAATGCATCCAAGCAGTGGACCACATAGCCACGAAGCGCTGATAGAACTTGAAGCTCCACGGTGACTCAAGCCAGCAAAAACAAGCACAACCTGTTAAAATCACCATAATCTTCAAGAGAGGCCACCACACTTTTCTCCCACACACAGTTTTCCTCACCAAGTTCACGATGTGGAAAATCCGGCTCCAACTTTGCATCATCCATTCAATCTTACCGGCTTTACTGCACAAACGTCTTGAAACCGCAGCCATACCCATACACACACCAGAAAAGATTGCAAGGACGTCAAAATTCAAATTCAATGCAACGAATTGATACCTCACGAAGTAGCTAGCACAAAAAAAAGGGACAGTGAGTAAGATGCAATACACCCGGCATTGCACAAACCATTGTCCATCGTCATCTCTGTTCATCTCACCTCCGCAGCACAGGGCCAGCACCGCCAGCATGGCTTTGAACAAGCCCGCCATGGCTTTAAAAGTGCGCCCGAAATGCCTATTTGCTTGGCTACAAACCTGGGCGGCTTGAGCCAATCACCTTGAGCCAAAATGGCTTGAGCCAAAATGGCTACAGCAGGGGCAGTTAGGTGCAGGTTTTGATTGTCGAGTTGCTTCAGCTCCTTCAGTTTCTCTTCCTGATGCTGAGTAAGCTTTGACAGCCTCTGCAGACTCCTATCATAGCTGTCCAGAAACTCTGACTGGTCCACGTGAATCTCTGATCTAGCATGAGGATCCTGTGCCAAAGCTTGCTTCATGTTCAAATTCAACTCACCACTGAGAACTTGATCCCGCAGCTTTTGAGCGATCTCAATCTTGTCGGTCTTCACATTGAAAGCTATCGATGGGGTACCATGTGGCAGTCTTGTTTGATAGGGCAATTCTGCCTGAATCCCCTGGGGAATGGCACTCTGCAAGGCCTTTTTCAAAAAATCATGGCGACCGGTGTCGAGCAAATTGTGAATTGCTTCTGTTGCGTGACGAATGTGCCTCGACACAAAGATTTGTTGTGTCTCTTTGCACTGAACAATCCACTTTAATTCTGCCGACCTTGTCACTACATCATGGTCAAAACTTGGGACAGTCATCAACAGCACGCCTGTTCGCCACCTGTTGCCATGCTTGGCATCAACCGTGGAATGCACCGGGAACTCTTTCTCCAAAAACCTGGTTACGTCAATCTCCTCATAGTCCCACGCCGAGCCATGCTCAGCCCGCATGTGTTCTACATATGCGATCTCACATTTCTGGCTTCCGCCGCAGCCAACGCCATCCCATAAGTCTCTGTACTTGAGCTCTCGAAGCATTAATTTTCCTTGGCCCTTTTGGCCAGGAAAAAACACAACTCTGAGAGTCTGCTTCTTCTCAACGGCTTCGTGCACCTTCAAGGTGAGTGTGAGGCCATGAACAGTGATTGTCCTAAAACAGCCTGTTGTTCTTCCCCGCAATTGAAATGTGTTTTCTTATGAATGAAGAACCCTGCTGCAACAACCAGTCTTCGTAGCTGGTGTGCAACCCATACCCTGGGTATCCCTGGGTGCTGTTTTACGCTGTGTTGAAGAATGTTAAAGACCTCGTGGCGCCAAAGGTTTTGAACAATTACTTTACGGGTTTTGATGGAACAAGTTTCTGGAGTAGAAATGTAGAATCTAGAAGTGACAGTAAAAATGCCTTCTATCGTTGGCCAATTAAGGTACAAACTGTCTAGGTCAAAAGTGCCTTATTAACATTGTTTGACCTCCCTGAAAGGTTTCTGGCGAAAAACTCGATGGCGGTTTCTATCGACGCGGGTTGTGGGGGTCCGGAACTAAGGCCAGTCGATTTGGCGCAACGCAAGAAAAGGCTGCCCTAAGACCCTACGCATCATCTCTCTTTAGAATAAGAATATACCAGACAGGGTGCAAATTGGCCATCGGAACATGGTAGCGGGTTCTGACTGTGACCTCTGCTATTTTGCAGCGGCGAGAGGCTCAAGAGGTAGCTTTTTGCGCCATCTAGTTTTACCTGCTGGATACATGTCAACACAAGTGGTGCTATGTCACTTTGTGAAGCTGTCGTGATTGCACTAACCTTGCACCATGCTAATCTGAAAAGAGTAAACTGAAACGATGCAAAGGATGGCAAAGGTTTGGTTTCGTAGGCCAAGCATTAGTTCATGTAAATGCGTTCAACATAACTGACGAAGTGGTTTGCACAGTTGTGTATTGGGTGAGTCAGCCTGAAAGCTTAATTTGACTACACAATGTTAAACCATGTTATAGACACATATCATATCATATTTCAGATTGATACAGATTGAATGTATAGTCCAGCTCTGGATTTTGTGGAAGTTGTTCCAACAGCTGGATTTTACCGGCCAGCTCAGGACATGCAGAAACATTCGCAACACGCCGCAGTACACTATCACACCGCCCGTCGCGTTGGTGCTTTGCGATAACCCCAGCAACTGAACAGACGCTTTTGCGGCATTACAACGCTCTTGCACTAGATTGCACAATAGAACAGCTTGACAAACACAGCGATTTCATATGAAGATCACCTGTATACCGTATACCGTATACCATACAATATGATATCCCACGGCAAATCATAATTGAGGCGCAACATGTCTAGGAGAAGATACACATAGTGCAATGATGCGCCATCCGGATGCAAATCACAATGCATCACGCTCACATCAACATGTTTTTTTCAATGTGTTTGTTGGACCTAGCTTTCAACCTCAACATTCAAAGCTGAAGACACACGCACACACACAAGAAGATATGGAGAGAACGAGAGAGAGAGAAAGACAGAGAGAGAGAGAAAAAAAAAATAGCACTCCGACTCAAATAGTCGCACATGCTCATGTTTTGCCACTGGATTGCGCCTTCTCCTTCCAAACATGAAACCATTGACATCCCCACGCTGCCCTCTTGCCATTCATCTCCCAGTTCCTCTTCGCCTCTTGTCTACACCTCTCCTCCATCTCAGGTGTTGCATTTGCAGGAACAATGACAGCATTCGTCAGCTTCGCCTTTTCTTGTTCACGTTTCAACTTGTCGCTGTCAAGTTCTTTCATCTTCACCAAGTAACCGAAAGTCTGAAAGTCCCTCTCCCCGTAAATATCCTTGCAGTAGCAACTTCCATCTTTGAACGTATGGTGTTTGCCTAAGCCAGATTCTGGCGTGCTCAAGAAGACGCAGGCCACGCTATCACCATGCAGCTCAGCAACCAAAGCATCCCATCCCGCGGCAAATTTGCCTGGAAAGGAGATCCAGCAAGCAGAGGCTCCAGATCGAATCTTCCCTTCATATTTAATGTCGCTGGTGTCTTGGGTGTTGGCGTGTGCTCGCTCTTTCATGACGAAGTGCAAGGTGAATTTCTGCTTTTCATCCATGACTGAGTCCTCATTGCAAAAACTTAGCATGGAACGAACTGGCTTCGCCCACACTAAATAGGAAATCGCTGCACAAGAAAACCAAGCGGAAAAACACCACAGTCCTCCACAGCAGCAGGTCCAGAGCTAGGTGCACGATCTTTAATAAAATCGATGCCCGGGTCATGTCTATGTGGTTCTCTCAGAATTTGTTTCAACAGTTGAGCTGCTTCTTGTTCCTTATCCAAGTCTTGCAGAACAACTGCGAGCTCAGCCTTGGAGTTTATCGCCTTTGGATTGTCCTGCATGCGCGTTATTCATCATCTGTATGACAACTGTTCATCCTGATTGAAACAGCTTTGCTCAATGGGAATGGTGCCCAGTGCTCACAATTCAAGTTCAACAGCTTGACTCTCGAGCTCATCCGCTGATCAGTTCGTATGCGATCGGGTCCTCCCCGAGCTTCTGTGAGTGCATTTTCGAGACTTCCTTCAACTTTGTCTCCTGCTCAAGTTTTGGCGAAAAAACAAAGGTTCGGACTCAAAATATGAAGTCACTCGCTCATCTCTCCAATTGCGACTCAAAGAAAATCAATCCTACGACATCCTACAACCAATGAAGATGTGCTTTGGAAACCCTGATGCTTTTTGGAAGGATCGTCTTGAACTTGTTCGGCCCTGATGCTTTGTTGCCCAATGTGAAGAAAAGATACAGAATTTGTGTGTTTGGTGCCAGCGTGGATAAGTTCTTCGTTTGGAAATGTTTGGACGCTTTGAAGATGAGACGTCTCTTGACAAAAACATATATATAATACAGTGATTCACAATGTATCATTATGCACATGTTTTGTAAGTACCAGCGCCAGAAGATTCTAAACTCTTAAACCCAATCCCAACTCACGTATCTTCAAACAAATCCTCAAGCTGAGATTTCAGAGTTTGGCTGGAGCGGGCTTTACGGTTGGACACTTGACCAAATGTCTTTCGATGCAAAATTTGCAAGATTATTACAATATTGGTATGTGCTATTGACATTTTACATCTAGCAGACAAATGTTGATCAAAAATGATCAAACATGATCAAACTGTATATCAGGCAAGGATCCTTGTCGTTGTGAAGGCAGCCGAGTAAACTCGCAAAGTGGTCGACAGCCCTGTGCATAATTGGGTCGTCCTGGCGTCAAGGAAACTCTGGTTTTCGACAACTGAAAGCATCTAGCAAAGGGCTACGGCTACGGGTTCAATCTTTGGGGTTTTGGGAAGTAGGGCTGGCACGCGCAGGTTTTTCACACCAACCACAAAGTTCATCCTTCAGATTGGTAGACGGAGCTTGGCCAAGACCTTCAAACACTTCCTCCAGCTGTTGCTGTGCTGCGGTGAAATCTTTTTGCTGCTGCAGAACAGCCGCCAGATCGATCTTGGTGCTGAGGGTATCTCTATCCTCCTACGCACAGGTCAAGAAACGGATCTGACAGATAAAGTGCGTTTGACCTGCCGAGAGTTCTTTCCCCAAACAATGCTAATTATTTAAAGATGTCATTCATCGTATTTTTGAAAACTCATGTCCTTGCCAAATCGTTGCTCTTGGATCTCCAGGACTTGCTTCAACTTGTTGCTCTCCCAAAGTGCCTGGTTTGGGGTTTTGTGCAGCCGGCTCTCTTGCATGACAAGTAGTCCCAATGCCTTGCTTTCTGCAAGGCTTTGCGGAGATTTTCCTGCCTTGATCTCGAAAACAAATTTGTTCCACTCTTCTCTGGCCTCCAGTTCGGTGTTGAGATATGTCCAAGATTTCCCAAGCATTTAGTATGAAGCTGAGACAAAATGAGATTTTCTACCCCGAAAGCTCAAGTGATCTCAAGTGACCTTTGTGGGCCAGTTCAACATTCCTACCACAAGAGCTCAACGGGAAAGGATGGGAACGGACAGGAAGAAGAAATTACATAAGACCAAGGATCAGAGAGGGTGACGGACACATGAAAAAAATCGAGCCCGCACTCTGTTGAATGCCGTTGACTGCCTCAGCTGTGCGGCTACTTTGTTGAAGGAAGTTTAGAAGAAAAGTTTGCGACTTACCCACAATCCCAAACCAGGGAACTCACACGAAAAAAAACAACAACGTTCAGAAGAAGTCAGAGTACGTACCTGCTACAGCTAAATTGCCGCCGTCATCGGGGTAGGTATGGAATCCATGTTCAGTGTCCCTTACACGAAAAACCTTTTTTTGCGCCTTGCGAAATTCCCAGGACACCAGTTGGCGTGTCTAAACACCTGGTCCATCATGTAGGAAGTAGTTTTATCAACGAATACCTGAAGATCCTGAAGCCTGATGAAAATCAAAAATCTTGGAACGCTCCACAGCGTGTCTTCGGGGAAAATGGATGAAAATGGTCGATCCTCTTATTCACATCTCAAACTTACTTTCAGGCTGTTGCTTTGCGCCTGAATAATTGCTTGCTCCTGGAACCAAAGAGGTGCATTGTGGCGCCAAAGCTGGCTATTGAGTTGTTCCCTTTGAAGTTTGTCATTTTTTTCCGCATGAAGATGTTTTCTGGAAAAACAGAGATGAACATGCAAAAAGCAAGATCTCAAGCCTCTCATGGCGGGAAATATGGCATTCTGTTTTAAAAGTTGAGGATTGATGTTTACCGACCCACATCTTGCGCCGTCAAGACAATCTAGAAAACTTACCCAACAATTGAATCCTTCCGCCTCGTCTTTGAGTTTCTCTTCCTGGTCTGCCATCACCTTATACACATGTACCCAGCTGACCTGTGCAAGTTATCTGAATCCAAGAAACCTACTGAGCGTCCTAGACCAGGACATGGCCCCTCATCCGTACATCAAGTTTCATGTTGTAACTACGCAGACCCCTTTGCAAAATGAAGTCGTTGTTTACCACTCGGGAAACGGCACTCTGCAGAACTGCCACTGCTTCGTTTGATTGGCAAGCCAATGTCATGGGCGTTAAACCTCACAGGCGATGCGTCAAAACGATGAATCCCTACGACCTTCTCGACCTCAAATCATGAATGATATTGGGCATGATCAGCACAGCACATACAGTAGCACTTTGAAAATGCTATCGACCACATTCATGTACTTTGATATACTTCATGTAAACTTCATGTATCGCTATGCCCTGTTGGTAGAGAACTCTGAGGGTCCAGGCCAGTTACATCTTTGGCCATGAGCGATGCCCTAGCCTCAAGTAGGATCCGCATTATGTTGCTTGGTCCGGAGACCTCGTTGGCGGCCAAGTGTAGGGCTGTCCGGCCTTGGCATACACTGACAGACAACATCCAGGACCCCAAGCAGACATTGCCGCCATGGTGAGCACATGGCAACTCGGTACGCTCCAAAGATTCGGGCTGCTTCTGTCAGTGGCATCCACGGACGCGCGATTCTGCAGGAGCTGCTGAAGACAGTTTTCGTCACCCTTGAGGATGGCATTCTGTAGTTCGGTCCAGCAAGAATAAACATCATTCAAAATAAAAAGGAATGGCACAATATAGAGATTGGGTGCACATCTACTTGCACATCTCATGGCAAGACTCGACCAAATTCAATGGCAATTGCAAAAAACATAACAAGTCAAATTTTGCCAGTCAAGGAGCGGCGCTCTGCAGAACAGCCACCGCTTCCTTGCATTTCGAATCGCAAGCCAAATTCAAGGGAGTGAAACCTTAGCGGCAAGTTTGACATCAAACGCCAGAACTGCGCGAGTTTACAGGAGACCTCAAACCTTTCCAAATCAATATGACAAGGCTGTGTCTATATACGTAATTACTGAAATTGAAAGCTCTCAGACTGAATCTACTCTCCAATGGGAATTCAGTTGGATCCGAGGGCTCAGATCATACACATTCACATATTCAATGTGAAGAGCTCTGAGGCTCCGGGCCGCTGAGGTCTTCAGCCTCAGTCCTGGCTCTGGCCTCCAGCAGTAGTTCGATGATTTTGACCGGTTCCGAGAGCTCACTGGCGGCCAAGTGTAGTGGTGTCCGGCCTCAGCGCTGCCGGAAAGCCTAAGAAAATAACACAAAAAGGTGCTGATGTGCCCTTCTCAACTGTCACTGGATTGGATCATGGAAGCTTTGAATTTCACTTCTCAAGAACAACACCTTGCAATTCTGTTCGCTCTAAGTTTCGGACCACTTCTATCCGTGGCATCAACAAACGCGTGATTTTTCAGGAGCTGCTGGACGTAGTCTTTGTCACCGCTGCACACGGCATTGTGCAGCTCCGTCCGGCCTAGGTGACAAAGGTGACAAAGGTGACAAAGGTGACAAAGGTGACAAAGGTGACAAAGGTGACAAAGGTGACAAAGGTGACAAAGGTGACAAAGGTGACAAACGTTCATACACATTGCTTCAAATCAAATTGAACTATGCCATGTTGTCAGGGTACAAAAGACATGTGTCGTGATATCTTCAGGGAACTCCATGAGTTTTCATGTTTTTTTCAGATTCGATTTGACATGAGCTGTACCAGGAAGAAGCAGCAACCGCTGAGCTTGACAGATGGAGACGGGAGAAGTGGTAATCATTACTACACTGTGACCCGGACAAACACATCCAGCTATTCGCCTCAACTTTGAGCCCGCTGCCCAACCTGTTCTTCTTCTCGACAGCTTTGCCCTCATCTGTGGTGTCTTGGCCTTGGCATGACCAAGGCAGAGTGGCTCCCAAAGGATTCCTGAGAGGATTCCATGCGCATCTGGCGTAAAACAAATGCTAAGCGCCAAGCTCTAAGAGGATGCTGTGGCGGCCTGGTCGACAGGAAGGTGCATTCGAAAAAGGTTCACAGCCAGCGCATGGAAATATTCAAAATGGAATGGAGGTCATATTCAAGCATGAAAAAGATATAAAAGATCCTATTTGGTCAAAGTTTCTTTGCATGCCATGTTTGCTAGACATGAACAGGACATCAAAAACAATATTTGTTTGGACAGATATGGTGGTGCCTGTTGACATAGCATCTGTGGTTGCTTGTTGATGCATTCCTGTGGAGGTTTATCGTGAAGAAAAGCAAACAGGAATGCCATCCTACCGGTTGCGTGGTTGTCAAACCAATCAAGGGGCCCAGGATGGCAATCATATCTGCCTCAATTATCCTCAGCCGTTAGATCGGCCTCCGGCCGTTCCTTTAAAGTCCTCCGGGCTTCTAGGTCATCAAGCACAGCCCGAACTAGCTCCTGCAGGGACAACATACATGAACCAGTCGAAAACAATGAACCAACACTGTCAACACTGATTTGACAGGTGATGGAACTGAAGGAAACTTTGAAATTATGGATGCTGTTTCAAGGCATTTCAAGTCCATGTTTGGAATTCTTATGAAAGGTACAATAAGTGTCGACTTGTCCCATATTCACCGACTACACATGCGCAATGGCACGAAAAGTCAAAAACGCTGCTAACCCGGCCTATGAACCGGAATTTGTGTTTCACGAGAACACAATTGTACAACATGCGAATCTGCATTCGGCCCACCTCAGCTTTTGCGTTTGCAAGTGTATACGCTGCAAATTCTTCCAGCAGTCTTTTGACCTCGTCCTGCGCAGTATGGAATGTACTTGACGGCCACCCTGCTCTGACACCGTGATGGATGTAGATTGCTCGCTTTTCGATGAAGGGGCTGGCAATGAAGAGTCTGGCAAAGATATCAAAACCGAAACATGGATAGAAATGGATAGAAATGGCACATAAAGGGCTTTCAGGTCAAACCCTGCTCCTTTGAGAATCATGGGTCTGCACCGTCCAAAAACGCAACCATGTCGTGCCATGCCATTGCATGTTGGGTCCTGTTCCCGACTTGCATCTGAAAGCTGGCTTTCGACAGTTTTCAGCTTCTCCTTCGGGAAACTGTGAGCCATGGTGGGTGAGGGATTCACTGAGTTTACAGCAAAAAGGCACAAAAGGTACAGTACCCGGTGAAGGTCCACATGGTCCAAGCCAAGTTCAATTATTAATGCATGCAGGGTGCATCCAAGCAAAGACCCCACAAATATGCAGTTGTGTGCTGACAAATGAAGGGTAGCACAATTGTTGTCATGCCAATGATGCAATCCAGGGAGTCACAGAAAACGGGACTGGAATATGAGACTGAACTCGCCATCTTTGACTTTTGTTTCTATATTATACCATATCCGCCGACCCCGGCAGACGCAAGGGGGAGCGCGCCAGGGAATAATACTTTTGACTCTTGTTTCGGACTACTACCCAGCAGCAGCAGCAGCAGCAGCAGCAGTAGCATCAGCAGACGCCAGCATCACCAGCAGCAGCAGCAGCAGCAGGAGCAACAGGAGGGTTCTATGTCTCATTGCACAAACAGTGGTATAAAAATTGTTTCGGACTACTACCGCAGCAGGCGCAGCAGCAGCAGCAGGAGAAGTAAAGCAAAGACAAGCAAGTTTAGCCGCACCAGCAGCAGGAGCAGCAGCAGCAGCAGCTAGCAGCCAGCTAGGAGCAGCCAGCAGCTCTTAAAAAGGTGGCAGCAGCAGCAGCAGCAGCAGCCAGCAGCTCGTTACGTTAGGCATTTTCGGGGTGCAATTTTGGGGCTTCTCCGCCCGTCACTGCCATGGTGTTTTCCCATCCGGGGACCAGCAGCAGCAGCAGCAAAAGCCTCTGCTGCAGCAGGAGGAAAAGGTAGCCAAAATTCATAGCAGCAGCAAGAAGAAAAAGCAGCCAAAATCATCATTTTCTATGGGTTTCAGAAGTTACGTTAGGCATTTTCGGGGTGCAATTTTGGGGCTTCTCCGTCCTTCACTGCCATGGTGTTTTCCCACCCGGGGGACAGCAGCAGCACCAGCAAAAGCCTCTGCAGCAGCAGGAGGAAAAGGCAGCCAAACTTCATATTCATAGCAAGAGCAAGAAGAAAAAGCAGCCAAAATCATCATTTTCTATGGGTTTCAGAAGTTACGTTAGGCATTTTCGGGGTGCAATTTTGGGGCTTCTCCGTCCTTCACTGCCATGGTGTTTTCCCATCCGGGGACCAGCAGCAGCAGCAGCAAAAGCCTCTGCAGCAGCAGGAGGAAAGGGTAGCCAAGATTCATAGCAGCAGCAAGAGGAAAAAGCAGCCAAAATGCAGCCGCAGCAGTAAGAGCAGCGGCAGCAGCTAGCAGCAAGCTAGGAGCAGCCAGCAGGAGCAGCGGCAGCAGCTAGCAGCCAGCTAGGAGCAGTCAGCAGCTCTTAAAAAGGTGGCAGCAGCAGCAGCAGCAGCAGCAGCAGCCAGCAGCTGCCAGCAGCTTGTTACGTTAGGCATTTTCGGGGTGCAATTTTGGGGCTTCTCCGTGCGTCACTGCCATGGTGTTTTCCCATCTGGGGACCAGCAGCAGCAGCAGCAGCAAAAGCCTCTGCTGCAGCAGGAGGAAAAGGTAGCCAAAATTCATAGCAGCAGCAAGAGGAAAAAGTAGCCAAAATCATCATTTTCTGTGGGTTTCAGAAGTTACGTTAGGCATTTTCGGGGTGCAATTTTGGGGCTTCTCCGTCCTTCACTGCCATGGTGTTTTCCCATCGGGGGATCAGCAGCAGCAGCAGCAAAAGCCTCTGCAGCAGCAGGAGGAAAAGGCAGCCAAACTTCATATTCATAGCAGCAGCAAGTGGAAAAAGCAGCCAAAATCATCATTTTCTATGGGTTTCAGAAGTTACGTTAGGCATTTTCGGGGTGCAATTTTGGGGCTTCTCCGTCCTTCACTGCCATGGTGTTTTCCCATCCGGGGACCAGCAGCAGCAGCAGCAAAAGCCTCTGCAGCAGCAGGAGGAAAAGGTAGCCAAAATTCATAGCAGCAGCAAGAGGAAAAAGGTGCCAAAATCATCATTTTCTATGGGTTGCAGAAGTTACGTTAGGCATTTTCGGGGTGCAATTTTGGGGCTTCTCCGTCCTTCACTGCCATGGTGTTTTCCCATCCGGGGACCAGCAGCAGCAGCAGCAGCAAAAGCCTCTGCAGCAGCAGGAGGAAAAGGTAGCCAAAATCATCATTTTCTATGGGTTTCAGAAGTTACGTTAGGCATTTTCGGGGTGCAATTTTGGGGGTTTCTCCGTCCTTCACTGCCATGGTGTTTTCCCATCCAGCACCAGCAAAAGCCTCTGCAGCAGCAGGAGGAAAAGGCAGCCAAACTTCATATTCATAGCAAGAGCAAGAAGAAAAAGCAGCCAAAATCATCATTTTCTATGGGTTTCAGAAGTTACGTTAGGCATTTTCGGGGTGCAATTTTGGGGCTTCTCCGTCCTTCACTGACATGGTGTTTTCCCATCCGGGGACCAGCAGCAGCAGCAGCAAAAGCCTCTGCAGCAGCAAGAGGAAAAAGCAGCCAAAATGCAGCCGCAGCAGTAAGAGCAGCGGCAGCAGCTAGCAGCAAGCTAGGAGCAGCCAGCAGGAGCAGCGGCAGCAGCTAGCAGCCAGCTAGGAGCAGTCAGCAGCTCTTAAAAAGGTGGCAGCAGCAGCAGCAGCAGCAGCTGCCAGCAGCTTGTTACGTTAGGCATTTTCGGGGTGCAATTTTGGGGCTTCTCCGTGCGTCACTGCCATGGTGTTTTCCCATCTGGGGACCAGCAGCAGCAGCAGCAGCAAAAGCCTCTGCTGCAGCAGGAGGAAAAGGTAGCCAAAATTCATAGCAGCAGCAAGAGGAAAAAGGAGCCAAAAGCATCATTTTCTATGGGTTTCAGAAGTTACGTTAGGCATTTTCGGGGTGCAATTTTGCGGCTTCTCCGTCCTTCAGAGGCATGGTGTTTTCCCCCATCCGGGGACAGCAGCAAGCAGCAGCAGCAAAAGCCTCTGCAGCAGCAGGAGGAAACGGCAGCCAAACTTCTATTCTAGCAGCACAAGTGAAAGCAGCCAAAAATCATCCATTTTCTTAGGGGTTTCAGAAGTTTTACGGTTAGGCATTTTTCGGGTGCAATTTTGGGGCTTCTCCGTCCTCTTCACTCCGCATGGTGTTTTCCCTCCGGGACCAGCAGCAGCAAGCAAGGCAGCAAAATCCTCTGCTGCAGCAAGGAGGGAAAAGGTCCAAAATTCATAGCAGCAGCAAGAGGAAAAAGTAGCCAAAATCATCATTTTCTATGGGTTTCAGAAGTTACGTTAGGCATTTTCGGGGTGCAATTTTGGGGCTTCTCCGTCCTTCACTGCCATGGTGTTTTCCCATCCGGGGACCAGCAGCAGCAGCAGCAAAAGCTTCTGCAGCAGCAGGAGGAAATGAAAAGGTAGCCAAAATCATCATTTTCTATTGGGTTTCAGAAGTTATGTTAGGCATTTTCGGGGTGTTTTGGGGCTTCTCCGTCCTTCACTGCCATGGTGTTTTCCCATCCGGGGACCAGCAGCAGCAGCAGCAAAAGCCTCTGCAGCAGCAGGAGGAAAAGGTAGCCAAAATCATCATTTTCTATGGGTTTCAGAAGTTACGTTAGGAATTTTCGGGGTGCAATTTTGGAGCTTCTCTGTCCTTCACTGCGATGGTGTTTTCCCATCCGGGGACCAGCAGCAGCAGCAAAAGCCTCTGCAGCAGTAGGAGGAAAAGGTAGCCAAAATTCATAGCAGCAGCAAGAGGAAAAAGGTGCCAAAATCATCATTTTCTATGGGTTTCAGAAGTTACGTTAGGCATTTTCGGGGTGCAAATTTCGGGTTTCTCCGTCCTTCACTGCCATGGTGTTTTCCCATCCGGGGACCAGCAGCAGCAGCAGCAAAAGCTTCTGCAGCAGCAGGAGGACAAGGTAGCCAAAATTCATAGCAGCAGCAAGAGGAAAAAGGTGCCAAAATCATCATTTTCTATGGGTTGCAGAAGTTACGTTAGGCATTTTCGGGGTGCAATTTTGGGGCTTCTCCATCCTTCACTGCCATGATGTTTTCCCACCCGAGGACCAGCAGCAGCAGCAGCAAAAACCTCTGCAGCAGGAGGAAAGGGTAGCCAAAATTCATAGCAGCAGCAAGAGGAAAAAGCGGCCAAAATCATCATTTCCTATGGGTTTCAGAAGTTACGTTAGGCATTTTCGGGGTGCAATTTTGAGGCTTCTCCGTCCTTCACTGCCATGGTGTTTTCCCATCCGGGGAACAGCAGCAGCAGCAGCAGCAAAAGCTTCTGCAGCAGCAGGAGGAAAAGGTAGCCAAAATTCATAGCAGCAGCAAGAGGAAAAAGCGGCCTGCCATGGCGTTTTCCCATCCGGGGGCCAGCAAAAGCCTCTGCAGCAGCACGAGGAAAAGGTAGCCAAAATTCATAGCAGCAGCAAGAGGAAAAAGTAGCTAAAATCATCATTTTCTGTGGGTTTCAGAAGTTACGTTAGGCATTTTCGGGGTGTTTTGGGGCTTCTCCGTCCTTCACTGCCATGGTGTTTTCCCATCCGGGGACCAGCAGCAGCAGCAGCAAAAAGCCTCTGCAGCAGCAGGAGGAAAAGGTAGCCAAAATTCATCGCAACAGCAAAAAGAAAAAGCAGCCAAAATCATCATTTTCTATGGGTTTCAGAAGTTGCGTTAGGCATTTTTGGGGTGCAATTTTGGGGCTTCTTCGTCCTTCACTGCTATAGGATTTTTTTTCCATCCGGGGGCTGTCTTTTGAACAGCAGCAGCAGCAGCAGGAGGAAATAGTAGCGAAAATCACGTGCTTCTACTATACTCCGTTTGAACAGAAGGAGCAGCAGGAGAAAAAGCAGCAGCAGAAGGAAGAAAGTGGCTCAAATCATCGTTTTCTATGGGTTTCAAACGGGGACCAGCAGCAGCAAAAGCCAAAATTCATAGCAGCAGCAAGAGGAAAAAGCAGCCCAAATCATTTTTTTCCATAGGTTTCAGAAATTACATTGGGCATTTGGGGGTGCAATGTTGGGGCTTCTCCGTCCTTCACTGCCATGGTGTTTTCCCATCCGGGGACCAGCAGCAGCACCAGCAGCAAAAGCCTCTGCAGCAGCAGGAGGAAAAGGTAGCCAAAATCATCATTTTCTATGGGTTTCAGAAGTTACGTTAGGCATTTTCGGGGTGCAATTTTGGAGCTTCTCTGTCCTTCACTGCGATGGTGTTTTCCCATCCGGGGACCAGCAGCAGCAGCAGCAAAAGCTTCTGCAGCAGCAGGAGGACAAGGTAGCCAAAATTCATAGCAGCAGCAAGAGAAAAAAGGTGCCAAAATCATCATTTTCTATGGGTTGCAGAAGTTACGTTTGGCATTTTCGGGGTGCAATTTTGGGGCTTCTCCGTCCTTCACTGCCATGATGTTTTCCCACCCGAAGACCAGCAGCAGCAGCAGCAAAAACCTCTGCAGCAGGAGGAAAGGGTAGCCAAAATTCATAGCAGCAGCAAGAGGAAAAAGCGGCCAAAATCATCATTTTCTATGGGTTTCAGAAGTCACGTTAGGCATTTTCGGGGTGCAATTTTAGGGCTTCTCCGTCCTTCACTACCATGGTGTTTTCCCATCCGGGGACCAGCAGCAGCAGCAGCAAAAGCTTCTGCAGCAGCAGGAGGACAAGGTAGCCAAAATTCATAGCAGCAGCAAGAGGAAAAAGGTGCCAAAATAATCATTTTCTATGGGTTTCAGAAGTTACGTTAGGCATTTTCGGGGTGCAATTTTGGGGCTTCTCCGTCCTTCACTGCCATGGTGTTTTCCCATCCGGGGACCAGCAGCAGCAGCAGCAAAAGCTTCTGCAGCAGCAGGAGGACAAGGTAGCCAAAATCCATAGCAGCAGCAAGAGGAAAAAGCGGCCTGCCATGGCGTTTTCCCATCGGGGGCCAGCAAAAGCCTCTGCAGCAGCACGAGGAAAAGGTAGCCAAAATTCATAGCAGCAGCAAGAGGAAAAAGTAGCTAAAATCATCATTTTCTGTGGGTTTCAGAAGTTACGTTAGGCATTTTCGGGGTGCAATTTTGGGGCCTCTCCATCCTTCACTGCCATGGTGCTTTCCCATCCGGGGACCAGCAGCAGCAGCAGCAAAAGCCTCTGCAGCAGCAGGAGGAAAAGGTAGCCAAAATTCATCGCAACAGCAAGAAGAAAAAGCAGCCAAAATCATCATTTTCTATGGGTGTTAGAAGTTGTGTTAGGCATTTTTGGGGTGCAATTTTGGGGCTTCTTCGTCCTTCACTGCTATAGGATTTTTTTCCATCCGGGGGCTGTCTTTTGAACAGCAGCAGCAGCAGCAGGAGGAAATAGTAGCGAAAATCACGTGCTTCTACATCTTCTACTATACTCCGTTTGAACAGAAGGAGCAGCAGGAGAAAAAGCAGCAGCAGCAGCAGAAGGAAGAAAGTGGCTCAAATCATCGTTTTCTATGGGTTTCAAACGGGGACCAGCAGCAGCAAAAGCCAAAATTCATAGCAGCAGCAAGAGGAAAAAGCAGCCAAAATCATTTTTTTCTATAGGCTTCAGAAATTACATTGGGCATTTTGGGGTGCAATTTTGGGGCTTCTCCGTCCTTCACTGCCATGGTGTTTTCCCATCCGGGGACCAGCAGCAGCAGCAGCAAAAGCCTCTGCAGCAGCAGGAGGAAAAGGTAGCCAAAATCATCATTTTCTATGGGTTTCAGAAGTTACGTTAGGCATTTTCGGGGTGTAATTTTGGAGCTTCTCTGTCCTTCACTGCCATGGTGTTTTCCCATCCGGGGACCAGCAGCAGCAGCAGCAAAAGCCTCTGCAGCAGCAGGAGGAAAAGGTAGCCAAAATTCATAGCAGCAGCAAGAGGAAAAAGGTGCCAAAATCATCATTTTCTATGGGTTTCAGAAGTTACGTTAAGCATTTTCGGGGTGCAATTTTGAGGCTTCTCCGTCCTTCACTGCCATGGTGTTTTCCCATCCGGGGAACAGCAGCAGCAGCAGCAGCAGCAAAAGCTTCTGCAGCAGCAGGAGGAAAAGGTAGCCAAAATTCATAGCAGCAGCAAGAGGAAAAAGTAGCCAAAATCATCATTTTCTATGGGTTTCAGAAGTTACGTTAGGGATTTTCGGGGTGCAATTTTGGAGCTTCTCTGTCCTTCACTGCGATGGTGTTTTCCCATCCGGGGACCTCTGCAGCAGCAGGAGGACAAGGTAGCCAAAATTCATAGCAGCAGCAAGAGGAAAAAGGTGCCAAAATCATCATTTTCTATGGGTTGCAGAAGTTACGTTAGGCATTTTCGGGGTGCAATTTTGGGGCTTCTCCGTCCTTCACTGCCATGATGTTTTCCCACCCGAGGACCAGCAGCAGCAGCAGCAAAAACCTCTGCAGCAGGAGGAAAAGGTAGCCAAAATTCATAGCAGCAGCAAGAGGAAAAGGTAGCCAAAATCATCATTTTCTATGGGTTTCAGAAGTCACGTTAGGCATTTTCGGGGTGCAATTTTAGGGCTTCTCCGTCCTTCACTGCCATGGTGTTTTCCCATCCGGGGACCAGCAGCAGCAGCAGCAGCAAAAGCTTCTGCAGCAGCAGGAGGACAAGGTAGCCAAAATTCATAGCAGCAGCAGGAGGAAAAAGGTGCCAAAATCATCATTTTCTATGGGTTTCAGAAGTTACGTTAGGCATTTTCGGGGTGCAATTTTGGGGCTTCTCCGTCCTTCACTGCCATGGTGTTTTCCCATCCGGGGACCAGCAGCAGCAGCAGCAGCAGCAGCAAAAGCTTCTGCAGCAGCAGGAGGACAAGGTAGCCAAAATCCATAGCAGCAGCAAGAGGAAAAAGCGGCCTGCCATGGCGTTTTCCCATCGGGGGCCAGCAAAAGCATCTGCAGCAGCAGGAGGAAAAGGTAGCCAAAATTCATAGCAGCAGCAAGAGGAAAAAGTAGCCAAAATCATCATTTTCTGTGGGTTTCAGAAGTTACGTTAGGGATTTTCGGGGTGCAATTTTGGGGCTTCTCCGTCCTTCACTGCCATGGTGTTTTCCCATCCGGGGACCAGCAGCAGCAGCAGCAAAAGCCTCTGCAGCAGCAGGAGGAAAAGGTAGCCAAAATTCATCGCAACAGCAAGAAGAAAAAGCAGCCAAAATCATCATTTTCTATGGGTGTCAGAAGTTGTGTTAAGCATTTTTGGGGTGCAATTTTGGGGCTTCTTCGTCCTTCACTGCTATAGGATTTTTTTCCATCCGGGGGCTGTCTTTTGAACAGCAGCAGCAGCAGCAGCAGCAGGAGGAAATAGTAGCGAAAATCACGTGCTTCTACTATACTCCGTTTGAACAGAAGGAGCAGCAGGAGAAAAAGCAGCAGCAGCAGCAGAAGGAAGAAAGTGGCTCAAATCATCGTTTTCTATGGGTTTCAAACGGGGACCAGCAGCAGCAAAAGCCAAAATTCATAGCAGCAGCAAGAGGAAAAAGCAGCCAAAATCATTTTTTTCTATAGGTTTCAGAAATTACATTGGGCATTTTGGGGTGCAATTTTGGGGCTTCTCCGTCCTTCACTGCCATGGTGTTTTCCCATCCGGGGACCAGCAGCAGCAGCAGCAAAAGCCTCTGCAGCAGCAGGAGGAAAAGGTAGCCAAAATCATCATTTTCTATGGGTTTCAGAAGTTACGTTAGGCATTTTCGGGGTGTAATTTTGGAGCTTCTCTGTTTTCCCATCCGGGGACCAGCAGCAGCAGCAGCAGCAAAAGCCTCTGCAGCAGCAGGAGGAAAAGGTAGCCAAAATTCATCGCAACAGCAAGAAGAAAAAGCAGCCAAAATCATCATTTTCTATGGGTTTCAGAAGTTGCGTTAGGCATTTTTGGGGTGCAATTTTGGGGCTTCTTCGTCCTTCACTGCCATGATGTTTTCCCACCCGAGGACCAGCAGCAGCAGCAGCAAAAACGTCTGCAGCAGGAGGAAAAGGTAGCCAAAATTCATAGCAGCAGCAAGAGGAAAAAGGTGCCAAAATCATCATTTTCTATGGGTTTCAGAAGTTACGTTAGGCATTTTCGGGGTGCAATTTTAGGGCTTCTCCGTCCTTCACTACCATGGTGTTTTCCCATCCGGGCGCAGCAGCAGCAAAAGCTTCTGCAGCAGCAGGAGGACAAGGTAGCCAAAATTCATAGCAGCAGCAAGAGGAAAAAGGTGCCAAAATCATCATTTTCTATGGGTTTCAGAAGTTACGTTAGGCATTTTCGGGGTGCAATTTTGGGGCTTCTCCGTCCTTCACTGCCATGGTGTTTTCCCATCCGGGGACCAGCAGCAGCAGCAGCAGCAGCAGCAAAAGCTTCTGCAGCAGCAGGAGGACAAGGTAGCCAAAATCCATAGCAGCAGCAAGAGGAAAAAGCGGCCTGCCATGGCGTTTTCCCATCGGGGGCCAGCAAAAGCTTCTGCAGCAGCAGGAGGAAAAGGTAGCAAAAATTCATAGCAGCAGCAAGAGGAAAAAGTAGCCAAAATCATCATTTTCTGTGGGTTTCAGAAGTTACGTTAGGGATTTTCGGGGTGCAATTTTGGGGCTTCTCCGTCCTTCACTGCCATGGTGTTTTCCCATCCGGGGACCAGCAGCAGCAGCAAAAGCCTCTGCAGCAGCACGAGGAAAAGGTAGCCAAAATTGTTCCAACACCCCATCGCAACAGCAAGAAGAAAAAGCAGCCAAAATCATCATTTTCTATGGGTGTCAGAAGTTGTGTTAGGCATTTTTGGGGTGCAATTTTGGGGCTTCTTCGTCCTTCACTGCTATAGGATTTTTTTCCATCCGGGGGCTGTCTTTTGAACAGCAGCAGCAGCAGCAGGAGGAAATAGTAGCGAAAATCACGTGCTTCTACATCTTCTACTATACTCCGTTTGAACAGAAGGAGCAGCAGGAGAAAAAGCAGCAGCAGCAGCAGAAGGAAGAAAGTGGCTCAAATCATCGTTTTCTATGGGTTTCAAACGGGGACCAGCAGCAGCAAAAGCCAAAATTCATAGCAGCAGCAAGAGGAAAAAGCAGCCAAAATCATTTTTTTCTATAGGTTTCAGAAATTACATTGGGCATTTTGGGGTGCAATTTTGGGGCTTCTCCGTCCTTCACTGCCATGGTGTTTTCCCATCCGGGGACCAGCAGCAGCAGCAGCAAAAGCCTCTGCAGCAGCAGGAGGAAAAGGTAGCCAAAATCATCATTTTCTATGGGTTTCAGAAGTTACGTTAGGCATTTTCGGGGTGCAATTTTGGAGCTTCTCTGTCCTTTCACTGCGATAGTGTTTTCCCATCCGGGGACCAGCAGCAGCAGCAGCAAAAGCCTCTGCAGCAGTAGGAGGAAAAGGTAGCCAAAATTCATAGCAGCAGCAAGAGGAAAAAGGTTCCAAAATCATCATTTTCTATGGCTTTCAGAAGTTACGTTAGGCATTTTCGGGGTGCAATTTTGGGGCTTCTCCGTCCTTCACTGCCATGGTGTTTTCCCATCCGGGGACCAGCAGCAGCAGCAGCAAAAGCTTCTGCAGCAGCAGGAGGAAAAGGTAGCCAAAATTCATAGCAGCAGCAAGAGGAAAAAGGTGCCAAAATCATCATTTTCTATGGGTTTCAGAAGTTACGTTAGGGATTTTCGGGGTGCAATTTTGGGGCTTCTCCGTCCTTCACTGCCATGGTGTTTTCCCATCCGGGGACCAGCAGCAGCAGCAGCAAAAGCCTCTGCAGCAGCACGAGGAAAGGGTAGCCAAAATTCATAGCAGCAGCAAGAGGAAAAAGTAGCTAAAATCATCATTTTCTATGGGTTTCAGAAGTTACGTTAGGCATTTTCGGGGTGCAATTTTGGGGCTTCTCCGTCCTTCACTGCCATGGTGTTTTCCCATCCGGGGACCAGCAGCAGCAGCAGCAGCAGCAAAAGCCTCTGCAGCAGCAGGAGGAAAAGGTAGCCAAAATTCATAGCAGGAACAAGAAGAAAAAAAGCCAAAATCATAATTTTCTATGGGTTTCAGAAGTTACGTTAGGCATTTTTGGGGTGCAATTTTGGGGCTTCTTCGTCCTTCACTGCTATAGGGTTTTTTTCCATCCGGGGGCTGTCTTTTGAACAGCAGCAGCAGCAGCAGCAGCAGGAGGAAATAGTAGCGAAAATCACATGCTTCTACTATACTCCGTTTGAACAGAAGGAGCAGCAGGAGCAGAAGCAGCAGCAGCAGAAGGAGGAAAAAGTGGCTCAAATCATCGTTTTCTATGGGTTTCAGAAGTTACGTTAGGCATTTTTGGGGTGCAATTTTGGGGCTTCTTCGTCCTTCACTGCTATAGGGTTTTTTTCCATCCGGGTGCTGTCTTTTTGAACAGCAGCAGCAGCAGCAGCAGGAGGAAATAGTAGCGAAAATCACATGCTTCTACTGTACTCCGTTTGAACAGAAGGAGCAGCAGGAGCAGAAGCAGCAGCAGCAGCAGGAGGAAAAAGTGGCTCAAATCAACATGAAGGAACCAGCGGTGCATGAAGTGTTTCAAGAATGTCTCAAGAAATACAGACAAACTGACATGCTGACACAACCTCGGTTGCTTGTTCCGGGGTCGGCGGCAGGGGCGGCAGCCCTTAGATATATATATATCTATCTTTCAGTACTGTTTATACTTGTCCATCCATGAAAAGTATTGTTATCTACAATAACCCGGAAAAAAGATGCAAAACAGGTGTGATTGATTTTTATCCAGTCTAGAAAGGGATGGTCGATTCAACCACCAAAATAAGGCACCAATGAGTCCAACGAGTCATGTCAACCAATAAAAGAAAGGCATTGAAGAAACCTGAAAGGCTGATAAGATGTCACACATATATACAAATTGGCCGCAAAAAAAAAACTGGCGAATTGAATCTTGCATCCAAAACATTGGCATCTAAATAGTGATTGCTCACCAAACTCTAATCTGACTTTGACATGTTGTCTTCACGAAAGTTTTAACCGGTTTCTAAGTGGCACATCCCAGTAGATCCAATATGAATCCAATCAAACAAGCAGGAATTGATGTTGTTTTAACGTATAAGTGACGGAAGAATGAATATAAATAAACTGACATTAAGATTCTATCTTGTATATACACATATAAAGAAACCATGATAGGCAGTTTCATACCGAGATATGACTGCTGTCAGCAGCAAGAATCAAGCTAATACAGGGCTCAACTGCCCAGTGCTCCCCAGTGTTGGTGATTTCTAGACTTGCCCACATCATCGCTGGTTCTATCGTCAGAAGCCCTGATGTCTGGTGATTTCTTGTATCATCTCAACCGGTGCTTTTTGGTAAAAATTGGGGGGTCGGTTTGGTATACCATCTATCATCATTTACCTGTTGTTAAAGGGGTTTCTTCAAACCCCTCTATTCATCAACCAACCAATGGGAAAAGGACATCTATGGTTGGTGCTTGGTAAGCCCCAAAAATAGAAGTTCGTCGCTTTTGGGATCATCATCAATCATCATCCCATTTCAAACGGAAAAGAAGAACATGTTCTTTCCAGCCGATAATGGTCTTTAAAAAGTTTTTTTCAAATGGACATCATCCCATTTCATGGAAAAATAGGGATACCCCCAGTCATCATCCATTTGAATCGGATTTTCATGGATTTTCCATGAAATAAACCAACCAGCGATAAAGGGGTAGCCCGGTAGCCCTATGGAAAACACCATTTCTCCCACGTCAGCACCGCCAGGGCACCATGGAGTCTCGATAACCTGGGCTGGCCCATTTTGGCAGCCAGCCGCCAGCCTGACCATGGACCCTAACGTTTCCCGGCCTGGTAAACATACATACATAGCTATTGAAAATGGCCATAGAAATAATGGATTTTCCCATTGAAAAATGGTGATTTTCCCATCAGTTACGTTACCACGTTTACTCTAGAGGGTACGGCTGCAAAACCAAGCCGCTCACCTAGGCTTTATGGTAGATATATGTAGATCTATGACTATAATGATGTAGTAACATGGGTTAATCAACGAAAACAACGACTCACGGGCCCAAAGATGAAGCTCCGGCAGATCACGAAATGACGCACCATGGCGCACCTCAAAGGAGTTCAGCCATCCCGCCACAAAGTTGGAGAGTTGCTTCGGATACGCGATGGACAACAAAGGATAGACCTGCCGCTGTTTCAACGGCTCTGTGATGATCTTTGCTGGTCTTTGATTTCGAGGAAAGTGGAGAATTGGATGATTTTGATTGATTAAATCCCTGAAAATAAGCGAAAAAACATGCACTGCCCCAAAAACACCGAAAAATTGATGGTGTCATATGGTTTTGCCATAGTAAATGACCAAAGACTATACGCTTCTGTGATGTACGCCCATACTTAAATTACCGGTAAGTTCTCTGCATTGGTCTAAAGTTTAAAGTCGGTGCAATTTGTAGCAATAACACATGTTGCACTCAATATCAGTATCTCAAGAACACCTCAGACATCTCAATTACTTTGGAAAAGTATTGCCTAATAACTTAACATAGCTTTGGAAAATGGCCGATGTATAGATAATTTACTATGCAAAATGGCAATTTTCATTGATTGTCCATAGCTAGATGTATGTTGAATTACCAGCTGCGCTGCGTTCAGGCCCAGTTGCAGTTCGGAAGGTGTCCCAAAAGCCATTGTCCTCGGCAAGCACTGGGACCCTGAACATCAAGATCAGAAAAATTCTCCATTGCTATCAGGCGGTTAGGAGATATCAGCTATAATATGATATTTCCCATGATTATATATCGGTTTGTATCATCCCCCAACTAATCATGAATCAACTGAGTATAGTTCCTTAGCTTTCCATGGCCAATAGAGAATATGGATATAATGATACATACAGTAGCTCCGAAAACGCTCCCCAACCACTGGATAGATTGTCAATGATGTTTTTTTGCACCATTTAGCTAGTCACTGAGAGTCCACATACGTCTGAAGAATTCAGGGTAGCATATACTTCCATGTACATTGCCATCATGAACAGTTTACTGCTAGCATCTCCCCGAAAAGAACATGCCAACTATCATGTGGTTGGCAAACTCAATTCGAGCTCATTGCATTTCATAGAGAAAATTAACGGCTCCCTCCATGTACTACCGGATACACTAGAACACAAATACGGATCCACAGTTCTACGGGTCATTGCTTCCATAGCTTTGGTAAATTACCAGATGTTAATCCAGAAATATGGTAGTAACTAGGGTTCATGCTATGTATATATATATACTATGTATGTATATATATATATATATCATACAATATTCTATACTGTAGTTACATGGGTTCATAAACCAACAAGCATCGGCCGGGAAACCGCCTTGTATGATTACTTTAAAGGTTGTTGTTAGTATGCTGATTGATGGTTTCAACCCATCTGAAAAAGATGTTTAAAATTTAACATGATAACACGAAAAACACCTTCCTGTAAACATAGATAAGAATTTGCGGAAATCCCACCATTTGTAGATTCCTACATCTTTTTGTATGTTTACAGGAGGGTAAGGTAAGGTAAGGTACAATCCCACATTATATCCTATTACATCTCATGATTACCCAATGATTTTTGCCATTATGTTCCATGTTATAGCTATTGATATCCCATGACTATTCACAATTTTGTTGGCAAAATACCCACTAATAACCATATTATTTTCCAATTAATTAAATAAGAAGGAAAATCACGTAAATTTCCATGAGTCATTGGATTGCTTTAAGGGCAATGTTGCAGGGGAAATGTTGCAGGAAACCATGGTAAATCCTGTAGATTTTTCCCTTGAACCAATCCAGTGAATTAGTCAATTTGGGTCATCATCTGTCAACTTTCCACTACTTAAGTCAGCATCAATTCCCATGAAATATATTCAAATATCAATTAAATCCCGTGAGATCCTATGAAATCCCATGTAATGCTACCTAAATCGCATGAAATCCCCATGAAATCACCCAAATGTCAACCGTCATGTTGGGTCATCGATTTCCGATTCCCCCAAGGCTCACTAACTCCGATGCCCGCCATCACTTGCCCGCTGTACGGGCTCCAGTGTCGTATGCCTTGGAAGGACTTGGAACTCTCAGTGACGGCCCAAGACGCGGTTCGAATTGCTTCCAAAAGGGTGAGGAAACAGTTGGAGAACACATCAACGTCGGTTTACTGAAGATAATTTCTGGTTGGTGGTATACCTACCCCTCTGAAAAATATGAGTTCGTCACTTGAGATGATGATTCCCAATATATGGAAAAATAAAATTCATGCTCCAAACCACCAACCAGGTGACAATTTGCAGGCTCTTTGGGGTTTGAGCCGCAGATTTGTTGGTTATAACTTATAACCCACGGCAACACTAATAAATTTGACCCATCTCGACTCTCCATATGAAGTAATATCCCTCGCTACGAATGGTCCCCCAACCCTGGCCCTTGGTTTGGGAGACACCGGCAGCCCCTCAAAAAACTGACGCCTGTAGGCGTCTCTTCATCCAAACGCCGCGGGAAAAGCAGGGCCCGGTAGAGTGAGGTGTAGAAGACTTCCAGGCGCCTCATTGAGCTCGGTCGGAGAGGCGAAGCTTCTGGGGTCTTGAACATTGTTGTATCCCATCTTTGGGTATGGAAAATCATGGAAAATCACCATCTATCTGTAATAGGTAATCAACAATAGTTTTGCCATGATGGGCCATGTTCAATAATTAGTCATGTTGATTGCCAGAGGGTACCTCAAGGTTAACAAGGCCAAGGTTAACCCATGTTCAAAGGATTCGTTGCAACTTTCACACCCCGTTGAAACCTTTCAACCCGCCTGAAGGTTGCAGCAGTAGCCGGCCCTGCGTCTAAAACCTGCGCGGGAATGAACAACTTGGGGGTTCCAATGGGCTTCAAACATGTGTCCTTCTAAAACCAATTGTATATACCTCTCCAGTAAACGAGCATATCTAGAGAAAAATGTACCATTTATAGATGTGTCACCTACAAAACAATGTGATGTTCATTGATTTTACCCTCTGGTTATTTAACATAGCCATGGAAAATCCACCCGTTTTTAATAGGTAAACCATCTATTTCGATTAGGGTCATCTATACCATGGCTATGTTAGTCATAACCAGAGGGTACTGTACATATTACCAAAAGCTATGGGATGATCTAAAACCCAAAAGAGGCCTGGTGCAGGCCAAATCCTGTTGTGTAAACCTCTGCAAGTCTCTAGGGTGGCAGGCACTTTTTCTTGGTGAAATCCCATGTTTTGTTCTGAAAATGTCCCATATTGAGTTGGTGAAATCTTCAACTGTTTCCCCAAAAACATCGAATAAGTTCTCCATGTTTGCAACTTCAGTCCAATTTTTGGTGAAATCTCTATTTTTCTTGGTTAAATTACCATGTCTGGAAATGACAATTTTTCTTCGTTAAACCCATCATTTTTTTGGCGAACTCCCCCCCAAACCACCGTTCACCGCAGCCGCGGCCTCCACTTTCCGCAGCAACTTTCGCCAGGCGTCTCGACCTTCACTAACCAGGTCGTCGAAGGTCTTGCCCTTCACCTGAGATTTAAGGAGTTGGATGATTACCTATCCCATAGGATCCATGGTGCTGCTATATATGGTAACATGGATCCCATCAATATACCCCCAATAAATGTTAGCATATATATACCAGCACCATGGATCCTATGGGTATGGGACCAATAATAATAGGGCAAGATAATTATATCCCATGGGACTAATGATAATAGGGACTAATGATATTCCTAGTCCCTAGTCGGGATAATCATATATTACCTATAGTTAATTTCCATGGGACTAATGATATTACCTATGGGACTAATAATAATAATGATAATAGGATATTTCCGTTAACAACCCATGATAATTAGTACAGTAATCAATTAATCTCTACTAATCTGGCTTACTAATCTAATTGAAATCTTTACTTATCTATATGTTATTATTCAAGATTACCAATCCCATTAGAGATAAATAGTCCATTACTATAATAATATGAACTGATAGATTTGGATATTGCCGATAATGAATTGGAGATTTGGATTATGAATCTCTATATTAATGGAAATGTCATGGGAATATAGTGGGATACTCATTAAATGGAATTACACCCCCAAAAATTATATGGAGGTTTCCTAAGTCATGGAGATACCCCAATTGCTGCATGGTTTAAAATGGAAAATCCGATTTTATTTCATGTATATAGTGTATAATAATATTATTAATATAACGTAAATAGTTTCATTGGATGTCATCAAAGTGTTCCTGCAAATTCTTTTGTTGGATCTTGTCTTTCTTGTATAAGACGATTACTGTCAATTATTATTATTGTCTTATTTTTCCTAATTAATGTTTTACTTGTTTTCTGCACAATAGTTGCAGCACAGCGCCAAGAAATCACAAAAGCCAAGAATATCCAAGAATCCAAAAGCTACAACAGCCTCGAAAGCCACGAAGCCAGGCTGGAAAACAAATAACAAAGAACAAATACCCCTTAGTTTGTAAACTCCATTGAGTATGTATTAAGAATGTATTAAGTATGTATAATATAATGACATGACAAATCTACCATAAACCCATATGAACCCTAGTTAACCATGTTTAATCTAGTGAACTAAACCAGCATAGCCAAGGTTTCTGGGGGCTCGTGAACGTTCCGGCGGGACCTTGGTATTCAAAAGTTTCCCTAGGGTACCCCAATAGCTGCATGGGTTTTTTCGTATCGAAAATCATTAAAAATCAAAAAAAATGATGTTTTTGGGACCTCTAGGATTTAGGAAACCTCCATATATTGTCACCATAGTAACCTAGTAGTTCTAGGATTTATATCACCTTCTGCTGGCTGGAAGGCAGGATGTGGTGAAAGCCTTTCCCCGTTCTGCCTGGTCAAATCTCAATCTCCATTCTTCTCCATTTTCGCTATACAATTGCAGTAAATCCCCATGTTCAGACGTGGTTCTTGAAACCCTACCCTCCCGTAATCAAACATGGCAATGAAAATTCCCCATTGATACATGATTTTCCATACATCCTAGCTTGCCATCATTGATTTTCCGAAAAAGCAATTAATAACCCAGAACAATCCAAATATATCCCCGTTATATAATACCCAAACATTTCCGTTGCCATACCACCATTTTCGGTGGTGAAACCTCCCTGACGGATATCCCAAGCCCACCAGTTGAACATCTCCGAAACCACCGGCGAACCTCCGCATCCACGGCCCTTAAGGCTTGAGCGGCTGAGATGAAGCCTCCGCAATTCAGTTCGGGGCTTCCCAATGACTTCGACTTCACAACCTTCGGGTTCCTGGTGGTGATTTTGGTCACATCCCGGAAAATGTCTTCAATTCAGGATATATACCAAGTGTCTATGGAGAGCTACGATGATTATGACTTGATGCCTGACCTTCATGCGATGTTTGATTGTTTCATTCGTCAGCCATAGGGTATCCATTGTCGTGATCCCCGAAGAAGAAACAGAAAAAATGCTGCCACGATAGCTTTTATCAAGACTTGTTGTGCGGGCATCTGGGCTTACATCCTCACCAGCAAGAACATATCTGGATCATTCTGGATCAATATAATTCCTAAAGACTATTTAGTTTAATGTCCCTGTTGAGTTTGATGAGCCATCATGAACGTTTTCCCTTGAACCAACCCAGTGAACCGCTACTATCAACGGATTTGTTTTTCATTTCGGGAACACAGATGGTTAGAAAATGTGGTAAATATCAGACATCCTCATGGTTAACGGTTAAACCATATTGAACCTCCCCAACCCGTTTTAATTCAGGTTTCAACCATGAATTTTCACTTCACCGAAGCAGCTGGTGCCAATGTGGATCTCAAGCTCCTGCACGAGGTTTCTCGGGATTTTTCAGCTTGCCATCTGGAGGTTGTAACCCATAGGATCCATGGTGCTGCTATATATATGATAACATGGATCCCATCAATATACCCCCAATAAATGTTAGCATATACATACCAGCACCATGGATCCGTCATTGGTAATTTAAGAGTTTGCCATTGAACATTACCATAGAAATAGTTAATTTACCCATGAAAAATGGTGATGTTCCATAGCTATGTTAGTTTACCAGAGGGTACCAAATGTGGTCTCAAAACTACAGTACGAAAAAGTCTCGAAACATCGTTTCTTCTCACTGACAAGTGCAAATCCTGTGCTCAAGACCTGCCAGAGGAATCTTTGTGCCACGCTTAGCAGCTACCAAAGTTCATTTGTGCTGGGATATTGTGATGAGATCACCCTCTTGCTTGCTTCACTGATGCATCCAAGTCAGGATTTGTGGTTGACAGCCCTCAACATGGATGACTATCAATACTAATTAACAATGATACAGGTTGATAATGGTAGTGGTACCTGCACAATGAACATAAATAGAAGCTATGATTTAAAAAAATGTACAGTAACAATAAGTGATAATATGACCATATATGATAATATGTGATTCTACGTTATAAAATGTAGCAATAGCAATTCATAAGAAGAACCAATACATGTGGGGTGTCATTTTTGGCAATACCATGGACACTATATGGCTCTGCATCACTAACAATATTGCTATCAATATGCCTGGCAGTACTGGTGTCACCAATATAATACACTAATGTATTACCAATGTATTACTATATCAAATATTAGCATGAAAAATATTCCTACATCAACTATTTTACTCAGATCTTACTAATATATCATTCATCTAAGTCTATTAAATTCTATCACCATATTACTAGTATATTAGTCATATTCCTTTCCAGCTCCCAACCCGGTCCCACCCTTTCGTCCCGCGAAAGCGCGCTCCTGCTGTTCTGCCACGAAGCAGCAATGCCGCGGCACGGTCTCCTGGTCAAAAATCCATGGTCGTCCCAGGAGATTTTCAAAATGGTCACGTGACCAATGGAAAATGTCACAAAGACTTTTAGCAAATCCAGGTTTTTGTCCAACAAAAGGAGATTTGCAAACCATTTCTGGTGGTTTAATGCAATTAAACGAGATAATTCATGGGATGCAACGAACTAAGTTTATATGATATGTGGGTTTGTCTGTGGATGTAATCCCAATTTGTGGCCCGTGGAACATGCTGATTTTTTTTGCTCAATGATTGACCATCAAATTTTGGGGTAATGTCATGAAGCTGGAACCGCAGCTTACTCAATTTTGGATGATGGTTTTCCGGATGCGAATGGAGCTACCTAACTTAGAGAATGTTCCGAAAGGGGTAACACGTGAATACTGTCAGCATCAGTCGAATATCTTGTTGACATTCTTTTTTGTGGGATTTTCCAGTCATTTAAAGTCCCATTCTCCAAAACTTTTGGGACCTGCTGGTGATGCCGGCCTTACAGTTTGGAGGTCCACTCGTCAGCCCAGGCTGCTTCTTCTTTTTGGCCCTCTCATCCTGCCGGCTCGGCAAAGGTCAGACCCCAATGGAAAAAGTGTGGGGTAAAACCCATAGGATCCATGGTGCTGGTATATATGCTAATATATGACTGGGGTATATTGATGGGATCCATGTTACCATATATATATATATATAGCATACATGGATCCTATGGGAAATGATAGCTTGAAAACGGTTGAACACGCTTGAAACGAAAAAGGTTCCGCTCTGAGAATCGATGTGAAATCAGCTATCCCTGCAAGGTCTCAAGTGCTGCTCGCTTTGGCAGCCCACAAGTGCTGCTTGCTTTGCCATTTTTACCCGATTGCATCTATATTTGCAAATCTGTATATATATATATACACGAATAATCATAACTATACAAACATTGCGTAGTATTGCATACAAGTATTTGGAATAAGGAGCCACTACAACATAATACAACATGCTACTGAATTCTGCAGGTCGCAGGCTTGGATCGTGAAAAAACTGTCCCAATTTTTTGATGTTATGTCCACATGGCAGTGTGTCAAAACCAATAGTACCCCTGTAGTTCACATCAAAATAGCTGGTAAATGATGTTCATCCCACTAAAAATGGTATTAATAGGTATTGATCCATAGCCACATAAAACTAATGTTTTGAGTTGGTTTTTAGACGCCATGAACTGTAGAAAAAACTCATCATATTCGCCATTGAACCACGATTATTGGGGGTATATGGTTTTATATCTATTGTATATTATATCCCTAATTATATATACAGTATATGGGATATCCAGTTATACCCAACAAAAAACTTTAAGTGGATATAAGTGGGATATTCAACATATAAGTGCCACCTCCCGTGTTTATACTCATTTTGATTCATTTGTCAACACATTCATAATGGGATATCCCAGTTATCCCAGTTATACCCAGTTTTAGAACAACATTGACCCAGTATCAACACATATATATATGGGATATCCGGTTATACCGATCATATCCCATGTTTCTCATTAAACCACGATGATTGGGTGTATATGGTGATATATATATATATTATTTCATGTTATTTTATTGTATTATATTAGATTATATATAATTTATATGATCCCCCGTTATTGATACCCAGTATGTTTTGCAGAGCATTTTGTATACTTTCCAGACTACAAAATGCTCTGCAAAACATAAATTGCTGAAATAACCTCCAGTTATACCCTCTGGTAATTTAACATAGCTATGGAAAATCACCATTTTTAATGGGAAAATCCACTATAAATGGTGATTTTCCATAGTTTTTTGTATGTCCACCAGAGGGTATCCATTCTAAATACTCAATGGGTGCCACTGTGCTCGAAGTTCCCACCTGGAGATGGCATCCACCATCGCTCCACCAGGTGAAGTGCGCGCAGTTGGCGGTCCTTGGGAGGGGCCCCGGGGGTCCTTGGGGCCGGGTCTCCGAACGGAGATGATTTCCATGGGAAAATCTGACCCGGAAACCATTGTTTTTTTCCACGCAAAAATGGTGATTTCATGGTGACCCCATGGATCATTGACTAAGTAAGTGATTTGGGAGTTAATGGGAGACTTAGTGGGGTTCGATGGGATACTTCATGATTTAAGTGAACATCTTATCACCGGAAACCATGGTTTTTCCCGCCAAACATGAGGCCAATCCTGGTGTCAAACCAATCACCGAAACCAATCCCATGACCCGTTGTTCAACGGTAGAAACTATGTGGATATGACTCTGGATAAATCTAGATACCCTCTGGTAAACATACAAAAAACTATGGAAAATCACCATTTTTAATGGGTAATTCAACTATTTCCATGGCCATTTTCAATAGCTATGTTAGTTTACTAGAGGGTAATATGGGATCATGGGATACCCTCTGGCTGAATTTCTGGCTGAATTTACGCATTTGGGGATGGCTCCCGGAATCCGTTTATTCATCCAGATTCATGGAATATTGGTGGAATATGAACAGGAGTATAATGTAATACAATAATGTGATATAATATAATATAATATAGTATAGTATAATATAATGTAGTATTTTTTAAAAAACAAAAACGTGTATATAATATAATATAATGGGAACCCCCTACTTTCATAGCTTTAGACTGTTGGGACATGGTATGATAAGTCTTTGTTGGATTTTCAGGGTGGTCATACCCACTTTCTGGTAGTCCCACATTGCTATGGTATAGATGGCCAATTTAGTTTGATGATTCACCTTTCAACAATGATGTTCCATAGCTATGTTAAATCACCATAGGTGGCTTAAATTATCAGGACTCAGGACTGAATGAAATATGACGTGATGAAACTTATGAACTCAGGACTCAAATCGTTGGGTGTGTTGAATATTACTATATCATCGGCTTGAAAAGTGGTGGCTTAATCAAGAAAGTCGGGACGACCTACCCCAAGAAAATGGTTGATGGTGATTTAACCAACAAATTTGGTGATCACCAACAATTATTTTCCGTAGAGATGTTGTACATGGGGGATTCAGCCAACAACGCTCGGACGCTTTTTAGCCGCTGGTTGCTTGAACATTCAGCTGTGAAAGATATGCTTGGCAGTGGGGATCGCCATCCCATTTCTAGGCTATGTACATATATATATATATATCATATATATACATATATAATGTTATATTATATATATGATATATATATATATATCTACATATATATATATCATATATATATATATGTATCATGTACATATATATACATATCATAATATATCATATATATTATATTTATATATATGTACATATACATAATATATATATATATTATGTATATATATACATATATTCTGTATATTTCCATATATATATATGATATATATATATCATATATATATATACATATATTATATTATGTATAATGTCATCTAGATAAATGATCCTAAATCCCATCCCTCAGTTATATTGAATTCACATGGCTCCCCAAACTGAACACATCCAGTACTAAAGCCGGTGTTAAAAATGGGCTATTTCGCATTGGGAGGAAGGACTTGATTCAGGCTAATCGTTAGATGGCTATGGACCTATGGATCAATATCTGTGGATAATCCATTTTGGGGGTCACCTGGGCTACAGGGTTTTGACTCATAGCCATATATCATATTTTGGGATTTACAGTAACGTGATTTAACCCTCGAACATAGCGGGGTTAATATAGTTCCACTTAAGCTCTGGTGGTCAATGAATTATAATTGGGATTAACGCTCAAAAATGATGGTAGTAGCTGGTGGTTGACAGACAACAACAATCCTTTTGAGGGGTTGGGGACTTGCTAAGCGGGATATTCAGGCTTATGAACATGATTAAGCATAGGACATTTTCCTATTGGCCCAGTACCTGGCTTTTGAAACCAATATTGGTGCTTTGGGTATATCAGTTAATAATATGTATAACCCATGATATAACCCATTCATTTCATTTAGATAACGATCATCCATTTCTTGTGCCCACACTGGGCGACCCATGGACCATCATGCACCATACTTGGTAGATCCGAGGATCTGCTTGCAACGTCTATGACACTCTTCCATGCTGTTCAGAGCAATCCGTTCTTTTCCTGCCGCAAACAGCCGCGGGTCATGAACATGAAGGTTCAAAGGTCGGGGGTCAGTCTGACGGGAAATCTGCTGGGAAATCTGGTGCACTATGTGAATTGCTGGATGTTCATCATCCCTGAAAAAAGATACCCTCTGGTAAACATACAAAAAGCTATTGAAAATGGCCATTTATAGTGAATTTTCCCATGAAAAATGGTGATTTTCCATAGTTTTTAAATCATGTCCCTCTCTCCACAACTAGATATATGGGGCCCCATATCCCAACAATAATTGTCATTATGTATGATAGTCATATTATTATTATTGGTTTTATTATAACTATAACTATCATGATCCCAACAAAAACTATAGTTATCCCGATAATACCCAACTACTGTATAACTAACTACCAATGATATAACTATCATTATATCATAGTTATCCCAACAACAACTGGGTATAACGATCAAGGTGTTAGTCCTGTAGGCCCATACCCCTGTCCGTGACCGTGTAGCCTGGCATGTTCATGGGCTCATAACCTCGTCAAACGGCGCCGTCGGACCAAGCCATGTTAAGGGGACACGTGGGAAGGGAGTTCCGTCACACGTTTGGTTAAACGTTGTAGTAAATACGGTGAAAAAAAAAACGCCGCTACAAAAAAACAAAAAAAACGAATTCAATGAAATGGTGAAGCCTCCTTGTAGCTGGCAATTTGCCGTTCATGATATCTAGTTAAGTTGAAAAAATAGCTGTTAACAGCAAAGTATCTTGTGACTGATCTTTGATGATCTTTGGTCGGGTCCCGTTGCTGGAAAGTGTACCACATAAATAGAGCACCTTTCTTACATGGTCATCAGGCGGCTCAGAGCACACTTTAATGATAAGGCTCATCGAGGTTGTATTTTAATTAATTTGCTTGTACATAAGATCGGTGTACGTACAGCATATATTCGCACATTTATAGAAGATGGTATGTTGCGGTTCCTATAGGCATTTGTACTTATGATTTATATGCAATAGCATATGTAATTATGTATGTGTTGTCATCTTCCAATACACATGCCAAGTTCATTGCTTGAAAAAGGTTTCACGACGATGGCGACTGCCATGACAGGTGTTGATCCATCCCCACTTATCAAGACCACGAGTTTCGATGTATCTACCATGAACCCAACAGCTTTTTCGGAGTCCAACCAACTTAGCGAACTGGGGCACCACCCAAACATATTGTTGATCTGGAATATCCTGTTATGATATTTTACGGGACACAATATAGTGGGGATAATCATGGGGTGGCAGAATAGAGTCTTGGACAAACTTGAAAAAATAAATCCAAGAGAGTGTTTCTACACATCTCAGGTTTTTTTCCTCATCCCGTGTGAAAAATATTCATTAGAACCATAAGTTAATCACCATGTTTCGGGTCGTCACCCAAAACATGATGTTCAAACCTAGTCTAAGAATTAACCACCATTCTAATCACCGTGTTTTTTCCTGAACTAAACATGGTCAAACCCCGAACTGCCCGGGCACCAAAGTCATGTTCGAAGCAATCGGACAACGCGATTTCCTCGATCCTGGCTTGGCCTGACGCACAGATCGAGTGGCCACTCCCTATACCCAGGAACGCTATATTTCCATGTATATATAATATATATATACATATATGAATATACATGTATACACATTATACAAACATGTGTGTATGCAGTACATGTGTATGTATATATATATATATACACACACGTATATTTGATATGTTTGTGACATACTTAAACATATATATATATATATAGTAAATAAATATGTGTATTTATATTTCTCTAACTATCACACATACATTTTCATACATACATTAGTAGGTCTTCCCCACAATCAAATGATCTATTGAAATGCATTGAAATGGGATGAAATGGGGATATCCCAGCAAACCAGATTCATTTACCATAGGGTACCCACAAGCACGTCAGGTATTGTCAACCCCGGATCAATTTTCCCCACTATTGAATGGCCATTGAAAAATGGGTGAGAAACATGGTGATTTAACCAGCAACCATGAGGATTATATTGGATACAATTTAATGGGATTTATCCATGAAAAATTGTTTAAGCAACCCCACTAGACTCCCATTAAACCACCATGTTTCATGGTTAAACCGTTCAACCACAATATTTTCCACCATTTTGGTCGCCTAAAATCCCATTTTCCATGCCAAATTCACCCCAAATTCCCATGAAATCCCCATTTCCTGATGGTTAAAACTCCATGAAACCACCATGAAACCACTGGTGACCGTCCGCCGGAGGCGCCTCGCACTTCCAGGCGCACGAAGAAGTCCAGGCCGCTGGAGGGGGCGCCGTCAACAAAGCGCTTGCCTGGGGTGAGTGGCTATGAAAATATCATATGGACATTTATGATGTATATATATATATACATACAGATATAATATATATATATATATGTAACATACAACATACCTATATATATAATATTATATATATATTGCCCGACTTAATAATACATAATACATATGTGCATACATGTATACATATAAACATGCAGATGGATATACATATGTATATATAAGACACCTACTGACAGTTACGGACTTATATACAATATGTGTATATATAGATACATTGCCCTCAAACATCGCCAAACACACTGGGTGACTTGGCCCTATGGTACGCAACTAGAATTGTCCTTGAACAATAAAGGGAATTTCACAACCAATCATAGTCAGGGGTATAGTGCTTGCACTCTGCGGCTGTCCCTGAGCTTGCAATGTTGTAGGCAAAGCATAGCAAATGGCAACGCGTGTCTCCGATAGTCACCTAAAATAAAAACCTTGAAGCACCAGAACCACAAGAAAATCATGATCAAAAGGATATAATAAACATAATATTAATATAACTTACAGCATTTCAATAAGATTATCATTTCATCTTACACCATTCTCTCTTTGTGGTTCCCATGTTCACTTCAGGAATGTTCCATGGTGGTTGGAATCGGGATTTCATGGCTAGCCGGCTAGATACCCCACACTATATTGATGTACCCTCCTGTAAACTAACATAGATGTGGGAAACCCACCATTCGCAGATTATTTTCTAGCGAAACTATGGGTTTTCCACCATCTATGCAAACGTTTACTGTAGGATATATTCTACATAGGAAGGCAAAGAGGGAAAAAAAAACATCACTTACCCTTCACCAACAATCATTCATGAAAGTCTCAGGCTACCCCACTTGCAAAGGTAAACCTCTCAGTCCGAATAGGGCATGGAAAATCACTCCGACCAGATCAACAGGCTGTTAGTGGTGCCCAACCCCTCAATGATTTTTCGGCTTTATTTCTTCGGACCGATGGGCGCAGCCACGCCAGGATTTGAAGTACCTACAACTGGAAGTTGCTCTAAGCTATGGTAGTTTACCTACCCTCTGGTAAACTAACAGTTTGCTATTGAAAATGGCTATTTATAGTGAAATGTCCCATTAATAGTATGGTGATTTTCCATAAGTTTACCAGAGGGTAACCTAGTTTCATTGGGATAAAAAATCCCATCCCCCTAATATTAAACACGCCCCATATGGGCCGCAAAATGCAGGGATCCAGTACTTTTTCATACCGGTTTCTGGGGAGTATTTAATGGAGAATGGGATTACCAGCATTATGTCAATGATACTCCCATCAAATAAATAAATCATATCCCTCATGAAACTATATTCCCATTATTGATGCTTAATACCCCATGAACATCCCATTGATTCAGGCTACAACTAGGGCATCCCACTACGCATCAACGCATCAAGCTGCTGATCAAATCAATTCCTCCTGCGGACTGACGACCTTGGAGTCAACGGCACCGAAAACAAAAAAAACGGGCAGTTTTACATGATCAACATGTGGTCGTGTGTGAAAATGGAGTTTTACATGATCCCAATGGCCAATTTCATAAGAAAAAAATATGATCATGTGGAATCTCAGGTAGCCTATTTTTAGACAAAGGTCTAACGCTGTGGATCCACCTCCACAGCTTCCATTTTTGTATTGACAGCTCGATCATTGGGGATGGCAACCCGACAACATATGTGTGGATAAACCCACAAATAATGAGCAATATGATCAAGAACGAACATATTTGATATGATACAATGGGGACTTAACTATAAAAAGAATGTGGATTCTTGGTCGTGCCAAAATATTGGCCAAAAAATTACCACTTTGTATGTTTGCCAGGACCAACCAACCAATAGTCGCGGTAAAGTACCACCCATGTTTGGAGGCGCACGCACAATTTGAAGAGCAAATGAACCAGCAATGTTCTTTCTAGTTAGCAGGTAGCAAACATGTCCAGCAAAAAGAATGGATATTGTTTCACCAGAAAACAGGTACGATGCCGTTATACACAGATATATTTATTATATATATGGTTCTATGTCTATATAGATGGTTCACCAGATTTTTCAACCCGTCATCGAACGATACCCCTCCTTTTGTATGTCCTCCTGATGGGGAAGCCTGATTGCCTACCTTCTCTTTGGACAAAGCCATTAAACACCTATGTTTGCTTTCTGCAGGGTACACAACCATACACAACCAACATTCTTTGGAGCTACATCCAAAAGGTATGATTTCTTTATTTCATCAACATGCCGGTTGGGTTCAAAACCCTACTACCTTGGACATGTAGAAACGCCTGATCAAATGACAAGTTATACCCTTTTCCTTGGGCGAAGTTCTGAAAATCCCCGTTTTTATATGGCTGAAATCAATCCAATCACCGATCAGGATCAAGTTGCAAGATCCGCTAGTGGTTTTCAAGCTGGCAGCACTTTTCTCGTCCTGCATCCACTATAACTTTCAACATGCGTTAGGTACCGTTAGGTATCGTTTGCTTGAGTCTTTCAGCTACTCGGGTATAAGTAAAATCAAATAAAGGATTGTAAAATGATGTAAAATGCTGTTGATCAAAGATGGCAACTGGGAACATATCACAGCGCCGAGTTTACATGGGATCAATGGGGTTGTGGGGGTTTCCTAAGTCATGGAGGTACCCCAATAGCCGGGTCTAAAATGGATCAAAAATCTCGAGCGACCAAGAACTGGGCAGTGGGCACCCAAGCTTGTGGCCAACCAGCTTATCGCGTATGTTCGTTGTTGATGTCCCTTTTATCCTAATTAAATCACCATGAAATCACCATGAAATCATGTTCGTTCTTTACATCCCCTTTCAATTATACACGGAAAATCAACAGAATATATCCCATTCCTTCTCTCTGATCCCAATTTGGTCGATCATCCCGGTTTGGTGAGATTTCCAGTTCCCACTTTACCCTGTGGTAATCAAACTTGGCTGGAAATCCCCGAAGCCATAGAGGTTCATAGGAGTTTCTGGCTGGGAAAACATCCATAGATGGAGGATTTTCCAGTAAGCCATGTTTGATTACCCGATGGTATATCCCATGATTATCCTAGCATGTTATTATCCCATGATTATCATTATGTCCCCATGAAATCCCATCAAATGATGGTTAAATAGTTTTCCCATTGTAGTAGTAAGATTTGTTTCACATGTTTCTGCATAGCAGTAAAACCCTGCTCGTAAGACCATCTTGTACAAGGATTCTCTCTCAGCTTATGACCATACCATGAGGGGGCATATAGGATACCCCAAAGATCGCTTAGTGAATTTGTCAGGGAAATGACCCGGCTCTCTGTCTACAATCTGTGTGGGGAAAAAAACATCTTTTCGTAATGCACGAAAATTCCAGGATTTGGGGTCGTACGAACATGTGCTAACCCCCCCCCAAAAAAAAAATATATAAACCTCATCTCCATGAAATTTGCTACACATTAGGAGTAAAAATTGCCACCATTTCTCTATGGCGTTGCGCCTTATCAGCAGGTGCTCCACTTGGGACCTGTGCGCAGATCCTGAAGATGTGGATCAGAGTGGAGGTACCCATAGTTCCTCTATAAATATGGGACATGATGGTAAAATATGGTAAAATGATCGATAAATGGAGCTTAGTAGCTGGAAACATTCCCTATAAATGAAAGTTTAAATTCCATAGATGACGGTGTTAATGGCAAAATCATCTATAAATGGGGAATGTGCCATTGCTATGTTTGATTACTGCATGCAAAAAATCTGGTTGGTTAGCAAATATCCCCATTTATGGCAAATATCCCCATTTATGGCATTCATAGTGGCGGACGTGTCAGCGTCTCGAGGGTAGATTCCCCATTTATGGCAAAACCAATGTATATGCTGTATATATATAATCGTAAACATATTTAAAGTTCTAACATCATCAATTGTTTTCGGACAAAATTCGGAAGTACTCAACTACCCATCCAAGGTTTTCCACAACTGCTCTGGGGAGGGGGCGACCCCCTGGGAAAAAAGTTGGTTTGTAGATATCTATATATATATATACTATAGATAAATATATTTAGTTGTAGAGTATTAGTTTCTAGTTAGTGTATATTGTATATTATATAGATATATCGACATATGTAGCTATAAACCCATCTAGATATATGTTACATATAATATATATATATACATAATTAAATATATTGCGAGTATGATGTGTACATATATATATATATACAGACCCAACAGCTAAGCTACTTATCTACCCACATGTCGCTAAGTGATCAAGCTTTGAGGATGTTCGACCGTTGGATCGTTGCGGTCGAAGGGAAAAATTTTATATTCCCAAGAAATGGCAGAAATCTAACAACTATTAACAAGTTAATACAAGTTATATTTCTATATATGTCGCATAAACAAGACATAAACTGCCTGAAAAAGGCAGTATTTGAATTCTGTCGAACCAAGCCCAAAACCTTGGATCATGGTGTTCGAGGTGCCTGGCATAGGCACACCATAGTGGCTTACCAAAAATTCAATGGCCATTTCAATGGGCTGTGTAAGGGAAAATATGGGAAAATAAACCACAAGATATGCGTCACCAGTACCTCTAGGGTCTTGAAATTTCACCAATGGTCACCAAAGAAAATCTCAAGAATAGATAAGAATAGTACCAATATAATAGTAACACTCAGTTTGTAACTGGTCGGTTTATATCATTATTCTCCAATAATAGAGTCACTACCCTCAAATCATAGAAAAATCATAGTGATATAAACTATATTATACACTATCATAAACTATCACTATCATATTCGATCATCACCTTATTACTTATGAATTTTACCCTCTGGTAATTTAACATAGCTATGGAAAGATCCACCATTTTGAATAGGAAAATCCACTATTTCTATGGCCATTTTCAATAGCAAACTGTTAGTTTACCAGAGGGTATATCCCATTATCATCCCATTATTCACCATTGTTAACCATTAAATCACCATTTTCCTAGGGTAATATGGGCTATGTTAGTTTACTAGAGGGTAAACCTCCATGTTCCTATGGTTTTCCTATGGTTTTCCCATTAAAACCATGAATTTCAAATAGACCAGGGGGGTTAGCCATTGATTTTCCTTGGTGACACCCGTCCACTGAAGCTAGGCACCTCCGCTCCCCGGAACCTCCGACGCTGCGGAGCGTCGGAAGCGCTGCTCGGTCGGTCGGTTTAGTTCGATAGGTGAACTGTTGGGTTTATGGTATGTATATGTAATGCATATGTGAATATATATATAATATTATATAATGCATCTATCTATAAATATATATATATATATTATATAATGTGTATATAGTGTGTATATATATATATACTGTATGTGTATATATATATATATATTGTATATATATATATATATTATAGTGTGTATATATATATAACGTGTATGTATATATAATGTATGCATGCATCGAACGAGCACTCATAGGGTGAAACTAAACAAACTTTCAACTGCGGGGCACCTTGTACAGACATTGTGGCCAGGGATGGATAGCTATATAGTAAATACCAATTTTGGGGAATGGATGAACATCCATAAATCCCAGTTAACTTTTAATGTTCACCAGCTATGTCATGATGATCATGAAATCTTCCCGCATTATCCCCATTTACCAACCATCTATCTGGCTAAATTACAATCTGGTTGGTGGTTGACCTACCCCTCTGAAAAATATGAAAGTCAGATTGGATCATCATCCCAACTATTGGGGAAAATAAAAAATGTTCCAAACCACCAACCAGAATAATTCTCTAGCCTCGAAATATCTGAAGTACAACAATTTAGGGATGATTCCATGAATCCAAACACCATCATTCCAGTGACGGAAAACGAGTCGTGAGGTCGTGATTGGATGTCATCCAGATCTAAGTCTAGGTACTTCCAGAATTCCAGAACTGGAGCTTTCCTAAGTTCCGAAGTCATGGGGCTACCCCCAATCATCCGAGTTGGATTTTCCATGGGATTTTCCATAACCCAACCAGCTCTTTGGGATTCCCAGGTGCCCATAGGTACCCTGCTACGCTGAGAGCTACGCTGAGGGGCTGGGGAAGAGCACCGACACCATGGCTCCATGGTTGGTCGGAGTCATCTTCATCTGGTGCCTGGTCGACGGTCGACATCTGGTTGCTCGAGATCTCCCAAGATTGGATGGTTCGATGGTGATTTAACCAACGACTATGGTGATTTAACCAACATAGCTATTGAAAATGGCCATTTATAGTGGATTTACCCATTAAAAATGATGATTTTCCATAGCTATGTTAGTTTACCAGAGGGTATGGTGATTTAACCAACAACAATGGGGATTGAACCACCGAGAATGATGGTTCTTGGCATGGTATATATATAACGGGAATACATGGGCCTCTGGTAATCAAACATGGCCTTCATGGGCAATTCCCCGAACTGTAGGTTTCGCTGGGAAAATCAGCCAAGCATTGCGCGGGGATTAAACCCAGCCTGCGCCATGTTTGCCAATGTTTGCTTACTGGAGGGTAGCTATGAAAACAAGGACCGTCATTGTGCATCTCTTGATGGACCAGCTGGGGTGGGATCATCATCCCATGATGGTGGAAGCACGTAAAGGTATGTAAAGTCATAAAACATATACTCAGAACATATATGCCTATGCAAGACATATATTCAAAAAACCATTCAAAACCACCCAAAACTCCATTTAAAACCACCCAAAACTCCATTTCAGCAATCGGTCACTCGGACTTTTGAGATGGCCAAGACATGCCAAGACTCTCTGACCAGAATCCCAAATCGGCGTCCGAACATTTCTGGACCCACTCCATCCAAGCCACCCAAAGGGCCCTAAGTGCAGATCTAGCAAAAACCTCGGAGTTCCAGCAATGCTCTTTGGGTTGACAGAAAAAGCTAAGCGATACATCTGACCAAAAACTTTACCGCCAAGAATGGCTGGAACATGTTGGAACCTTTCTCACGTTGGAACATGGATTGTCTCAGTTGGATTGCACCAAAATTACAGGGACCCCCCTCCACAAGTTCCTGCAAGAGTCTCCTGCAACCCCGCTCCATGCAAGTAATCCTCTTCGACACATATAAAACCACACTGAAAGTGCACATCGTGTTGGGAAGATCCGCATAGGCAAATATCTATATAACACTAACACAATATCTATATATATATACACATACATACATACATATATATATATATAATATCTAGATTTTAAGTTGACAAATTGTTGACTGTCACTGGATTCGAGCTGCGTGGGCAACAAGCGTTAGTCTTTCTGCCCCTTGATCAGCCCGGCATGGCACTTGCGCCATAGGACCAGGTCGGAGTTGGCTATCCCAAACATCCCATTGAGGTTCCAGATCCAGAATCCATCATCTTCCGAGCCCATTGGCCCAAGTCCCCCAAAGGGGGAGTTCCGAGACATAGATGTTTTGTCTGTGAAATGCCCAAGATTGTTGGTAAACCTGTCATCAGGATTGCTCACAACACCCCAGACACTGGGGTAAATTGGCAAATAAAGATGCAAAATAACAAAAAAACATCCAAAAAGTGGCAACTTCATATGTCCAGGTTTCGCACTTGTCAGCATCCTTTTTTGGGTTGCTGTTTATTATGCCCAAAATTATTCCACAAAGCCCTTCCCAGTATCATTTAAAAGTCTAGAGCATCTAATGCTTAATGATACCCATATCTTTATAGCATTGAATGTCAATATCATCGAATTGTTCGATAAAACAGTTACACTTTTTGATTCTAGATATTCTTGAGGGGGGGTAGAAAGTACACCCACCCAATGTATTATTAGGCGTACGTGGTTTTTCACAATAACACTGACACTATATATTGCCATACAGTAAGGTACACATGGCTTTGTCTGAACATGGAGTCTCCCAAAATCGATCGGTTTCTTCTTCATTATGTGACCCATTTTAATGATCATAAATTGGTGGTTACTTCATGTTCAGACACACCGAACTATCATATAACAAGTTGGTTATTCATATATTCCACAAAATATCCCACTACATCCTCATTATATATATATAATCATATATATATAATCATATATATATAATCATGTATATATATACATACATATATATATAATCATACATATATATGTAATCATACATATATATGTAATCATATATATATAATCATATATATAATCATATATATAATCATATATATATAGATACCCTCATGATACCCCGATGATACCTCCATGATACCCCCATGATATCCCATGAAAATTATTCTTTTGGACGGTGAAACCCCATGGTTCCACCATTTCTTCCTGTTTCGACGCCAAGGCGCGGTCTCAAAGCGCCTTCCGCGCGGTAGGACGTGAAGGCCATGCGTTTGTTTGCCTTGAAGCCAGTCTCAAGCACCAGCAGGAACCACCTGGGCATGGCGAACACCTGGAAACATGGGAGATTTCACCAATTCTTTGCTGATGTTTCATGGGTCATGGGAACCATGTGGTGACATGTTTCTCGCTGAACCTGGTGACATGGGAACCTCGCTGTGGATCAAAACCAGCGGCGGTTTTATACCCTGTAGGCCCTGTTTCAATTGCCATTTATGGATGTTCATCCCTTCCAAAAAGACGGGATATATGTGTGGGTAAACCAATAAAAACAACCATTTTGGGGTATACACTATTTCTGGGCAAAGCCTCTTTAGGATGGCAATCCTTACCAACCGACCAACCAACCAACCGCTGCATACGGACAGCAAACGTCAGTGGGTCGCTTCCCCATGCAGGCAATAGTTACCTCAATTGTTATCATAATGTTTGCTGGTTAAATCCGACTTCTTGGTTCGTTGAATCCAATGTTTTGTTGGTTAGATCCAAGCGTCGCATAGTCTCCGATCCATGGGCTCGGCTGATGCGTACATCGCAGGCCGTAGAAGGTATCGCTGTTGGCGTCGAACCTGGCGAAAACCCGGTGGAATCCAATGAGTAATATTAATGAATATGTTCTATATACATATATATATATGGATTAATAAGGATTATTAATAAGGATTAATAAGGAGTATAGTGATATAAATATAATATAGGATGAACAAAAATGGTGAACATAAAAGGATTCATATAAGGAAAAAAGTGAATAACATACTTGAATGTGAATATATATATATACATAGTGATATTGTGAAAATAGAGAGTGAAATATACCAAGGAATAATATAATGAATATGTATCTCTATGTATATGTATATATATAAGTATATAATCATATAATCATATAATTATATAAATATATATATAATCCAATGAAATAAATAGTGACATACCATGGATTATCGTAGTAATCTAGTAAAAAATATAGTGAAATATACCAGGGAATATAGTGAATAAAATATTGAATATATATATATATGTACAATCCATTGAGAATGATGTATCCAATAGTGGGGATATAGTGAAAATATCTTGATATACCGTTGCTTCTTGGATTCTAGTAATGCAGTGATTGATTCTTACAATACCCAATGGGTAAAATCCAAGGAGGTAAAATTAAGATAATTATTAGGCAACATAGTGACAATAGAATCCAATGAAATATTTTGATAATTGGGTTTTGTGGGTAGCATCCAACTGAAAAAGTGATGAATGCAGATAAATTGCTTTTTTGTAGTGGTTGTGAATTCTGGTGATATTTTGACATTTCTTCGATACTTCATTTTGCTCATTTTGCCACCGGATTGTCCCAACTTTGAAGAACCGTCGGTGAAATGTGAAATCCTCAAGTGCTGCTCAAACCCCGTTGCACGCCCGCATTTGTTGCTCACATTTCCCGGCATTTCCCCACGTTTGTAGTTGTGAATGTCCACATTCATAGTTGTGTAAGAAATGAGGTATACATATAGGCACTCATACCCCACATATATCATATCACTCATATAGTATCTAGTATCATATAGGTATACCCCAAAATCACCAATTTAACGACCTTCAGATTTTGAGTTTCTGCCAGTGGATGGCAGTACCCCAAATCTTCGGGCAAGCCCATGAGCTGGGCGGTTTGACCGTTTGACCCATCCATTTTTGGACTAACGCATCTCATATATATACATATATATACATAATTATGTACATATATATATATATATATGTGTGTGTTCTTGCTGATACATCCCCTTATATCTTGCCACACTGTATCCCTTAATATCCAACATTATATCGCGTTGAATCTCCACAGAACAATAATATAGGTGAGTTTTTCAGACAAAGCCACATGATCAATATACTCTCCCATACTGTCCCATAATGTCCCACTATATTCCCATTCAATCCCCATGAAAGGGTTGCTAATTTTAGTGAATTCATTGGTGAAAGCCCCATCAAATCACCATGTTTGTTGTTGTTGAAATTCCAATTTGTGTTGGTTAAATCCCCATGTTCTTCGTTAAAACCCTATTTTTGGCAGGTAAAATTGCCATTGAAAAAAAAAAACACCCGTTCTCTCCGGCCAAAGTGCCACCAGCTGGTCCTGGTATTGGGATCCGCGCTCCTTGGCGCCAGGGAATCCCTTGATTGAAGGTGGTTGGAAGGTTGGAGCATTGAAGGCACCATGTTCTTTTGAATTGTCCAATACATATTATATAAGGCTAAATACAAATATAGATACAAAAGGTTATATAATAAATGTACATGTCTAGTTGTATTTATGTCTATATGTGAAAGCTGCAAAACATGTGCAAAAATAAATACAGAACCCTAAGATGTTGCTGGCAGAATTATGACAGTACGTGTACCACTAGATCCGCCATTTCCAGTGGACCAGTGGGAAGTAACAATTCATCTTGAGCAAATCATTACAAGCGGAACTGGGTAAGAATGTTACGAAATAACTGGTGATTCCATCAAATTGATGACAATAGTATGAATCAAAGTAATGTTAGAATGACTAACATGTTCAAATAATATGAAAATGACCTATAATCACCGTTAATAGGCTGCAACCCTGATAGAACGAAGTGCCCATCAAAGAGTGCCCATAAAGTAGGCATTGATCATTCCCGGCTGCCCAGCAAGTGGATATATGGGTATGGGGAGGGCGTGTGTCAGCCACTGCGGTGTGAAGTGGACTGGACTAGACTGGATTGGACAGTGTGGAGTGGAATGAAACGGAGTGGAACAAATGGAATGGAGTGGAGCGAAGGAGGGAATGGCGAGTGGGAATGAGAGTGGGACTGGGAGCGCGTCGTCATAACAAAATCCTGGTTGGTGGTTTCAACCTACCTCTCTGGAAAATGATGGAGTTCGTCAAATCGGGATCATGACATTCCCAACTGAATGGAAAGTCATAAAAATCATTAAAATTCCATGGTTCCAAACCACCAACCCGATGACTATGTGTCCTATACACGTTGGATCTTCGGATGCCTATACGCGGTGTCTCCGCCGAGCAGCTGCGGTGCCCAATGGTTGAAGCCCCAGGGTCTGGCCACCAAAGGCAGCACGTTGCCTCCGGAAAATCCCATGGGAAGATATGGAAAGTAGAGGAAGATTTATGATTATTTCTGATTATTTATGATTATTTATGTATATTTGCATGTTGGATTGCCCATTGGTTACCAGATGGTACCCCAGTTGGGGTGCAACAAAAAAATGCCCACCCAAAGCTGAAGTTCCAATCATCCATGGCGATACAATCATCCTAGTTTCAAGGAGCGCGAAATTTCAGGACATTGGTGATATAATTGGATAAGATTTGGATAAGATTTGGATAAGATTTGGTATAAAATCAAATAAGACCAGCAAAACAAGGATCGAGAAAATTTCCCAACAATCTAGCGAGCCCACTGTGCCTTGATCTAAGACCATAGCTCATTTGATGCCTATCATCCGCCAGGCCTTTGAAAAGTAAACAAAATCATTTCACAAATCTTTAAATCCAAAAAAGATCGCTTCTTTGTTGCATTTTATCCAGCAGTTCATGATTAGATATGAGATTATTACAGTAGAATCAGTAGATCACTAATGATCACTATATCTCCCCGAATAAACTAAACCGCCCCCGCCTGAGCTGTGGTGCATGCCATCACGCTGTCCTCCCACGGTGCCCGCCAGCACGTTGACAAAGTCCTCCGGGTGCGGCACCCGCACGTTCTCCGCCGAGGCGACGCTGACGGCGAGGACGGCGACGGCGCCCAGGCCGTGAACGCCATGTCCCATGGCATCGGCACGGAAGGCGACACCGGTGGATCGTTGGGGGAAGAAACGATAGGGTGAAACCAAGGGATGTCACCTTTTGGAACAGGCCTGATATTTTTACGGAACTGCAACTAGAAACTTATAGTTGTGTTGACCACCAAGAAAGTGTGTTGTTGTTTTTTCCTTAATCCGTGGGGCTAAACTAGGGGGAAACCCCAGGTTCCATCCATCTCGCTATGTAGATGCAACTCATGAGATTTCAGCAATATGAAATTGGCCCATTTGGGGATGATGTCCTTTCAGGTCAAGATACTTTGGTGAAGCTCCATGACCCTCTGCTGAAGCTATCATGTTGCACAATCAAAGCCAATAAGCTACATGGTCTTGGGCAAATGAGTGAGGGAAATGGTGCCTGTCTAGAATATCTGGGCAAATCATTATACCATCTATATAGTAATGTATCGTAGCTATAGAAAATCAACATACTTAATAGCTAAATGGGTCAGTTTCAGCAAGAAAAACTATGTTAAATTACCACAGTATACTTGTCAAAGTGGAAATAAGCCATGTTTGAGATGATTACCCCAGAATCCAGCAACCGGAATGGGTTTGGTATCACTCACCCTGAGTCTCCCGTCCAATATGGAGGCTAGGTGGGTCTTCCCGCCAGTTTGTCCAGAAATGGGCTACCCATCTCATGTTGTTGGTTATGTGACTATAGCTAATCATATGTATTTATGTATATATATATATAATTATATCATGATAATTACATTGATATAATATATATATATATATGTGCCATGTGCCATGATATGGCGCTTTACATCTCCCATTAAATCCCCATTAAATAGCGCTTGATTTTCAAGCAACACCCCGGACTTTTTGGGGCTCCCATTGCGTCTTGCGTCGATCTCTGTGCGGCACACCCATTGCAGGTGAACCTGTTGTATCTTGACCGGTCACCGGTTCTGCACTTCGGCATGCTTCTTAGAAGCAGCCAGACACTGCAGGAAATCCGATGATACCACCTGGGTGTCCAATAGCTGGGAATCCGACGTTGAAACAAAAACTGGATCCAGAGCAGTTCATGATGGCTGGCATCCACCATGAATCAACAAGCTGAACAACAATATCACCAGAAGGACTCCACAAGTGAAAGGTGTCACAAACCCTCCAAAACCATTCTCCCAGCATCATCTAAAGGTCAGAGACTTGGCTAGACATCGCTGTGGCAAATTCCCGGGACACACCAGATATGATGGGTCATATGAGTCATATGTGAACTGCATGTGGAACGTAATCTACTCAATAAACATATATATATATAAATCACTAAAAACATAATTTAAAAAAAAAAAACTCTGAAAAGGGCAGAAACATCTGCAAAACAGTGAGTCGTCCTTTCATGCTGAGCTCCTTTCCCGTGTTGACCAAGGGCACGACGTTAAGGGTCCAAACTCAATGGGTGGTTCACAGAACTTGCCGTTTACGGTTTGTAATGACCCAAACCATTGGTATTTCAAAACATCCCCAATGGTTTGGGAAATTACCATTGGGATTTACCCAAACCATTGGCAATTCAAAACCATTATCATTTGGGATTTCCCAAAACACCAATTTTTTGATGATTTTGCGATGGAGGTGCTGCAGTGCAGGGATTTTTTCAGTACGAATCCATGGTGTTTGATCCAAACCATGCAGGCTTCCTGTCATGTTCATTTGAAGCAATTTTGAGAAGGAAAAGGTCGAATGTGATTCATTATTATTGGGTATATTATATATATAGTATAGTATATATATATAGTATATATAGTGTGTATATATATATAGTATATATATATACTATATATATATAGTGTATATATATATAGTATATATATAGTATATATATAGTATATATATAGTGTATATATATAGTATATATATATATTATTATATATCCCTAGTTGGAATATGTAAAATGACCCTCAAATGGTTGGTTCATCACCTCGGTCACCTCTGGTTTCGGGCTCTTGATGAAGTAGCGGGTTAGCATCTCAAATCTTACCCTCCGGTAAACTAACATAGCTATTGAAAATGGTGATTTTTAGGGATTTATATGGGATATATATATATATATATGGGAATTACCATCTGGTAAACATACAAAAAGCTATTGAAAATGGCCATGGAAATAATTGATTTACCCATTAAAAATATGGGTGGATTTTCCATAGCAAACTGTTAAACGTTCACCAGAGGGTAGTCATCCTCTGCGAGTTATCTTACTCAACCCCCCTTTATGTATGGTTGATTTTCTCACTCAAACCTCTATTTCTAGGGGATTGTCCATTGCCACTTTTTGAGTACGGAGGGTATGTAACTGTGTTTTTTACTTAAAGCATCTTAAAGTCTTAAAGCCCAACAACCACCCGTAGGTATGAGTTAGAAGTGCCGAACACATACCCCAAAAGTTGGATGGTCAAGTACCAAAAACGATATGTTCATCTGTGATTACGCCAAGAAAAATAGGCGATTGCATTGCAGATTCACATTTCTGAATTATCATGTGCTTGGAAAACTCTTACTAGCTCCTTGGCTCCCCAATATGGGCTTCCAGAGCTCCTTAGTTCCCCTCCATTCAAACCACTGGACAGATCGACAGTGAACTTGGTCTAGTGGATATATCCACAGCATCTATAGATAGATGGAGTAACAAAGGAACTTGTAACTTGGCTCCTTTGGCATGTAATAGGGGGTGTGGATAATAAAAAGCTGCCACCCTTCTGCTTTCCGCTGTCCAGGTGCGCCTTTGTAAATGGCCCGTCGGCCCGTCGCCCTGCTCACCGCACAGCGACCGGTGGATTGGGCCCTGGGGCCGGCGGCACAGCCTCACCGAGGAGGCGAGGGCGCCGGGAAAGTTCTGGATCCACGGCATGGGCATGACACACCCATCATTGCTGGTTCAATTTTCTAAAAAAATGCCCTGCAGACTGTGACATCTTTGTGGTGTCTAGAATTCGAAGCATCCCTTGGTTTTGGTCTCGTTGATCCCTATTATCCGCTGGAATATAGGACTGGTATTCAAGACTGAATGCTAAATACCCACCAAATGCGTGTTATGTTCAGTACGTTTTGCTGATCATGCCGTTCATCAGTATCAGACTGTATCCAATATATGTACTGTATCCCCATTTTCAATCCACGTTTTGCAGATTAAATCCCAAGTTTTTCGGATTTAGACCACTGCAAAATAAACCCTTTAGTTGGTGGGAATACTATGATCGCTGTGGCACACCCAGTAGCTCCTCCCGAACCCTTTTACTTTTTGGGGTCTGTATTCAGAAACCACCCACCATTCCTTGTGAAACTGGTTAGGCTTAAGCATCGGAATTACATGGAAATACTAAATGATACTAAATGAACTAACTATAGCAACCCTCAAGTGAAAAGATAGAAACGTAAAATATCATAAAATAAACATCCTCTTAAAATAGTGGTCAATTGGTTTTCGTGAACTGTTTCGGGCTTGCCAAAATTCCTTCAGGCAGAAAAGATGTGGGTTCATCCCTGTGTCCCCGACAATTGATGCGGTGTTACCATCCTTGATTCATTGCCCTCACATTTTAATAGACATTACCCTCTGGTAATTAAACATACAAGAAACCATGGAAAATCACCCTTTTTAAGAACGGTGAACCATCTATTTCGATTAGGGCCATGTTCCATAGCAAACTGTTAGTCATTACCAGAGGGTAATAGACATTCTCAACCAGTGGATTTGGTGGTACCCCATCTTCAGGCACCAGGCACAGGATATTGTGGATTTTTTCACGAGCTATGGTCCATGTTGCGATGGGGAATGGTAAATCCGTATATTTCTAGTCGTAAAATCATGTAAAATCCCAGTTATTGCTGGTTAGATTCCATAAATAACCACGAACAAGCATTCTTAACTTAACCAGTAATAATCCTTATTAATCACTCTTAATATAACCACAATCATTGCTGATTCATAACATCCCATGACCATTCTTCGTTGTGTCCAATCTGCCAAAATTACTTTATTTCTTACCTCGTCTCCCTCGTGTGCTATTTCGTTCCCCAGTTTTAACGCCTCGCATCGCTAATTCGCATGATGGAAATAAGGCTTGTCCTCGTTATTTCTCAATAAGGAATGAAGGTTTCAGGTTGTGGTGTGGCCCAAACCAAGCGACAGAAAAACTTTTCCCCCTCTTAAAAGTTTATTTTGGGGTTACCTCATGTGACAACGGGACGCCTCGCTAGTTCCCATGTTCAATACAGAAGACTTCCCCTCGTCATTTCTGAGTAGGGGTTTAAAGTTTAAGGTTGTGGGGTGGCCCAAGCCAAGCGAACAAAAAAACTCTTGCGCCACTGAAAAGTTTAGTTTGGGGATCGGGTTTGCCCGCGTTCCTTTTACTCTTCGTCCGGCTGCTTGCGCTTCATACAATGATTTCCTTTTAGCTTGACCCCAAAAAAAAATATCGTACAATGATTTTTTAAAATAGTTTTCTTTGCAGCTCTTTCATGCTCACAGTGATGAAAGCAAAGCAAGCTCGGGTAGAATGCATTCAAAAAACTTTCCTACCCCGCAAAAGTTTCTTTCCTTCCTTTTGTGGAGTTGGACCTCTAGTGACGGAAAATCAAACTTTGTGGCTCCCCAAAAGTTTTTCTAACCCAGTCCAAACATGCAACAAACCAATACAAGGCTACCTCGTCGAGTTGGCTAATTCACAGAACCAAATTAAGCTTTACCTCGTTAAATTTGACTTACCCACCTCGTTGCCTCGTTTGTCCTCGCTATAATTTGTGCAGGTCCAATGATCTCCCCAGCAGCGCCTCGGCTGCGGGACACCGCAGGGCCGCCGCAAGGGGTGGAGAGGAAAGCTGTGCGTCCAAGTCCAACGCAAAGGCGTGGTGCACCTGGACTCCACGGTCTCTAAGGGTCCAAGGCGGGTCTCACAGAGATCAACCTGATTTGTTTGGATGTTTTCGACATGCTTAAGGACATCATTTGACATGATGTTCGTGATCTTTTCTGGAAAATTTGTTGGAATTGAGGGGGCACCATTTGCCCGAAATGATTGTTAAAAATTGGGGGGACGCCCCAGTTTTCATAGGCCGGCTGGAGGGAAAAGGGTATATATATCATATATATATATAATATATTGTATATATATATACATGATTATATGTGTATCTGTGGGGTACATCCATAGACATGCTTGACCATGCACGTATCAGCCTTTCATGTAAGTGAGTGTACCAGCGTCATGGTTGGTGCGGCTATATCATTTGGAATAGGGTAGGAAATTGTTTGGGTTTTTTTTTTAGTTTGGGGAATTTTTTTTGGATTTCCGGTTCTCACCATTTTCCATGCTATTTGCAGCATTTTGGAGCTGGAAACTGCCATTTCCACGGTATGTGCAACGGTTTTGAGTTCGAACCTCTCATTTTCCATTGTATTTTCCACGGTATTTGCAACAGTTTGCAGCATGTTCTGTCCATTTTCCATGCTCTTTGCAGCATTTTTGAGCTGGAATCTGCATTTCCACCGTATGTGCAACATTTTACAGCTACATTCCTCACAGTACTTGCAGGATTTTGGAGCTGAAGGCTGACATTCCAACAGTTGTTTGTTGTTACTGTTACTGTGTTGGTGTTGGTGTTGGTGTTGTTGTTGTTGGTGGTGTTGTTGTTGTTGGTGGTGGTGGTGGTCGTGTTGTTGCTGTTGTTGTTGCTGTTGTTAGTGTTAATGTTAGTGTTGTTAGTGTTGTTAGTGTTGTTAGTGTTGTTAGTGTTGTTAGTGTTGTGTTAGTGTTGTGTTAGTGTTGTGTTAGTGTTGTGTTAGTGTGTGTTTGTTGTTGTTGTTGGTGGTGGTGGTGTTGGTGCTGGCGGTTGTGTTTGTGTTGATAGTTGTTGTTATTGTTGTTAGTGTTGTTGTTGTTGTTTGTTGTTTGTTGTTTGTTGTGTTTGTTGTTGTTGTTGTTGTTGGTGGTGTTGTTGTTGTTGTTGTGGTGGTGGTGGTGTTGTTGCTGGCGGTTGTGTTTGTGTTGATAGTGTTGTTATTGTTGTTGTTGTTGTCGTTGTTGTTTGTTGTTGTTGTTGTTGGTTGTTGTTGTTGTGTTGTTGTTGTTGTTGTTGTTGTTGTTGTTGTTGTTGTTGTTGTTGTTGTTGTTGTTGTTGTTGGTGTTGTTGTTGTGTTTGTTGGTTGTTGGTGTTGTGTGTTGTTGTTGTTGTGGTGTTGTTGTTGTTGATGTTGCTCCACACCTCATGGAAAAGCAAAAAAGCAAAGAAAAGCAAAAAAGCAAAGAAAAGCAAGAAAAGCAAAAAAGCAAAGAAAAGCAGAAAAGCGAGAAAAGCAAAAAAGCAAAGAAAAGCAAGGAAAGCAAAAAAGCAAAAAAGCAAAGAAAAGCAAGAAAAGCAAAAAAGCAAAGAAAAAGAAAAGCAGAAAAGCGAGAAAAGCAAAAAAGCAAAAAAGCAAAGAAAAGCAAAGAAAAGCAAGGGAAGCAAAAAAGCAAAAAAGCAAAGAAAAGCAAGAAAAACAAAAAAAGGAATAGAAGCAAAGAAGCAGAGAAGCACTGCAGGAGGCAATAGAGTAAGCAGGAAGAAATCCAAAAAAAAATCCCTAAACTAAAAAAAAAAAATCCCTAAATAAATGGCCCTCCTTTGGAATATGTCGCTAATCCTACAAATCTTGGAAAAAACAAGTGGGATGGAATATCTGTCGAAATGACTATAAGAATTTACGCATCAACCAAGGTTTATGCAGCACACTCGGTATTTGGAAGTTGCCTCTATCTCTGTGAATAATACATGTTTGGATTGACTAGCCTGACTGGACAAACACATCAATAAACAATAATATATGTATATATACACATCATGTATTCGACTGGCAGTACTAATACAATTAATCTTATCTTATCCGTAGTTTGTTCTTGAAATATTGTTTTCCATTGAAAAATCTTCAGCAAACAAGTGAAAGACGGATGGCCCCAGAGCGCAGTGGAACATAATAATTCAGGTGTATCTGAACGCCTTATAGGGACGCGTAGGTTTTAGGATGAATAAACGAACTGCGTGTATGTGAGAAGAGGTGATCAGCAAGATGGAAAGAACATAATTATGATGAGAAAGTGACAAAGATAACAAAGGATAAAAAAATGACATTGTAAATTTGAAGCCCTTTTATGGATGCATCAGTTTTACAATGAATTCTGAATAAGTACAAACTTAGCGCGTGCAAGAAGAGGTAACCAGAAGAACGGAAAGAGAGAAGGGAGAAGAGAGAAGAGAGAAGAGCGAAGAGAGAAGAGAGAAGAGAGAAGAGAGAAGAGAGAAGAGAGAAGAGCAAAGAGAGAAAAGAGAAGAGAGAAGAGAGAAGAGAGAAGAGCGAAGAGAGAAGAGAGAAGAGAGAAGAGCGAAGAGAGAAGAGAGAAGAGAGAAGAGAGAAGAGAGAAGAGAGAGAAGAGAGAGAAAAGAGAGAAGAGAGAGAAGAGAGAGAGAGAGCAGAGAGAGAAGAGAGAGAATAGAGAGAGAATAGAGAAGAGAGAGAGAAGAGAGAGAAGACAGAGAAGAGAGAGAAGACAGAGAAGAGAGAGAGAAGAGAGAAAGAGAGAGGGAGAGAGGGAGAGAGGGAGAGAGGGAGAGAGGGAGAGAGGGAGAGAGGGAGAGGGAGAGGAAAAAAAATGTGAAGATGTACAGATATAAGATGTGCAGATGTAAAATGTGAAGATGGAAGATGTGCAGATGTAAAAATAGAAGATGTAAGATGTGCAAATGAAAGAGGTGCGATCGTGAGAGATGTAAGATGTAAGATGTGAAAATAAGATGTGCACATGTAAGATGTGCAGATCTAAGACGCGAAGATGAATATCTCACTTGATTTTTTTAGAAGAACCTTTCGCTCAAACGCCCATTCATTTTGCTTGGCCTTTGGGAGCCCCCAAGGTGAAACGGAAGAAATTACAAAAGGTAGCAGGTAGCCGGCTCTGTAAAATAAACAAACCAAAAATTAAATGTTATATATATATATAATTATATGAATTTTGATATTATATATTACTATATATAATAACATACCTTTGCACACTTTGATTGGCTTGAACATCCCCAACTAGATTCTCTTGGCTAATCTTTGGTCCCTTGATGTACCCGTTTCATCTGGTGCATCCTCGGCGCATCTTCGGGAATCGCATGATCGCGCATGCGCCGCGCAAGGGCTCGTCTGTAGACGTTGTTGTAGTAAAACCTGGTGCAGCAACAAGGGCAGCCGTCCCCGGTCCGTTGTTGGAAACCATGGGGGTGTGACGAAAACGAATGAAACAACTATGGCAATCATAAGTCCTCCGCTTCGGGAGATTGCAATCATGATAAACGGACCATGCGAATATTCTCCTGGCATCATTCCTGGCATGAACATCTGAGCAGTATCTGGACAGATCGTGTTTTGCGGGAACCAACCCGGGGAAGTCACCCTTCCGATTTCATCAGGAAAACGGAGATTGCAACGGGTTTCAGTTGGTGGTATTCCAACATGATTGTTGGTGGTATTGGTGATCTTCCCATCTTTGTTACTTTGTCAGGTTTCCAATTCAACATGTGTCCGTAAGGTTCCCAGTTCTTCTGGTGGAAGGTCAAGCGACAGTCGCCCAGCACGGGCAAACTCGGGCGAGAGCACATGGGCAAAGAAGACCCAATCCACCTCAGCTGAGATGAAAAGCAGAGAAGCTCTGGCACCATATATAATAGTTGGGTTTTGACTCTTGACCCATCTCCATATATGCGACAACCCCAAACTGGAAACCTGCAGCAAGGCCAAAAAAAAACTGATGAGCAGACAATTGAGAGAGGGCTGAAGACAGAAAAAATATCACACTCAAAAATCCCTCAGCAAGCATCAAACTTACGAGCCTACAATGCTCTCCCATTTATTCACGTATTTGCCGGTTTTACCCTTTATTTTGCTGCTTAAACAACACAACAAGTTTGTTGCCTAAATGCTGTATTCTTGTCAGTTCCGTCCCTCATATTGGCAAAAATCCTCAATATCTCATTGTTATTGCTTGAATCAACATGTTGTTTTTCCAGCACCCCATTTTGGTTAAATGGGTTTGTCACAGGAGGACACCCCCCAACAAATGCAAAAAAATGGATCATCCAACAGGGCGCCCGGAAATTCCCAGCCCCGCCTCTTCATCCTCCTGAAGTGCCAAGGGCGGCAGCCCTGCCTTACTGAGAGGTGCCAGGTAGACGTCCAGCAGCTCCTGGTTGTCCGCGGCCAGAAAAAAGGGTCAGTCTTTTTGGTTGGCACCCGTTCCTATGGTTTCTTCCCTGGTGTTTTTTGGTGAGCACCCTTTGGTAATTAAACCTGGTTTGCTGGAAAATCCTCCAGCAATAGTTCGACGATTGGCCGACCCCAAAGACCTCCATTGAGTTCGGAGATTTCCCAGCTAACAAAGCACCCTTCCAGGGTTGATTCCCAAAAGATTCCGTTGGTGAAATCCCATGTTTTTCCTCCCAGTATATTTTTCAAAGGTTGTTTCACCGCAAAAAAAATGGTTTTTGTTCCCGCAATTTAACACAACCCGTGTTCATGATTATATGTCCTTATGAATATCCCAATACTATGCCCATTTTTACCCCCATTTTCGGTATATAATTAAATCACAATTCATCCTTAATATTATACTAAACCCAAGAAATAGAGAAATGTCAGTTACCACGATTTTGAAAAGATGTCATGGTTCTATCACGGTTCTATCCCTTTAGGGATTACTGTAATTACCCTCTGATAATCAAACATGGCAATGGAACATTCCACATTTGTAGATGATTTTCCCAGCTAGAAACCTCCATTTATAGAGGATTTCCCCGTTTGCCAGGTGGCGCTAGGGATAAGTAACTCATCAACATTAACATCCCATTGGATTATTATCCCAGAGCGTAGTCGTAGCTGCCAGAAACTCAAATTATTATCCCATCACCAGCAGTAACGCGCAAGACGGTGGCGGAAGTTTCAAAGCTAGTAAACCTATAGGAGAGAAGCCTGGCTGGCAGAGCGAACCCACTGATGGACCGAAGGGAGGTTGAAGCTCTGAGTCTCTCTCTCTCTCTCTCTTTTCTTTTTCTCCATCTACCTACCTACCTACCTACCGACCGACCTACCTACCTATCTATCTATCTATCTACCTATCTACCTGTCTATCTATTTGTCTATCTATCTGCGTGTCTATCTCTACATCTACCTCCACATCTATCTCCGCATTTATCTCTACATATATTTCCACCTATCTTCCTATCTATCTATCTATCTAACTATCTATCTATCTATCTATCTATCTACCTACCTGTCTATCTCTCTCTCTCTCTCCCTCTGAGACTCTCTCTCTCTCTCTCTATGTCTTTATTTATTTGTCTGCCTGTCTATTTGTTCTATCTATCTCTCTGACTATCTATCTCCATCTTTTCTATCTATCTATCCCTCTTCTATATGTCTGTCTATCTGTGTATCTATCGACCTACTTCTCTATCCATTTGTTTGTCTCTCTGCTAATCTCTTCCAATCTCTCTATCTTTTTATCTCTCTGGCTCTTTCTATATATCTCTCTCTCTCTCCTATCTGTCTGTCTGTCTACCTATATCTATCTATCTATCTATCTGTCTGTCTGTCTGTCTGTCTGGCTGGCTGGCTGTCTGTCTGTCTGTCTGTCTGTCTGTCTGTCTGTCTACCTATCTCTCTAAACTATCCATCCATCCATCTATCTGTCTGTCTATCGGTCGATCTATCTATTGGTCTATCTGAGCAATTATGCAAGACTTCTTTCAGAAGTGGAAGCAAAACGAAGCAATTCTGCGAGACTTCCCCAAAAAATGAAAGTTGCCAGGTCCAAAACGAAGCAATTCTGGGAGACGTCCTCAATTTTTTAATTTGACAACGTCGAAAACGAAGCAATTCGGCGAGACTTCCTTCAATTATGGAAAGTTGAGTGCAAACCTGACGGCCTCGTACCAATGGATTTTGCGATTTGTCCACCCCTAATCTAATCTAATCTAATCTAACCTAATCTAATCTAATCTATCTATCTAGCTATCTATCTTCAAGTTTGAAAACAAGGCTATTCTGCGAGACTTCCTCAGTTTTTGAACTTGACAACATCAAAACGCAGCAATTCTGCGAGACGTCCTCAATTTTTGAACTTGATAACATCAAAAACAAAGCAATTCTGCGAGGCTTCCTCATTTTCCGAAGTTAACAACATCAAAAACGAAACCATTCTGCGAGACTTCCTTCAAAAATGGAAAGTTGAGTGCAGAGCTGACGGCCTCGTACCATTGCGTTTTGCGATTTTTCCAGTCCACCTGTCTAAAGTGCTGCGCCTGCCACAAAAAGTGACGCCAGGTCATGCGAAGTGCTGCACCTGTCACGCAAAATCATCTTAGCAAAAAACCTGAAGATATGATGCTCCAAAATGCAACCCCTCGGGAAATCTGTGTCTGCCACGCGAAATGCATCTTTGTAGATACTCTTCAAAGGTCCCACGCCTGCCATCGTTTTTGAAAATGCTGCCAGACTCACATTTTGCTCACTTTTTGCAAGGTGCAGCATCCAGCGCGCCTGCCACACAAAACGACGGTTGAACGTCCAAAAGCGCTTCGTGCCACAAGGGCGTGCACTTTTTCAACATCTCAACTGCGAAAAGTGGTCCGAACATGGTGTGCTTTTCACACTTTGACTTTCAAATTTGCTTCGCGCCACGGCCGGGCACTTTTTCAACGACTTAACTTCCAAGAGTGCTCCGAACGCGGTGTGCTTTGTACATTTTGGCTTCAAAATGATTCAATATGTGCTTCGCGCCACAACGGTGTGCACTTTTTCAACATCTGAGCTTCCAGAAGTGTTCCGAGAAAGGTGTGTTTTGGACCTTTTGACTTCGAAATGTGCTTCGCGCCACAACGGCATGCGCTTTTTCAACAGCTCAATGTCCAAAACTGCTCCGACGCTGAAGTGTTCTTGCCATTTTGACTTGGAGATTGCTTCGCGCCACAACGGCGTGCAATTCTTGATCCCTCATCCCGCCAAACGGCTCCGCACCCGCGGCTTTAGCGGGCCCACTTTTCGACCCTCCGGAGCCACAAAACATTGGAAAAAACTAAGTGTTTCGCGACTTTTCTATCTTTTCGCACACTTTGATCTTCTTTCTTCTGACTCTCTCTTCTCTGACTCTTTCTTTCTCTGACTCTTCTCACCACTGTTGCTGCATCCATAAGTCGGAAGTTTGACTTCTAAACTTCCTTCGATTATCCCATTACTAACCACTGGCTTTCACCACTTAAAAGACCACACCAGGTTGGCCCAACCTGGCAGCTGCCATCACTCATCTGGCAAGAGAAACCTGGATGTGGAGGATGCAGCTGTGACATCTCCATTGACTGATAAGTAAATCACCATGTTTTTGTGGCTTAAGAAGTAATGCAATTCCCTGTGTCTATCCATTTAGTGGGTGTCACACATCATTTGTGGGACAATATCCCACATTGTTGTAGTTTGTGTCCTCATCTAATCTTCATTATAACCCATCATATATCTTCATCAAAACCACCACTGCTATAGCTTAAATCAACATGTTCGTCTCGTAATCTTCATTATACGGCTTCCGAACCATGACTAAGCTCTTAGTTCCGAGTGTGTATTTTCAGTATATATATATATGTATACATATATACAGTATACCGTATACCCCAAAGATATGTCAGATATTCCCAGCTCCATAATCCAGATATCAGATTGTTGGCTAGATAATGCTAGTTATATCCCATCAAGTTCCCATTAAACCCCATGAAACCATGAAATCAAGGAAAAATCGCCATGAAATCCCCGAAAAAAATCACGAAGCCATCCCACCCACTATAGCTGCCAGGGGCAATGGATCAGCTCGCCCACCTGCGATGGCGCTAGCCCCAGCTGTTCCTCCAGCGCCCGCTCCGCGCTCTGAGTGGACACCTCTGCGGCATGGCCATCCCCAGCGCCGTAGCAGCGGATCTCGGTGTGGCAGCTGGGACCCCAACGGCCTGGCGATCCATCATCGGACCATCACCGGCCTGTTTTTTCATGGAAAAAAATGGAAAAATCCTGAAAAATCCACATGCGTCAATGGGAATTCATGGGAAAATGGGAAATGTTGTTCATGGGAAAATGGGGAAAAAATCGATGTTGTTCATGGGAAAATGGGGAAAAAATCGATGTTGTTCATGGGAAAATGGGGAACAGTTGGAGAAAAACAATGGGAAATGGCCCAGTGGCCCATGGTCAAGTTACCCCATGTACCATTAATCTACCATGGCCAATCAGAGTGGGCATCTATATGCTGACAGAGTATATATATATATTATACATATATGTATTTATATTTAAATATCCGCCTTTGTGTTCCACCCGCAACCTGGGACCACCCTTTTTATACCCAGGTTCCCCTGGAGGTACGCACTCTATAAGATCCGGAGATATCAGGATAGATCCTAGTTTCAAGAAAAAGAAACACTGTATAAATCAAGGCTAAACAGGGTTCCACATGCATACACATGCCTTCTTGTAAACCTGAAGTCTCTATCAAATGGGGGTCCCAGATTACTGCTGGGTTGTTTTCATCTCCAAAGATCAATTCACTTAGTCCTCTACAAAATCAAAATTTCCAAAATGGGATTCTCAAGAAGTCCGTTCAAACATTTGAATTTGGACCCTTGATATTACATAACCTGGTCTCTGATTTTATAGTGGGGAATATGAAAAAGGTGTCAATACAAATTGGACCTGGGTCCTTGATTCTGTAGAGATGGTTTTTTGACATGGCCCTGGTTATGAAAACGGAAATTGACAAAGAACAAACGAACAACAATAATGACCAGACAAATTGGAAACAATTGTCAATTTTGGGGCGTTTTTTGGCACCAGGGTTGTTGAAGCAAAAGTATGCACAAATTATCTATAAAATCAAGAAAAAACATATCTATTTGGGCGCGTTTTCAAACTGATTCTTCCAGTCAAGATTAGCTATCAAGTGTTATTCTTTAGCAAAGCCCGCTTCAGCAGCTATAAGGGTTCCCAGCAAACACGCGGCATTGCGCATGAGCATCACTAATTTCAAGGATGTTAGAAATATCAATACTATTAATCATAAAAATAATTTGAATAATATGGATAATAATAATGGTTCATAATAATCATAGTAGTAATCATAGTTATAATATGCAACAAATGTTACTAATATGAATATATAAATAACATGAATGCATCAATAATATGCAAACTGTTAAAAACCTATAATATTAATAATATGAATAATATGCATAATATTCGATATATCGCTTAATTCTCAATGAACAATGTTAATAATATTGAAAATTATCAAAATATGGAATATTAACAAACTCAATAATAATTAAGATATCAATAATATAATTAAAACATGTATCTATCAATATAAAATAAACACTCCCCAATGTCCCCAGCTCTCTTTTATCATTGGTACCTTATAAATCATTTCCCCTTTGGTCGTTCCATGGTTCTATCCCCTCTAAGAACCTCCTATACTATAGTTACATTTTGCGAACCTGCAACAAACCACTTTCGGGTTTGTTCCCCTCAATCTGGGAAACCCAGTCATACCCTCTGGTGATTTAACATATTTATGGAAAATTGCCATTTATATCATTTATAGTTGATTTACCTATTAGAAATTGTGATATTCCATAGCTATGTTAAATTACCAGAGGGTAATCATTGCAAATTGTTGTGGAAAAACTCAAACAAGAATGGATTGTGAAAGGGTTGTGGTTTCGCCATCACAGATCTCAAGGTGTCATGGTCTAATCAGTTTAATCCGTGGCAAAATCCCCAATTCAATTGAGCCATTAAAAAGACCCCTATCCCATCCCATTATACTAGTTGCTGAATAGCTTTCCCTGCTATAGGTTATAGTAATCCTCAATAAGCCAGGTAGTATTCGGTAGTATAGTAGAACTCCCTATAATACCCAATCAACAAGGGTAATATACCTCAAATTGTTTTAATGGCTCCATTTATCCTTCGTGCCGCGCCTGGGTGTTTCAGCCCCTTCTGCCACTTCCGCAGCAACAGCGCACCACTGCGGGGCACACAGAGCCAGACGTGCACCGCGCGATGGAGCCTGGACATGTATCTCCTCCAGGATGACTACTGTATATAATTATACAATTAGATACATATACATGGATCTGTCTGTATGTGTATGTGTCTAAGTACATGTCTGTATGTGTAGGTATGCGAAGGTATGTGCAGGTTCGTGCAGGCATGTGCAGGTTTGATCAGGATTGTGTAGGTATGTGTATGTGTGTGTATGTACCTGCGTATGTTGGTGTGTGTGTATATATGCGCATGTTAACGTATGTGCAAGTACATGTAAGTACGTGTATGTGTGTTTGTGTGAATACGTATATGTGTATGTAGGTGGAGGTATATGTATGTATGTGTGTGTGCACGTGTACGTATATGTGTATGGATAAGTGTATGTATGTGTATTTATATCTAGGTTTGTCTAGGTATGGCTATAAAATTCTAGGTATGTCTAGGTTTTTGTTTATGTGTATTTTATGTGTATGCGTATTCATGCATGCAGGCGCAATGTATATATATATGTATATATAATACAGAATTACATATATAGTTATATATAATATATATATAATATTATTTGTTTTTTTCCGAGCCATACCCTGCAATGAGATTAGTCATGGTCAGCGCAAGGCGTGGGCGTAGCCTCAGGTCCGTGGTGCAGCTTAAATGCTCGTGTTATGGCTGCATTATATATATCCGCGTCTCTTCAACCACTGTCTCATTGTATTCGTAACCACGAAGAAAATGCTCGAAAACATTTTTTTTAGCCTAATGCAGCCAATTTTGCCTCGGGCGACCAACTCGTTTCTTCCCATACTGGACCCTAATTGCACTGCTAGGTTGGAATGAAACTTGACGCATGGGATCTTCATCTCGAGATCTCTAAGTACATGACCTAATAATCTGGGTTTTCTGCAGTGATAAGATTGGCTAAAAAGTTCTCAAATTCCCGTTGGTCGCCTTGATTTTGGTAAAGGATTTCTGTACATCTCTGCAAGACTACTCTGTTGGGATTTCGCCTATCTATGAAAGTTGACGGAATTCTGAGGATTTCCTCAAGCACCGTATCTGGAAGGCATCAATTTTCTTTAGCATGGCCCCTGTCAGTTGAATAGTCTCCAGACCATACAGCAACTTGGATCGCACTACTGCATCAAATATGAGCAATTGCCATTTAACGTTCGCATTCGTAGCCTTCCAGTACGGTAAGAGTTTAAATCAAGTTGTTCTTACTTCTTGCATTTTGTTGAGAATCTCGTGTTTTATGCTAGCTTCGTTGTTGATTTCGTTTCCTAGGTAAGTCGCTTCCATCTTTTTGGGGAGCGGTTCGTTGTTTGCAAAGTGGACCAGACCATCGTTGCTCATTTGAATCAGCACACATTTATTTCTGTTCAGCCGCAATCCATTTGCCTGAATTTGTTTCTGTGAGTTTCAGCAATTCATTTAAGGCCCTGTTGTCCGTAGAGAACAGAATGGTGTCGTCAGCATACTAAACCAAATCGAAATTAAGGTTTGGTATTCTGCCCTTGTGTACCCAACGGTTTGTTTTAGCCCGTATTTCGTCATCAACGCAAGACATTACCATAACAAAACATTATATATGTACAATTATATATATATATATACCTAGCGGGTTGTACATTCATACATGACGTTGCGTGCTTGCATGGGGTTCTACGTGGTTATTTATGCGTGATATTGGGCTATAACGTGGTTAGATGGGTTGGTCACGGGGTTTATGAGTACTGTTCATAGTCATGGAACCTATGTCAATATATCAAAAGACCTAGTTCAAAGACCTGGTGCCTTCTTAGTACCCTTCCCAACTAATCAACCACGGTATGTTTAATCTTGGATTGACAAGACTGAGAATATCATGGGCCGATATGGGTTGTAGGATTTTACACTTGGGATTTGTTGATGGTTGGTTCCTGGTTCTATGTTTGTAGCTTGATGTGAAACTTGCCTCGAGTTCGATTCCTGCCAGATTTCGATGAGATTTCGCCAATTTGGGCACCTTCCACATCCGAAAAAAGTTCCCATCGTGGTGATCCCAAAATCATCCATGGCCCATCGGGTCGCATCATCTTCACCAATCTTCGCTTTCTAGCGGAAAGATGCAGAAAACTTCTCTTGGCTCTTCATCCGGGGAATACTATTCTGTTCAGCCCCGAAATAGCTGGGCAATGGATGTTCGTCCCAAGGTTGGGTCCATAGGTCAGGTTTTAACCATGTGTTTACCTCATACCAATCTGTTTATCATTGTTTTCCCCATGAATAAGTGGCGAATATTCGAATATTCCCCCCAAATTCGTCGGTAGAATCCTCAAAATTGCAGTTTCAAAAAACACACATGAACCATCATGAACCAACAGAAAATGCTTGGCTCAAAAAATGCTTAGACCAAAAAATCCCAACGCAAAACTCTGTCGTCCATCCCAACCAACTGAAGAAGGCGAGTTGATCACCTCAGCAGGAACCTATCAGGACATCCCGACCTCCAAAAAAAATGCTGGGTCATCAGGAAAATCCCATGGTTATCCATGGTTTATCATCACAGAATCCCATGGTTTCCACAAGTTCTTTTCCTAAAATGGGGGGAGCCCCAAATCTTCCATTTTAGTATAGGATTTTTCATTATAAACCATCCAGCAGGGTATCCCCATGACATTTGGAAACCCCAAAAAAAGCGCTACGCTCCAGGCGACAAGTTCTGCTGTAGGCATTGCTCCAGGCTTCGTGGATCGCACAGCACCTCGGGATCGGTGTCCTGACCGGAAAATTCCTTGATGGTTTGTTGCTCCCCTGCCAAGTTATCCAAAACCACCAGCAAGTTATCGAGGTCCATCGAGATCTCATGGAGATCAACAAACGCACTCAGTGATGTTTGAAAAACACCAATGTTAGCCTCTGGTGATGACTAACATTGCTATTGAAAATGGCCTTGTGGTGGATTTACCCATTAATAGCATGGTGGATCGTTCCATATGTTTACCAGAGGCTAAATGTCTAGCTGAGAAAATCCCTCCGCGAACTATTGGTGGATTGTCCGGCCAGGTTTGATGTTAAAAACGATGGAAAGATCCACCATTGAAAATATGGGAAAATTCACTATTTCTATGGCCATGTATACAATAGCAACATGTTAGTCACCACCAGAGGCTACCATTCTGGTAACCCACCATTGGGGATCATTCCATCAGACAATTCCCACTGCTTCCAGCCCATTCATCATATTGGGGGGTGTGCTAAAATCGGGGTATATACCCCAAAATCGGGGCATGTTCATATGATTGTCCATTCTAAACCATCCAGCTGTTGTAGTATCCACATTCAAAGAAACCCCAGTATCACCAATTATTAACCATTATTAACCATTAGTAACCATCATTAAATATGTATTAACCATATATTTGCCATATTTTTTAACCTTTAGTACCATATTAACCATCATGAACTATCTGTTACCATATATTAACCATTATTATATTCTAAATATATATATATATATGTATTAGCCATATATTAGCCATGTTCTGTGGCACACTCCGTCACAAAAAATGTCGCTTCGCGCTTCGCGTTTCAACGGCGCACCTGGCCCTCAGGGTCCAGCACCTCCACGTAGTCCTCCGTGGCTGGCACGCCACCTGGGGCAGGATGGTGCCCCCTCAGTGATACCATCTGGTTATGACTGACATAGCCATGGTATAGATGACCCATAGAAATAGATGGTTTACCGTTCTTAAAAATGGTGATTTTCCATGGTTATGTTAGTTTACCAGATGGTATAAGTTGGTTTAATAAACACCATGAATACTATAGCTGGTTGGTGGTTTCAACCCACCCCTCTGAAAAATGATGGAGTTCGTCAGTTGGGATGATGATTCCCAATATATGGAAAAATAAAAATGTTCCAAACCACCAATCAGATAGTTATATCTATCATAAGCCATAGTTCAACCATGTTAAACCACTTAGATCTCAACTTAGCTATCTTGGGGGCCCCATCTTGTATGGGGGTTATATCATGTTTTATCCACATATAACTGGGGGAACCAAAAAAAATGGGGAACAATAAAAACATCTAACTGTTGACCGCATCGAAAAACTGATGGTTTTTGTCAGCTTTGTTTGGAACAAAAAACAAAAAATGTGTATCATCATTTTGCCATTTAATATTGCCACTCTGTGATATCGGTATCGCCGCATTTTTCAGCAAAGCCATTGTACCTTTTGCGAAAAGCTATCTCCCATGCTATCTCTTTTTTTTATCATCGTTGTCCAGACATGTTCCCTCTAGAATTTCAGCTCCCCCATATATTCCACTACCTTTGAATTCGATTGTTGGTAAAATATGTATCACATGTCATTCCCATCATACTCCCATCAATATTGTTGGTTCATGTTGCTTCTACCCCTATGTTTGATCGTCAAACCACCATGTAAACACTGTGAAACCACTTAGATGTTCATTTTTTAAGCCTAATATGTCATAATAACGTTCACTCTACCACTTAGATTTTCATGTTTTAAACCTAATAGTTCATAATAATATACTATTTCTCTTAGTACAACACGGCTAAGCATCGTTAAGACTACGGCTGTTTGGTCGCCAGATGACGTTGCGGCTCGCATCGCCGTAGGCACGGCGGATTGGTGAGGCCCGTGAGCTCCGGACAGACGTCCAACCTGCCGCGGCTGCCGCGAGCCATGGGAGTTTAATTGTTTGGGGAATCACCCGTAGGACCCATAGCATATGGATATATATATATACAATGTGAGGCCCCCGTTCGATAGCTAAGTTGGTGAACATAACTCCAATAACTATGGTTTATGGTATTTATAACTATAGTTACTGGGGCTTATAAACCAACTTATATATATATATCCCATAGGATCCATGGTGCTGCTATATATGGTAACATGGATCCCATCAATATACCCCAAATGTTAGCGTATATACCATACATGGATCCTATGGGTATATATACATATCATTGTGATCCTTATTATTAATTATATATATTATTACTATGATTATCATATGTTTTATTATCGTTACTACTATTACCATTATTACTATTATTACTATATATATATATATAAAATCATCTATTTGTATTATATGATATGATGGTAAAATGGCATAATACTGGGGCTTAAGAATGGGATAATTATAATTAATACATACATATTAATACAGTAATGGTACAATGATGATAGCATAATGGCTAGTAATTGTTAATAATGGTTAACAATGATGTCCCGAAGTGATTAGTATATGGATATGATATACCGCAGGAGCCATAATATGATATGCAGTAGAAAACAATGGGCCAAAATCAGGTTTCCTCGCTCTTACATGTTGATCCGTACCCAGTTCAAAGTGCTGATCATGATCATTTACCATGATCATGATCATAATCACAGTCACATCATCCTAACGAGGATTATCCTATATCAGCCTAATATCATTGATCTCCTCCTAAGGAGGATTTTCCTGGCTGGTGACAGCTGCTTATGTATGTATATGTATATGTATATGTATATGTATGTATATATATATATACCCTCTGGTAATTTAACATAGCTATGGAAAATCCATTATAAATGGAGGTTTTATTGGGAAAATCATCTGTAAATGGTCCATTCTCCATAGCTATGTTAGTTTACCAGAGGGTATGTATAACATCCTGAGGATCATCATGATAAGGATCCTCCTCAGCCGCCAAGTCACCCACAGGGCAGCGCGAAGGCGCGCGCCGGGTCAAGGCATCGATCTTGATCGCTGTGGCAGCGCCGCTCCTGGCGGGTCACTTTTTGTTACAGGTTCCCCAGGTTCCCCATGGAAAATGGATGAAAATGACCCAGTTTTAGTTGATTCTGCGATGAAAATGGTGCCTTTCCATGATTTTGCATAGCTATGTTAGTTTACCAGAAGGCAACCCCATTCGAACCATGAATATATCCACCTTGAAATTGGGCATCCCCATTCATAGATGGCCATGAAATACCATTTTAGAGTACTATGTGTGTTTGCGTTTATATAAGGACATCAGTAAATCCAGAGGTTTCCCAAATCATTCCCAACATATGATATATTGTATTGATTATATCGTTCCCAACTCTCCATCGATGTTGATTCCGACATCATATGTAGTATACTCTAAAATCATTCTCCAACACATCGTGGTTTCCTGAGTCATCCGGGTACCCTCAAATTCATCCAAAAGTAGACCAATTCAGTCTTGCATCCATGGTTTTGGGGATCCCGGATGACTTAAGAAACCTCTATGGTTTCCTATAAATCGATGGTATCCCGGGTCATTGATGGGAATATCATGGAATATTCATTGATATCTTAGATATCTTGGATGTATTATGATCTGTTGGATATATTGGATATATTGGATATAATGGATATAATGGATATATTGGATATATTGGATATATTGGATATATTGGATATATTGGACATATTGGATATATATATATATATATATATACCATTAATATCCCCAACTAAACCTTCGTATGTGTCCACCTCCGTATGTTCCCATTCCATCCCCAAAGTCTGAAACCGGGTCACCATCTCTGCTTCCAGTGCCCGTAGCGCCAGCGTCTGGAAGGCCCACCGCACTCCTGGTCGCCAAAGTAAACCACATATACAAACATGATCAAACATTAATATGTGGTTTAGTATATGTAACATTAATGGGATTAAACATACATTCATTAATATGGGATTGAGCATGGTACATTTCATGGGATTTAATAATTTAATTAATTTAATATATATATTCCAATATGGAAGATTATGGTATATTTGGATGTTTAGTTGGCATAGATATGATATGATTGATCATGTGGGCAACCCAATGCAATAAACCTATCATTTGGGGCTGGATGGAATCCAACCTATTTATGGTGATTCGGGGATGGTAAGTTGAGTATTGGGTTTACGGTTTACCATATTACATATATCTTCTGTTACTGGTTGGTGGTTTCAACCCCTGAAAAATATGAAAGTCAGTTGGGATCATTATTCCCCATATATGGAAAGTCATAAAATTAATGTTCCAAACACCACCAACCAGATAGTTATATCTACCATAAGCCATAGTTAAACCATGTTATATTGATGGAGAGTGTTTCCATAGGACATGATCTTTTGATGGAGTTTTTTCATGTTACCATGATCACCATGGAAAACCATGGAAAGCCATAACTACCCGGTTGAGTGACCGATGAAGCCTGATGAGGGCTCCCAAATGTGGGAATGAGTCTCATTGGGTACCAAGGGATCCGATAGAATATATAGAATCTGGATTTTTGAGTACGAAAAGATCATAAAAGATCCATTTGGGGGAGCTGATCACTTCGGCCCATATTCAGAGTCTTCGTCTGTGTCTGTGTGAAAAAGCCTCGGTGGTTGTGCTCTCCTTGAAGTCCGAGACACACACATTCACCAACAAAAAAAACTTGTGACGCCAATCCACAAAAAAGAAGACAGACCCCGATTAGACTTCCTTTTGCATCATGTTAATCATGTTTCAATGAAATCATAAGCCCCACTGTTTTAAAAAAAGGAACACATCAGAACACATTCAACAACTCATAGTAACCGTAAGTCCCTGCTATTGTCCGCCCAGGGCACCCCAAATCTAACCGTTTCTCACAGGAGAAGTTTCGAGCAATGCAAGATGGACGGTGTGGGGGGTAGAATCCCGGGTAGAAACTCCAAGTGCCGTTTTCGGGAAGCCGCAGTAGATGATCGATGTGGAATTGCTGGGATTTATGGGGGGGGAACTGGTTGATTTTTTTGTCCCAGAAGCTCAAACAAAACGAACAGATTTTGATGGTTCCCTCAAATTGGGGGCAATTGCCTCAAACTTCACCATTGGCTTCCCCTGATCAAGAATGATGAATTTAACTTGGATGATAACTTGGGTTCCATGGCTTCGGAAACCCCAAATAGACGCAATCTGACACAAGCCATGCAGGGGCTTCCCAGGGCACAAACTTGTAGGCCACACAAGGGTGACGTGGGCCATCCAAGTAACATCAGTCCACGTGGCCGGCGCGGCTCAGAATGGAGTTAGAAGATCATGTTCTTACTCCCAGAACTGTGTATGCATTATCTATATTATACATATAATTATATATGTACACGATAATATATATGTGTGTGTACTGTATATGTACGTGTATCTACGCATATCTGCAGACATTACATATAAGTACAAGTATGTGTGTGTTTGTCTATTAAAATGGAACATGGATGTGATTGATATATAGACATATGTCGAGAGATGTATGATGTATGTATATTTTCTAAATGTACATGGTCATCGTTGGGTTTGTGTGTTGCTTTTTGCTCAGGTGTTTTTCCGCTTTTTAAAGGACCCTTCATGCCGCAGCCAGCACGGGCGTTTCAAAATCACCAAGAAGCCCCAGGACACTGAGACCTTTGTCTACAGTTCCCTGCGCCCCTTGCTCCCAGCTGAAGCATGCTGAAGCCACTTGGCCCTGAAAACTTGTTCGTTGAAAGAAGAGGGGTGCGTGAAACTCTCCGTAAGGACAATGGGTAAATGATGCATCTGTACTTTAAAAAAGGATATACGTATATGATCGTATATGCATATGTGTTTATTTAATGTGAGCAAAGCAATGATAAAACAACCATATGTTGATGGTTTATACAACCCATATTTACGGTCAATTTTGGAGAATTTACTATTGCGTTACTAATTTATTCAATTACTGTTGATGATTATAAGTATATAATATAAACGGTAGATGATATACCAGACCAGACCTTTGATTGTTTCCTGAAATTTGCATAGTTGGTCCCACACCCGATTTTCGGATTTTTCATGTCCCATAGCTGTTGGGTCATCAAATAAGCAGCAAAAACATGCAAAACCAAGGAATTGAAGCAAACAAAAAATGAAGACATCACGCAATATTGTCAATGAGGAAGGAACCTTTCTGTCGCCCTTCAGCTGAAAGAGAAATGCATTCCGGAAGGAATCAGGGACTTTAGTCTGCCTGAAATTCCAAGCAATTCAGGAAATGGACGTGTCCCAGGTATGTTCTATTCGCTGCCAAAATCCCTTGGGAACCAGTGGCAAACATCCCACCGAATCTCTACATCCCACCGGATCATCTCCCCCCCCAAAAAAAAAACGGCCTGTCCGATCTGCACATGTTTGGAGATATGTCATATACCCTCTGGTTGTTTAAGCTAGCTATGGAAAATCACCATGTTTAATAGCTAGATATCGGTAAATCATCCATTATATGGGGCAAATGTTCCATAAATCTTTGTTCTTGGTGCCTGCAGTTGCTGATTTGACCATGATACAAGGAGACATTTCGTTGTCCCTTCTGGTGCGTTTTACGTAGGGAATGGATGGGTTGCTGAGGGTTGGGATGATCACATCCCTTCCCCCGATATAGCCCCCGATGGGATTCATTACAAGCACAACGCCAAGCAGCTCCCTCCACTAGATAAATCGCTACCCTGATACCATAATATATACATTATATATATATATGTATACATATATATTATGTAATTATTATGAATGGGCCCCATTGTAATCCATGGTAACTACTGTATATCCCCAAAGATCATTGGAACACCTCCACCTCCACCGTACTCACCTTAGGCCATCGGTGTATGATGAATCCTCAGCGACCGTGCTGCAAAATCGGGGTATGACTTTTGGAAATCGTGGGATTGTTGACTCACCAATGGGATTCATGTGTGCATATATATATATATACATTATAATATTATATAAATAATATATAAGATATAATCAATATAATAATATAATATGATATAATATACATATACAGATATACATGTACAGATATACATATACAGATATACATATACAGATATACATTTACATATATACAAATACATATATACATATACAGATATACCTATACAGATATACATATACAGATATACATATACAGACATACAAATAAAGATATACATATACAGATATACATTTACAGATATACATATACAGATATACATATACAGATATACATATACAGATATACATATCCAGATATACATATACAGATATACATATACAGATATACATATACAGATATACATATACAGATATACGCATACAGATATACACATACAGACAGACATATACAGATATACATATACAGATATACATATACAGATATACGTATACAGATATACATTTACAGATATACATATACAGATATACATATACAGATATACATATACAGATATACAAATACCGATATGCATATACAGATATACATTTACAGATATACATATACAGATATACATATACATATACAAATACATATACATATACAAATACATATACATATACATATACATATACTATACATATATATTATATATATATAGTTATATATATAGTTATATATATAGTTATATATATATAGTTATATATATATATAGTGGGATAGAATAGGAAAACTCCCCAAAACCGCGCCGACAACTGGGGGATGTGATTATGGGAACCCTTGACATTTACATATGATTCCGATGCAGTTCATCGTATGCCAAAATGAGCCTAACAAGTTGTGGTTTAGTGTCGAAGTATCCGACATGTTGAGCAAAAAAAAAAGAGCCATTGGTACTATATATATATATCAACTCTATCCCCCATCAAAATTGGGTACGGTAGATGACATGGGACATGACTCCAGTTCCATCTTCCAGGGTTCAATGATGCCTTTGAATTGGGTATACCCCGCGAGTACCCAGACAAGCCCAGTAGATTCCCTGAAGGATTAACCGTTATGGGGAAATCTCCTGAAATCTCCTGAAAACTCCCAGAGTTTCCATGGTTGAGTCGGGGATAAAAACACATGTTTAGGACCATGGAACAGGTGAAACCAACATGTCATCCAACTTGTTCCGGTTACCCAGAAATCCCAGCTGCATCTTTTCTGGATATTCCCAAGGTTTTTTTTCGTTTGCTAGTTCAATCCAAATGTTTGTCATGTTTGTTCCAGTTGAATCTCGGTATATCTCGGTATCTATCCATTTCTTGCGCATTCAATCCCAAATTCCTATCATTTTGTTGGCTAGTCCAACCCCATGTTTTCTTCAATGAATTGGGTCATTGCTATAAATCTCAATGTTCATCAATATCATTTTTTGTGGCTATGGGCCATGTGATAATGCCCATATTTAGTTCGTCGGTTTCCCATTGCCAGCCATGTTTAATTCCTGGTTTCAACCAATCTGAAGAATATGCATGTCATTCGGAATCATGATCACATTGTTGAAAAATGCTAAACATCAAAAATAGTTGAAACCCACAAAAACCAATTCTGGTTTATAAGACACCAATTTGATCCCAATGAAATCAATCGAAAATAGGCCACCAGCTTGTTGGCATGTCCCCATGATGTCCCCATTTTCAATATCATCCCGGTTAGATCTTGCTAAATCCTCCGTGCAAAAAGCCCCAACGGGTACGCTGCAGCCGGGGCCACTCATCTTCCGGCACTGGCAAGTCCGCACAGTCCGAAGTTGTGGCAATTCCCGCGGCGGGGCCGTTGGTCAGGGCCGCCACCATGTCGCTAATGTCGGCCGTGCAGAGTGCCTGGCAACGCTGCTGGGCCATGGCAGTTCCCTTAAAAAAAGGGGAGTTTGGGGATGGTTTGGAGAAGTTCTTCACATGTTTCGGATCATTGGCCAATAAATTGGTGAATTTTAGGGATGATAGTTTGGGGTGAAATGATGATATGCCAATTTTGAGACTTTGGGGATGGTTTGGAGGTTTCTTTTTTTTTAAACTGGGGTAATTTTGGGCAAAGGTTAGTTCTGTCATGATTTGGGCATGACTTGGGCGTGACTCATCAGAATTTCAGCCAAAGCAAATGCCACAATGGTCCTAAAAAACTACCATGTGAATCAAAATTTATCAGGTATACTCAGAAATTTCTTGAATCGCTTTCTAGATGTCTTTCCTCAAACAATCATCTGTCACTTGTGGTCAGGCCCTGGCTCCAGTGCCTTCTGCTTCTCATATTTGGAGCAGTCAGACACTGCCAGGGCGGTGAACTGGGAGATCCACGCGAAGGAGGAGATGATATTCCTGGACGATCTGAAAATAGGGTACCCCAATTACCCCATTCCCCTGGTCGATGATGATTTTCCCAAAATGGGCATTGGGGTGGGATACATATCCTATTTTGAGACACACTCATATAGTTCCAAGATGGGATTCGTTGAAAATGTATGGGATATCCAACCGCAGATAGCAACGAAAAGGTGAAAATAACAGGATAACTTGGGATAACCAACAAATATCATGTCGTGGAAAAGGCAACCAGTGGATCTTAGCGAATGGCCAGGGCTTGGGATGGTACATGAAGCAGAAACAATTGGAAATTGTGGGTCATAAAGACATGGGTGTTCTGCTCCCATACTATGTATATTTATATGTAGATATTTATAGGTTACGTATATATATATACATATATATATAATATGATGTATATACGATGTATATGCATTATACATGTCCAAAGGATACTAGTGGAGTCAGCATGTTTCGGCCAGGGACACAGCACAAAACACCTGGTGACATCCCTTCTGTTCGTTTACTTCATCCGCAAAAAATCGCTGAACCCAGTCCATCTGTTGAGACTTCCCCGAACAGTGTCACCTATGGCCTGGCATTTCACTGTTTCTCTTTCTCACTGGTTCTGAAATCCCAATGTTTGCAAATATTTCCACTTCTGTTGCTTGTCCAAATCCTCTTTCTTGCTGCAAAACTCTTCAATTCTGTGCTGCTGTTCGCTTGAAACCCCAATTCCTGGCAGTGAAATCCCCATGTTTGGCGACTTATATCTCAATCTTGCTGGGTTATAGATATAAGCTATAAATTCCCTAAATTCCTTGGATTTATGGTGGATATCCACATTTCAAGCAGTGAAATCCACCAAATTCCCATAAATTGTCCATGTTTTCTTGGGTTGAAAACCACCGAAAATCATGGAACATCACAGAAAACCACAGGAAATCATCGAAAAAAGAGGTCAACACATCCCAAAAAAAACTATAGGAAATCGAAAAATCAACAGAAGTCCATAGGAAATCCAGAGGAATCCAGGGATTTTGTTCAGCACCAGGCAACATGATACCGATGGCGCAAGCTCTTGGCTGTGGACACGCGAACGCCGCGCTGCGCAGCTGTAGGATGGCACGGACGATGTAGGAGGCGCTGTTGGTGACGTCCATAACCTGGATAAAAATGAAGCGATTAATATGTACAATATATATATACATATATATTTATATTTATTATTATTATTATTATTATTATTTATTGTTATTATTATTGTTATTATTATTATTATTATTAGTAGTATTATTATTATTAATTATTATTAATTATTATTATTAGTATTATTATTATCATATTGTATATTATATAATTATATATATATACTATAATTATATGATCTAGTAAAGTGGTGGTATAATGATGGTATACTGATGGTTGGTACAAAGGCAACACAATGCTCCGGCCCCCGACCGACACAAACCGCGCGATGTCGAGATACACACTGCGTGATGTCGAAGTTCCGATTCCGCTGCACCGTGTTGAAATGGTCCCAGTGGATCCTGGAGGTGAAACTCACCATTGATTTAATGGGATTTGATAGGATTTAACAATGATGTAATGAGATTCGATAGGAATTCATAGGGTTTAATGATGATTTAGTGAGATTTAATGATGATTTAATTATCATTTTAAAGGGATTTAATGATGATATAATGTGATTTAATGGGAGTTAATAATTATTTAATGGGGTTTCAGGGTGTACATCATCAACATGATATGAGTTAGATGTGTTTGAAGATGGTGGCATACCCACAAAAATCAAGGTCATTTGGTTGCTGGGAACATGATGAACCAGGGCCTTTTGAGGTCCTATGGCTACAGTCCATCCAGGACATATACCTATTTTGGGGATTTTGGGGTGTTGGGTTTCGACCCCAAGAATTTGAAATCCCCAACAATCCGCGAAAGGCTAAAAAAATCATGTCTGACCGGACAAAATGTCCTCTTTTCCACCTCATCCTAAGTCATCGTTGTAGCCGGGGCACAGGGTATCGGCTTTCCCAGAATTCAGCGAGGGGACGAAGTTCTTCCAATACCTTTGCTGTGATACGACTCCGGCTTCCAGGAGAACTGGATCAGGGTGTCAAGTTGTCAAGTCATAAAGGGTGTCCCAGTAAATCGTATGGTAGATCCTAAATTATATATACTAAAGTTGGTTTATAATAGTAGGTTAAGGGTTGGATTTATGGTGGATAGCTCCATAACAGAGATGGCATTCTTGGGGGATTCTGAACCTTACCATTGAAGTTTCACCACCAGGACTAGTCGCACCAAGGTCGCCACCAAGCTGCGTATGCGGCATGGAATCATCATCGGTGATGCTGAGAACTTTCAGCCAATCCTGGCGTTTTTTGCGATTTTTTCCGAGGATTTATAGTTTATACCCTCTGGTAATTTAACATAGCTATGGAAAATAACCATTATTAATGGGTAAATCCACTATTTCTATGGCCATTTTCAATAGCTACGTTAAATTACCAGAGGGTATTAGGATTCGGATGTGGTATCCCCAGTGATATGTGGATCAATGATAAAAAGGGGTGTGGATTTATTGGGATGTCGTTCCATGAACTACTGTGCTTCTTGCGAACGGGATTCCCAGTTCATGGACGATGAAAATCCGCGATCCCAAATATGTTGGGGACTAGAACCCCGAACTACCCTCTGGTAAACATACAAAAAACTATGGAACATCACCATGTTTCATAGGAAAATTCACGAAAAATTGTGATTTTCCATAGTTATGTTAGTCATTACCAGAGGGTAATCATCAACCAGTCGGGTGTCTCGCAGCCACTGCACGGGCCCCAAACAAGCAATTGACTGGCTCACCATTCGTGGATTTTGGACCCCGAAAAGTGTTTCTTTCCCAGGGGAAAAAAAACAGTGGATCAATCTGATTAATGATGGATTAATCCCATTTAATCTCCAAATGGAATATATAGATTAAATGGGATTAAGTTTCCAATCAATGATGGGAATATTCATTGTTTAATCCATCATTGATATACCAAATAGAATCTTCAGATATCAGACACTTCTTTCCTTAAGTGCCTGGGAGCATCACAATGTCTGAAGAGATACCTCCAAAATATATCTTCACCGTCTTGGCGTCTTGGCAAAGAACAGTCCAAGTTGTGTCCCCATCAACCCAAGATCCCTGGTGAAATGGATCATAATACGAATGTTACCCAATAAACCTCTATAAGGGATGGTTTATGGCATTGGGTAACACCCACATTGCAACTCAGTCAGCTAGATGGTCAGCAATCGGTCTTTAACGTCTTGGAACCACACATGTTGAGCCAAAAACGGCACCTTATTGGATGAAAGAATTAGGACACTGCCAAACAGCAAACCTCAAAAGACCCCCAAACTGTCTCATACAGTGTGTATATATATATGTATATATAAACTATGAATGGAATTGAAGCCTCAATATCCTCACTCAACTCCTGGCAAAGAAGAAAAATGAAGAAAACACTCCTGGAGTGCAGATCTAACTTATAACTACAGTAGTTCAGGTCGTAAACCCATTCACCTGGGTAATGTCTCCATTCCAAAACAAAGCCGCAGCTCATGCTTCTGAAAAAAAAACTGCATTCATATTCACTTGGTCTGCCATCCTTTGGCCCATTGAGATCCACTGAGCCAAAATCACGAGTTTTACCGTTCACAGAAATGTTAGTTTTTTTCAAAAAATGTCTGTCAGAAATCAGAAATCCAAAAACAAAATCCCCAATCATCCTGTGACGAACAGCCTCCCAACTATCATGTGGTTGGGTATATCATGTTTCTCTGAAAATTAGCTACCCCATTCCATCCACTGGTTCATCATCATGTTCCCGTATTTTCAGTGTGCGCGCCAGGTGGGTTCGGAAGCGGTCAGACGCTGCGACGCTGCGTATTTTCCAATATTATGCCTGTGTTTCCCCAAGATCCATATGGAGGTGTCCAATCCATGGGGGTATCCGGAAATCATCCAGTCGTCATGGATGACCATGTTAGTATTGAAACCCATGGTGACTTGGGGATCACCCATTTTCAGAACCCCCCATATATACACATACATGTATGCATTACATTACATTACATTACATTGCATTACATTACATTACAATACATTACATTACATTACATTACATTATGTATATACATATATATATACTGTAGGTGCCGGAATTATAGAACGGAAGTTGAGGAGTACGAAGGTACGGTTATTTACCGTACCCTGTTGTTCTATAATTCTGTTTTCCTCGGAAGGTGTGAAAAAAAAAACGTATATGAATTTACTCCTAACTTTTTTCGTCGTTCTACAATTCTTGTCGGAGCGCTGCTGTTCTATAATTATGTGTTCCCCCATTTTATTATCATATCATATCATATCATATCATATCATATCATATATACTATATACACATCCTACAGCTACCCCACCCCCCCAGCGCCGTTCCGACCCCGCACCTTGCCGAAGTCGCAGTCCTCCTTCACCGCAGCGCCTACCGTGGCCATCTCCCCAAAGTTGGCCATCAACGCCGTCCAGTCGCCTGCCTGAGCACAATATCGTGCAACAAGATCTTGGAGATATGACATGATGTTCCAATAAGGTCCAACTACAAGAAGATACCATAATCCACTGTAAGATATGTTAGGAAATTCTGGGGGAAAATAAATAAGACAAAAAATCCTGGCCTGGACGGTTTGATGCTGAACATGTGCCCTTCCATGGCCAAAAAAATCGGACCGAGCTGCGCAGAGCGCGTCAGGCTTCACGGCGATGTGACAGGCGGAGGCTGCGAAGGACAGGTAGGACGCGATCCTCGGGCCATGAGAATCGCAAGGAATGTACCCTCTGATAACCTAACATAGCTATATGTTGAAAATTGCCATTTATAGTGGATTTACCCATAAAAATTGTGGTTTTCCATAGTTGTGTTAGTTTACCAGAGGGTATCCATCAAATTGGATTGACTACCCTCTGGTAAACATACAAAAAACTATGGAAAATCACCATCCTTCATAGGTAAATCAACTATCAATGGGCACTTTCAATAGCTATGTTAGTTTACTGGAGGGTATCCATGAAATATCTTTGAAATATCCATGACATATCCGTTAATATCAATAATAATCCCAAACATTGCTGAGTTATGACCATTTCCATTAGGGTAAATGCACCATACAACCCATCCTCATGGGTCGAATCATCCCATGCCATTTCCAATGCTTGAAGTTTCAGATTTATGTAGCTGGGTAACCGTTTCCTCCATTTGATGGGCTTTCTTAGAATGAAGGGCCCCTAAAAGAGTGTTTTATTTTAACTCTGACATAGCCTATAGGTTTCCATGATTTGGGGGTACCCCAATTCTCTAATACCCAGTCTTGATCATTGTGGCCTATCCCAGCATCTTGCAGCCACAGTTGGATGGATCAAAACTATGAAAGACCAGCCAGTGATCCAAAAAAAGATTTGGCGATGACGAACATCCAATCCAAAAATCATCGCTATGGAGTGAAGACCAAGATGGACCCTTGATCCCTAGTGAAGCATTGGACCCTTGAACACCCCAGCGGATTTTCCCCCATCATCCCCATCCACGTTAAGCCAATTGTCCAAGTGATAGAAGTGATGAAGCCGGCCACGCTGGCAGCGCAACCTCCACGGGCCAGGCAGTGATGGCGGTATTTCTAGATCTTTTTCGGCTGAAATTTGATGTTTACCCCAGGGTAAACCTACAAAAAGATGTGGAAAACCTATGGTTTCCGTTCGGAAATGTTCAAAGTGAATTAGAAAGACCGGATTTTCTGGGTCTATCTTAGTCACTTAGTCGACTCGAGGGTACCCTCTGGTAAATGATTGTTCATTAATGGAGATTTAAGCAGCAAAAGTATTGGGATATCAATGGGATGGAAAACATCATGTTTATCATCGAAGTAAATGGGCCATGGCTTCCATAGCCATGGCTTACATCATAGCCATCCCTCACCAAAGGGTAGCCACCAAAAGTCGCAGGATATTGCAACTGGAAAAAGTTTGGATAAGAATGAACTATGAAACACAAGAAATCATGACCAACCCGTAGAGATCGGGTTAAGCGCTTTTTCACCAACCAAAATCTTGGGATTTGATGGCTTTGAGCAATAAAACCCGTCCGTTTTAGGGAAACATATCATACCAATGGATGTATGATGATGTATATCATACTGTATATCTAATATCTGTATTATAAGTATGTATTGTATACATATTATCATATATGTATGTATATGTATATGTATATGTATATGTAATATAATATCTCTGTCTCACTTTATGCATCCCTACACGAGATCACTGGCCGGTTGACCATCCCCCCAAATATTAGGATGATCCGAAACTTTTGACTCAACCGTGGGCCATCGATCCCATTACAATCAATAAATCATCATCACGGCGCCGGTAACTTACCGTTCAGATGACCAGATATTGGTCCATGGATCCAGATATCCATAGTGGCGAGTGTTCTATCCTATTGAAATTCCATTGAAATTCAATTAAAATCCCATTAAATCATCAAATCCCATTAAAATTTAAAATCCCATTAAATCATCAAATCCCATTAAAATTTAAAATCCCATTAAAATCCCATCAAATCCCATCAAATCCCATTAAAATCCCATCAAATCCTCAGTAACTTACCATAAAATCCCCTTCTGAAAATTCAAAAAAACACCGTGGTTTCCACCGCCGTTCCCGCCTGATGGGCTGTTGTCTGGACACCTGAGCCCGTCGTACTTGATGGCCTCACGATCCCATCGGAAGCGGGGCGCGGGATCCAACGTCAAATAGGAGGTGTTTTAGGCCCCAAAAACCACAAATATCACTAGTGATCATCATGAAAAATGTACATCACCCATGTGGATATACAGTCATAATGGAGAGTTGGCGGAAAACAACAAGGAATTCTCCAACATACAAGAAATAGAATCCGAAATCGACAAACATGCAAACCAGTGGTCTGTAGGTAATGTGTTCAAAAAAAAATCGGTACTAAAATGAACCATGAAATGAGACTGCTGGACCATCTTTGGACGCGGCAGTTTAATAATTGTTCAGGAGGAAAAATGTTCAAAGAAACTGTTGGATTGGGAGTGTGCCTAATTTTCAAACTACCAGGAGAGGAGACATGTCATCACATTGCTTACAAATGATACAGTCCCTTGCATCAACTCACATACCCTCTGGTACTCAAACATGTCTTGCTGGAAAACATCCAGTTTAGAGATGATTTTCCGTGATGTTCCCATTAAAAACACCATTTATAGAGGATGTTCAATTGCCATGTTTGATTACCAGAGGGTAACACACCTAAATCATCCCTACATATGGTTCCCCTGAACGCCCTTCCAAAGGTTTGCCCACAAAAGCACCATGCGATAGGCTGGTGATACTTGGACGATTTGGGAGTAGACATATCTACCTTTGTCTATATGTACGTATGGATTTGTACAAAGTTCCTGTAGATCACTGTAGATGTGATGATACCGTAGTACTGGCACATCTCTTAGATCAAAAATAACTTATAACAGATATATCATACATATCTTAAACCAAAGTTACTGTAGATACCTTGACTGTTGATACCTTGATCATCCATTCCAAAAACTGTTTCCTTTTTGGTCACCCGCCGGCCTTGTAGAGGAAGACCACGGCCTGTCCCAGATACGCAGCGGCTTGGACCACGTCGATCACGCCTGGGGTTTTGATGCAAGTAGCCAGCCTATTTATGGCTATCTTATGGGGATTTCATGGGCATTTCATGGGATATGAATGGGGTGTGTATATATATAATTATATATATAACTAGTTAGGCACGGGCACAAGCTTAGCTAGCCATTTTCGCTCACCATCGGCCCCAGTTTTTTTAAGGATACATCCAATAAGGATTCATCCTCTTCCTTTGGCATGCTCGCCATGGACGTTTCGATCTCCAGTACAAGTACAGTACATCCATCGAAGCTCTACACTGGTCCACGACCTCGCGGCAAGCTAACTGGTCATCGACAGTATTTTTCTCTGGGCTTCTCTTCCAGCAAAGTTCTACTACTTCAACATATTTCAACATCGTCTCCATTTACAAGTTTCTGTATCTTTCACTATCAACTCCAGTTTCGAGACTATCAGGGGAGTCTTGCACATCGTTTCCAACTTCGCTTTCTCCTATATGCAGCTGGAATGTACATTTCTCGTTTTGCTGAACAGAAGGGGCCAGGACATCTATCCCCAGCGACATTACTCAATCCTGTGTACTAGATGTAAAGCACCGGAGCCCGCGCTGTCTCCGTTTCGATGCTGACTTTAATGACCTTACCCTCTGGTAAACATACAAAAAACTATGGAAAATCACCATGTTCAATGGGTAAATCCACTATAAATGGCCATGTTCAATAGCTATGTTAAATTACCAGAGGGTAAGCTATTGGATCTTCAGCAATTCCATTTTAACTCCAATTCATGTTCATTATTCACAAGATTTCACAAGTCTCAGACCAGGACTCTGCGGCTCTGCGTCTAATCTTTTTATGTGTCAATTGTTCAGGTGCTCCTTCTTGCTACAGATCTCCTCCTAGATACACAGAATCCAGGACTTTGCGTCCAATCTTATAAAGATACAGCCTATAAGTCTACATCCCAGAGTGACACCAAGTCACTCCCTCAGAATCAAAGACTCAAGGAACTTCAAGTCCCCTGCCCAGGAGGCATTGCAGCATTCTCCAAACTGAAACTGTCCTCTCACTGTTTTTGTATCAGGTTTTGCCTTTAATTCACTTTCTTTTTGCAACTTGTTTTTCCATGGGGCTGACGGAATGCTGCTGCAGACGTGTGGTTCAACATGAACTACATAGCGCTTGTGAATAAAATATATATATACACCTATTTATTGTGGCTACCTTATGGGCATTTCATGGGATATGAACGGGATATATATATACATATATATATATAAGCACTATTCACCATTTAGATGATCATTTCTGGAATCATTTGGGATTCAACTCACTACCAGAGCTACCCGGCCCGGTGTCATGATACGTTTCCCGAAAGCCGGCGTCAATCCCCGGGAAATCCCCAAACGACATGAACGTTTCTGAATAGCGGCCCGGAAAACTACACTATGAATAGATTATACCCTCTGGTGAACTAACATAGCAATGGAAAGATCCACCATTTTTCATGGGAAAATCCACTATTTCTATGGTCATTTTCCATTGCTTTTTGTATGTTCACCAGAGGGTAAATTGGATCATCAATGATCACTGATCATGGATGAGGAACATGATCATGGAATCATGGATTTTTGGGATGTCATGGGATGTCATTATTATCATGTTTTACAATAGAAAATTGCTGTGCCATGATTAAAAACGATAATAAAATGGATAGCAGAAGGGATTAAAAATTTACTATGTAGAAGGGATTAAAAGAATGGAGGAGTGACATACCCTTCTGACGGAATACACCGAGAAGCACTCTGTGCGGATCCATGGCTTTTCTGACGGCTGCGAATCGTAGAAGAGGTCGTCCAAACGACCTCTTTAACCACAGATGACCCAGCAAGACGTGGCAAACTTGATGATTTTGCCTGCTCAAAATTGCTCAAATTCTATACATATGACATATGCATGTCTATGTATACATATGTATATATATATACACATGTTTGATGTAAATGATGTGTATATATAATATTATATAATCTGATTTCACAAGACCACACATGTTTGGAAACATACGTATGCATTAAGCACAGGTGTGGCCGAAATTTGGGACCTGGAAAGGTCTCGGCAGAGCTTTTGAGGAACTGCAACTGGTGATATCTAGACAGCTTGATTACCACCATGGTGATGAACCACTTCCCAATTTTCATGCACATCCGTTTACCATGCTATGTGCACGGTGATTACAACCATTACAACCGTGGTATGTGGTCTGTTTATATCATTTTATATCTATTCACCGTCTTTGAGTATGGGACGGACGGTGGCTCAAAACTACGCGCAAAACTGGGATACTCGAGAATCGCATGCCTAGGAGTCAAGATTATGGGTTTTGCATTTTTCACAAATTAGGGGGTGTCGTTTTATCTTTTGCGCCCTGGTGAAAACATGCTGTATGGGGTGTGGTCATCCCACCATCATTGGGGAATCGTTATAATGGATCTATAAACCCCTATCAATGTGGGGATGACCATCCGCCAATATTGGTATACAATCCAACTTTGACTATAGTTGGTTATATATATATATCCCATCAATACGTATATAATATATATATATATATTCCCAGCATGAAAATCCCATGTAAATCACCATTTCAATGATTTTTTTTTTAAAAAAAATGTGAGTTGCTCATACCGCTGCGTCCACTGAGTCGCCGGACGTAGTGGCTGTTTCAATTCCAATGTCTGGGCGTGCGCGATCACATCGTCGATGCCTCCACGGCATGTCGATGTGAGCCATTGAAAATAGCCCTGTTGTTTTACCATCTCATCTTACTTGAAAAGATATGAAAAGATAGGTTTCCCATGGGTTAGTTCATAATCCCACACCAGAAATTGCTTCCCTATAATAAGCAATCAGCTTCAAGGTATTTCTAAATGGCTGTCTCGGGCCCCCTAGGCGGAGATACGGATTACGGATCTATCTAGATGATCTCCGATTCACAGAAAGCCAACAACCATCAACCAGCAGAAAAGCATATATTATCACATATCTATAGACATAGTAAGCTAATATAGAATATTCATATATATATATATATGTGTATAGCTATAATATGATTATATTAATTATCACATATCTGTATAGCATTATAGCAATATATTACAATATATTTCTATAGCTGATGTCCATCTTTCTTGTTTACCAAAGCAGTGCCCCAGTGCCCAGTGCGGCCCCCGTGCCGGGATCGGACGAGCTCACCTGGAATTTGTTCCCAGTCTTCGATGGAGTCTTTCAGCTGCGCAATCCGATCGGCTTCCCGATCCGGCCATGAAAAGCCTGGCTGGATCCGCAACGGATTGTTGGATGAAGTTGGGTGAAATGCTCGGTTTGTTGGCATCATCAAAAAAAACGGGATTCAATGGGATTCAATGGGATTGTGGATTGGGATTTGATGGGATTGAGTGGGATAGATTGCCTGGTTGCCCTCTGGTAACTTAACATAGCTGTTGAAATTTATTTGCCCAAAATTGGGTCGATGGTTTACCTATGAAAAATGCTGATTTCCCATACCTATCGTAGCTATATGAGTTTGCGGGAAGGTAACAAGCGGCGGGGTTTGCAAACTGGCTCACCGCAAAACCTGTTGCATCCTTTCAGCGCCTTCCGCCGCAAACATGGCAACGGATTTATCCATGGTTCATCGAGGATGATTTAAACAGCCAATCTGAAACATCTTCTGCATGTTTCAAACTGATGAGTTTTTATCATTTCCATGTTGGCCCAACATCTAAATGTTGGGAGGATCCACCCATTCGAGTTGTCCCCGTTATCGGTTTTCCCACCTAAAAGGGCTACGGCGCACACGATGGCAGCTGTCACTGCTCCCAGCACCCAACACCACCTGTGTCGGGGACGTGTGTAAATCCCATTGTTGGATGGTTTGTAAACAAGGGATCTTAGCCTCAAGTTGAGGAGTATTCTCTGATTTTTTTGAATCTTACTGTATAACTATATAACTAATAATATTATATAACCAATATGATCATTAACAATTATCAACCAATTACCAGTATCATCATTAACCATTATTATTAGCAACTAGAGCTAAATGTTACAAGGACAAAAGACACTATGTATACGGGGTATGGTCATCCACTCCATATTGGGAATCAAAACATAGTGGGTATATAAATCCCTACGGATTAATGATCATCCCTCAATACGGTTGGTTTGGTGATAAATGCGTCGGTTTAATATGTATATACAGTATCTTTCATATATCAACCATTCTGAAACCCATTACTGACCACTAGTATAATTATAACCATTATCTATCATTGTCATGTTCAGATTAACCATACAACCATGAATGGTCGGTTCATAATGGGTGTGTCTGAGAAAATGGTAGTGTCCCATTAAATCCCATCAAATCACCATCAGATATCATCCACAACTGCCGCAAATATCCAAATATTAAACCCCATTCATCCCATTATACGCCGTTAATTCCGATTAAATCACCGTTATCGAAAGAGAAGTCAGCATTAGATATCCATAAGTATCGCAAATATCCAAATGCTACGGAGATATCAGTATATGGATATCCACAATCACTCCATTTATGGAAAATAGATAGTCAATGATATACTCAATCCCCATCAATTATCCATGATGTCTTATGTAACTCATCATAATGGATAGATACATCTTATATATATATATATACCGCTCATGCATTGTTTGGATAATGAGATCCACATGCTATCCACAATGTTGTTATCTATCCAAATACCCATTAAATGACCAAATATTCCATATATTACTAATCCCGTGAAATCTCATTAAATCACCATTAATAAAATCACCATTAACGTGGTAAATCCAATAATAAACCATCCCCTAAAAATCATAAATGGCTGGTATAAACCAATGGTAGGTTTATTAGTGGACATACCACATTGTCTATCATATTGATCATATCCATATCCGAATATCTACATATTAAAAATCCAAATATTCCATACATTTTTTTCATAGTCCAGTCCATGTTCCCATGGAAAATCCATCCCGATTCATGACCATTAGATAGGTGATATATGATCAGTGTCTATCATATCTGGGTTTTTTCTATCACGGTCCTGTCATCTGAAACAAACGCCCATCTGGGGACCATTTGGGATGACCTAAAAGGGTGAAGTCACAAGAAATATCATGTATCTAGATATCATAAAATCACCCTTTTCATATCATATCATATAACATCATATGACACATTCGGATTACCATTAGATAATTAAATCATATATAATATTATATAATTACCTAGATTATCTAATGCAGGGAAACTTTATGGAATATGAATTCATATCACCATCAAACGAACGTCCGCTGCCTTCGGTTTTTCCCACCCTCCTCTTTCGGGGCGCAGATCAACGCCTTTACCTGGCAAAGCTGCGAAACATGGTGGAAAGATATGCAAAATCCAGTGAAAAATGATGAAGAAACATGGCAGTGTGTCAAAACCAATAGTACCCCTGGTGAACATCAAAATAGCTGGTAAATGGATGTTCATCCCCCTAAAAATGGTATTAATAGGTATTGATCCATACCCATATAGGAACAAATGATTGAAGTGATTTAATGTCAATGTGCGAGAACATGTCCGGGAAATCCGGGGAAATCTTGCGCGGAATTGTTTTCTTCAGTTTTAAGAACCTTTAGAAAAGCCCATTCACCCGTGGCTGAAGCAATAATAATTGATTTGACCATTTTTTTTTAGGAGCTAGCACACAAAAGTAGGAGTGTCATGAACAAACATTGGGTTTAAAAAAACGGTTAAAACCCCTGGGAACCATGACCACTTGGTGGTTTCATTGGGATCATCCTTCGAAGTGGCCCAGTACGTATGGCCCCAGCCTAGGACATCTTTATACGGCCATGATATTGTTTGGATAATTACATATTATATCCAAAACATGTTTTTATTATCCAAATAATATCATGGCCATCATGTAACATCAAAACATGTTTTTTTTACGGCCACGGATGCCATCGAAATCTTCTACAATCGGCCGCGGCCAGGTGAGATGAAGAGAGGGGCCCAGGGGGTCCTGAAAAATCACCAGAAATTGCTAGGCGAATGCCATAGAATTGGCTGAAAATGAACCCAAGTCTGACGGTCTACCAAAAAAATATTCAAGAATGAGATGTTGAATATGACTTTCTGTCCACCTTTTTCTGGGTTAACAATGGTTAACATACAAAGATGGTGTCTGGATGTGTATTTGGATATTTGGATGGAAAAAAAACCATGGGAAAGCCGTGATGTCGCATCACCCTGAAAGGTCTTATCATTTCTGAGATGGTTTGTAATATTATACATATATATATATAGAATTGCATCATGCTTTATCGATCTATATATATGTGTGTGTGTGTGAAAAATGTTGCAAATATGTGCCCATAATGGTGTGTATATATATACAATTCACTAACCTTGAATGAGGCCCAAAATGGGATAGTTGCTGCTGCCAACCATCATTCTAGTGACGTGGCAGTGAGATCAAAACAAAATGTATCCAAATGGTAGGTTTATTCATTACTATAATTATAAGGATGTACAAGCAACTCCCGAAAAGGTTTAAAAGTTATTTATCATTATATTATATAGATTCAGATTTTATTATGTCTGCTTTACTTTCTTCATGAATTTTCCGGGGTACCCTCCGGCAATTTCTCACATCAGAAAATTCAAAATCCTCATCAAAAATGGACAAATCCACATTGCACATGGGAAAATCAATGGGAAAATCATCATCACAATGGAAAATCCTCATCAAAAATGGACAAATCCACATTGCAAATGGGAAAATTAATGGGAAAATCATCATCACAATGGAAAATCCTCATCAAAAATGGACAAATCCACATTGCAAATGGGAAATCCTCATCTATTGTAAGCCTGGCAGATGTTTCATGCTGCCAGGTTTGAGTTCCCAGAGGCTTTTTCTTGGACCATCGACCGGCCTCTGAGGGACCATCATCCACTTCCACCATGTCTTTCAGCTCCCGACACCTCAGGTCGACATGGACTTTTGACCGCGGGATTCTGAAGGAATGGAGCGAATATATTCATAGAAAATTTATGTATGGCAATCTTTTTTGGGGATTATGATCTAGCTCATCAATTGGGCAACTGGTTTGAGAATTTGAGTAGAGGTGGAAAATGTCAAGAGAGAAATAAACGCAAAATCACAACTTTAAAAAAAAAAAACATTACTAGGGATATGAGATGATATGAGAAGACAGTCAAACATCCATAGGTGACCAACAAACCAATCATGGAATTGATCCAGTTGATCCAGTTGATCCCAACGGTGCTGTGGTGTTTCTTCAGAGAAGAGAAAGTGTTGGGTACATCAGCATCAAACTAGTGTTGGATGTGATGGTAATCTGAATCAAACCTGCGCTTCCTGGTTTTCAGCTTGGTCTTCAGCTTTTTTATCCAATATGACCAGCCGATCCAGAAAGGACTCTGCAGTGGTTCTATTTCTTGAGGCGGAGATCTCCAGGGAAACCCATCTCCCACCTGCGATGGGAGAAAGAGAAAAACCTCCCTCCTTGGAGCTTTAGGCTTCAGGCTTTGCCACATGATATCATATTTCTGATCAGCAAACCCATTGTATATAATATGTGTATGTATATATTGTATATATATATAATTATATATATATCCATTATATCAATTATATCATATCCCTATGTTTGCTTCTTAAAACCCATTGAATTCCAAATTTTGATGGTGAAACCTGCCAATTAGTAGCTTCAATCGCCATCAAATCCATCCTCTGGTGTGTGGTTTCGACCCCCTTGAAAAAGATCGATTCGTCAATCGGGGTTTTAGGCACCGGAACAAAATATTATATGTTTTATATGATTGATATACTTTACATACTTGATAAACTTTATATTCTTGATATATTTTGTATACTTCATATATTTTATTTACATATATATATATAATTATATATGAGAATGTCCATTTAGATCATCATCCAATATGTTTATAATGAATTCACATCAACCACCAGTCCTGCGTGAAAACCCGAGCCACACGCGGTCCATGGGGCTGTCTTCCAGCTGCTCCCCAGCGCTCGAAATGTTCAAATAGCTCGGCGGCGAGAGCTCCATGACGACCACAGCACTCGGGGATGATTTTCAACCCAGAAATGGAGCAATTCTTCCGCTGGTTCATATGTGGAATATGTGTATTTTGATGTATTTTAAGCCATGGTTCATGATGTGTATGGCCAGTATGGCCAAACATTGGAAACATCAAGAAATAAACGCATGATGTATGTTTTTTCTGATGTGGATACTACTCCCAAAAGATGTTTGGTGGAGCCACTGCCGTCTATCGATGCCTCCACCAGGCGCTTCGCGAAAAGTTGTCCAACCGTCATTTATCAATGATATCCGATATATAGATCATCTGTTCATAAAAGGGATTTCCCTCATATTTTTTGGGATAGAAAGCTTTTATTTCCAATTGCTTGTCCATAGAGGGGATTTCCCCGCTACAAAGCTCCATTTATTGAAAATGCAGCTAAGATCTTGAGCACTGAGCCGAATCAGATGGGTCGACTTGAGAGTGCTGAAACTGGGCTGAAACTGGGCTGAAACTCGCTGGAATTCATCGCAAGGCAAAAGAATATGGGTCCCATGAAAGGATGAATGGATAATAATGGATAATGAATGATAGTAGTTATAATGGATAATAGTAATTTAATAATGAATAATATGACCCATAATAGTAATTTATAATGGATAATAATGGATAATAATGGATTATGGATAATTTGATAGTAATGATAGGATCCAAAACTCGAGGGAACTCCCACTCAAGACCCTGCCCTGCCTGGACTGTATGATCTGTGTGATCATTATATGGGCTACGTCCCCACGTGTTACGCGTTGCAAGCAGTATCTTCCCAACCTCAAGAACCATCCATGGGGGCGTTGGCCTAGGCTGTTTGGCAGGTAGGAACCCCATCTTCAGACCCACCCCATATCAAATTGGCTAGTCATATCTCATATCCCCTGAGATAAATCCTATGAATTCATATCAAATCCCAAAGAGTCATCATTTTCCCATATTTTCCCCCTTGGGGTTCGTTATTTCCCCCGAGTGGAGCCGGGTGCCGCCAGATGTACCCAGCATTCCTTGGCCATTGTGTGCTGACGTCTTCACCACCTCCAAGTCGTTGGCGCTGGCGAAGAGCTTCACCTCCTCCTGCGGCCATGGCTTGTCTTCACGCAGATGCAAAAAGTCATGGTGGTAATAAAGAGCTCTGTGAAGTAGTTCCATCTATTTCTCAACTTTTGGGGGGAAGAAAATGCATGAAACATCATGAAAACATGAAAATCATCTGGGTATCTGTCGAAAACCTATTCTTTATGGGTTTTTTATTAACTCAATGTGTTGTTGCATTCATAATGAAAAGTCAGATAGAAACGACGCTCCTCAGAGACCAAGGATGGGCCTTGATCCTCAGGCTGTGAGGAAAGGAGACGGCTTCAACCCAGCTTGGGAAAATCCACCATTTCCACCATGGTTTTTGCTACCATAGAAATGGGGTTTCCTGTAAACTGTCCCATCCAAAAAAAAATTGAAACCATCACAAAAAGAAAGGCCTTAAAACATAAAATGAGAATTGACATGTCTAGAGAATCACCAACCGCTAGATTAGCTGTCAGGGGGTTCTAATCCAGTAGCTAATCTAATGCCTGACTATCAGCTAGTCTAATCTAACTAATCCCCTAATCTTCCAGTGTCCTGCTTAATGTGGTAAACTCAATTAAACCACCCCCAATAATGCCAGTTTTATGGGTGGTAAAAGCCATGGTAGGGTTAAACGGTTATTGGGTCGTTATACCACATATCATATTGTTTTGTTCATCATAAATCCCTTCAAATATCCCACTAGATCAATTACATCCTATCTGTTGTGCTTGTTAAAAGCCACTAGATTCCCTACTTGGTTAAGAATGGGATGCCCCTAATGGATGGTGATGATCCCTATTGAGTATTGGATAGCATAACCCATTGAAAACCTCCATTTCTCGACGATTTTCCCATCAAAAAAAACTCCATTGATAGAGGATTCTCCCAGTACATATCCCATTGAATATCAATGAACATCAATTATATCCTTAAACTCATGGATTCCTAGATAGAAAACATGGAATATATGTTTGAGACATGTTTAGTACATACCCATATGTTTGCTTGTTAAAACATGTCTCAAACCCATTGGATTCCTAGAAAAGTTCCATGGATTTTCCCAGCTAACCTCCATTTACAGATGATGTTCCCATTAAAACCATTGAAAACATCCATTTCTTGGGGATTTCCATAGATTTTCCCACATTTTCCCATGAAAAGCTCGAGTTTTCCATGGAGTTTCCCCATTTTCCCCACCTTTTCCCCGGTTTCCCACCGCTTTCGAACCCCGAGCCACCGACTTGGTGGCACAGAGCACCGCCGCCAGCGCACCTTTCGCCGCCACTGAGGAGGCTGAGATCCTCGGCTTTTCCAGCAAGGGGGGGCTACAAACATGTGGAAAAAATGGTCAAACATCATCAAACATCTATAAAAATAGAGGGCTTCAAATGATTATGCTGGTTTTTAAGATCTTGAAATTCGAAAATGGTGATGATTCTGGGCCAAACTGGATAAACATTGGGTTTTTAATATGTTTAAATCAGTAAATGTTAATGGGTTTAACTTCCTATAGGAAGTTAAACCACCATTTCAATGTTTCACATCTCCAATACGCAGATATGAGGATTCGTGGATGGTTAAAAAAAATGATTGGAGTCACCCTGCAGAGATCTTGGCACGAATCGTTGCCATCCAAGTTTGACTCTACCGAAGCCCGATGAATATACTCTAAGGGTTCAGCACTGATTGATTTACATCCATTCTCATAGTGCTGATGTGCACTACACAACTTCACACATCTGCAGTTCAATCTACCTATGCCTGTAGAGAAAAACTGCCAGTAGTAGCTGATTTACAACCCCGAACTCGGACTGGCTGCTGTTCCAGTAGCTGGGCACCTCTGCCTCCAAGCGGCTCCATATGTCTGTCCATGCGATGTCGGCACAGCACGTGCCACAAACGAAGGAAGGAGGTCCGATCCCTCAAGGGGGCGAAATGTCTTGCTATGACTCCAGAGCAATGCAGGGAACTCAGAAAATGCTCCAACATTCCCACGGAATTTCAGAGTGATCAGTGATATCAGTGATAAGTGTTCTCCATGTGGGCACGTCTCAGAATGGGGTACGCCCAAGTCCACTGGCATGTTGGCCCATTCAAAGATATTCAAAGTGCCCAAAATTGGCTGTGAAAATTCCCAAAATCAAACCTGACGTGATTGAAAATCCCCCATTTACAGATGATTTTCAGATTGAAAGCTCTTTTTTTGGCTGTTGAATCTCCCCATTTTAGATTTTTGGACCCACCGGAGCCTGCAATCATAGCACAGCATCAGGCCGCAAACATAGCGGCCCCTCGGCATCTCTCCTCAGAAGGAACCCCCCATGGGTTTTCACAGGCCGCTGGGATGATGTTCACCCCCTAAAACTGGTATATTTGTAGCTACTCATCATGGCTATTCCCTAGCCATTTCAGAAAGCGATGTCTTTTTGCAGCAAAGACTGGACGAAATTCAAACCATAAGTTAACTGGATGGATATCAGTACTAGATGCCGCCATTTGTGGCTACAAATCAACCATTCTTTGAACCAAGCTAAGGCTTACCCAGATTCAGGATAACTTCTTGTATGTGCTAAATATATCCTCCTGGGAATTTAGCCTGAGGGTGGTGCCCCCCTCATTTGGAACCGAAACAGCTTACAGAATGGGGGGGGGGCTCATGAACAACTTTCTGAATGATTTCTGTACAACTTGACACCTCCCCAATCTGGGGGGGTGCCAAGGTCTGGATGATTCTTGTTGCCCATATCTCTGCCAATATTTATGAGGCATGTCGATTTTGTACTGGTGCAAAATCAAGGCCAAAAAAATGCAGGTGATACACATTTGTTGCATGTGATGTCTATGAATGTCTATGAATGCTCATGATTTATCATGTTTCATGATGCATTCTTTGGTCCCACATTGGAACTTTTGTGACTGAGGAATGGACACTTTCCAAGATCTCAAGCCTCCTGGTTAGATCTGATTCCGTCAACGTGTAGGTTGGCTTCAGAGGGGTTTGCCATAGGTGTGTTCAAATCCAATCCACACATATGAGTATTTAAGGGCCCACATCACTACCAAATATCAAAATAAATCAATACCACTTAATAGACCATTGCTACACATATAAGGAACCATTATCAGTAAATGCTACCCAGTGGCTATTACATATTGGGAATCTATTGGGGCATGGGGTCGCAGTGTGCGTGCAAAATGGCATTGCCATGGTATTTGTGTAAAAACAGAAGTGGAACACCATTTTGTACATACTGCTCATTGTTTTCCAATTTTGTTTGGTAGCGGCAAAGTATGTGGGCAACCCTGGCTGCCATTGGCACATCTCTACCTGGGGAGGGTTGAAATCCCACCCATCAATGGTGATGACTTGGGGTTTTTCAGCGGTCCCAGGTGCGATGCACTGGCTCCCGACCTGGCGATGGCCGTTTTTGTGCGGTGTTTTCCAGTCTGGGTGCCTCCTAATTTATGGCCAGAGGTGAGGAATCGTTGGATTTGGGGATAACCACCACCAAGGCAGCCCCAGATGGCGCATTGAGACTCTATCTCTTGTAGTTTGGTGTCATGATTGACCTTTCAACAAGTCCCAGCAGCCCCACTGGTTTGTTGTTGGTATGTCAAATGATATGTCTTGAAAAAAAGGAAACACACATCATTATAATCGTATATAATACATATTAATACCGTGCAAAATTATGATTATAGTCATCAACAAAAATCATAATGACAAACATGTAATAGTTTACACGCATTGATAACTGTATATATATATATACAACATCATCATGACTTATTACTTATCATCAACATTCATCAACCATTCTTAAAGCAGCACAGCACGGCCGGCACCTCCAATCTCCATCAGTTCGAAGTCGATGCCTTGCTGCGGCAGCAACTGCCGCAGCTCCGCAAAGAGGGCGCTCTCCGGATCCAGGTGCCACGTCATGCCTTCCGGTGAAAGGGTGAAACCGCAGGGGAAAAACGTAGGGAAACCACGGGGGAATATGGGAAAATATGGGAAACCGAGGGATTTTGAAGGCAAACATAGGGGAAAATATTGGAAAATATGGGACAATTGAAGAACGCCCAAGAAAATCGGGAGTTTATCCCCCTCGCCCATGGTGCTTGGGTGCCCTTCCCTTTGAGAAAGCATGATTTGATATCCGTTAATCATTTGATCCACCGTGAGTTTCTTCAATTGTTGGAAAAGCATGTCCCTCCTGTGGAAAATCTTCCCATAATGATGTCTTGCCACTTGGCTTTGCACCCAACGCATCTCCAGCCCAAAGTATCCAAAGCGATATGTTGTTTTCACACAAATAGGCTACCCCAAACCATTCAATGGTTCATCATCATGATCATCATTTTCTCCATGTCTTGGTTGCGATGTAGACCAAAATACCGTAGTGTTGATTATATAGAAAGGGTCTGTACATATATATATACACATATTATATAGTTATATGCCATAGTTATGTTTGCTTAAAATTTCCCCCTATATATATATCCCATAGCCCATAGCTATATGCCATATCATACATGTGCATATATATATGTATTCATGTGTCAAAAAATATTAAATAACAAAAACGTGCGCGTATATATATGTATATATATAACATATATCGTATATTATATATATACTATATACATATCATATACATCCCGGCGGAAGGGAAACCGCGCGAGCGTTTTGATTGGTTGCTTCGAGGAGAGTCACAATCACCTGTAATTTACAATATAAAATGCTCTTCCGATCAGTTTGGATAACTGAATTTGGGTTAAAAAAAGTGGATGCAAAATCTATTGATTTTTAACAAATCCAGGTAAACATCATGTGCATCAGACGTGGATGCGCAGATTTTTTTTCACACTCTTCGTCGGCTCAGCGATCCATCAGTGTGGAAGCTGTCTTCGACAGCAAGTTGCCACTATGGCACTCATAACGTCACTGCCAGCAACGCAGGTATAGCATGACATCTTTGTTCTGCCCTGCCTTTGTCTGCAAATTGCTAGGCACATTTTTTTAGCCAAATTCCACAGAGAGTCAATCTTCCCAGCAGCAGCAAGGATCTTAGCAGCGTAGCAACATGTAACGTAGTAAACAATCCCAGAGATCTTAGCAGCGTAGCAACATGTTACGTAGTAAACGATCCCAGAGATCTCAGCAGCGTAGCAACATGTCACGTAGTAAACGATCCCAAGGATCTGAGCAGCGTAGCAACATGTAACGTAGTAAAAGATCCCAGAGATCTCAGCAGCGTAGCAACATGTCACGTAGTAAACGATCCCAAGGATCTCAGCAGCGTAGCAACATGTCACGTAGTAAACGATCCCAAGGATCTCAGCAGCGTAGCAACCTGTAACGTAGGAAACTATCTCAGAGATACCAGCAGCGTAGCAACATGTAACGTAGTAAAAGATCCCAGAGATCTTAGCAACATCGCAATATATCCTGTACGAAGTTTGAGGAACGTTAACATGCCCCCCCCCCCCACCCCACCCCGACCCCAACCCACACTAGAGATCTCAGCAGCGTAGCAACACGTAACGTAGTAAAAGATCCCCGAGATCTTAGCAACATGGCAATATATCATGTACGAAGTACAAGGAACGTTAACATGCCCCCCCACCCCACTCCGCCCCAACCCCAAGACAAAGAGCAATACTCACAAAAGAAGCAAAACGCACACACGGTTTTCCTGCCGTAGGCATATACATCATGTGTATATATCTAATATATATATATATATAAATATCATATATGTCATATATATATATTATATGTATATGTATATATATATATGTATATGTATATATATATATCATATATATATATATATATATATATCAGTGTATATATAACATATGTATCATATATATATATCATAAATGTGTTTAAAACTATATTAAGCTATCAAAAGCTATATATCAACCACGCATTTTCCGGCAGGATGCTCCCAATCCGAAGCAACGCCGGGCCTGTCTCCATACCAATACTGGGTTTGGGATTCGAATCGCCTGAGGCTGAGATTTTCTGGGCTGCTGAATGATACCCCCCAAAATGGCCATTTTCAATGGGGAATGGCTGAGAAAATGAACCGAATGGAATGGGCCATGGGGTATCCTACAAACAACCATGACAAAGCCATTTTTGCTGTAGTTTGGATGTTTTTGGTGCTGTCGGCCTAGGGTTCAAATGTTCATTGATGAGGTTCTGGGTGATGGTTGAGGGATTTTTTCCCGCTGGGGTACTTGCTTCCACATGGCTGGGTCTGGAAAAAGGGGATACTCGGATAATTACTCAGAAAATAGCCATTTGACTCAGGATAATTATGATAGCATGATGATAAAACATCAACTTCGGAGGGACCCGATTTTCAGACGGCCTAGACCCATGTTTTGAAGTTGTATCCTCATGATAAATGGTGCCATCAGCTCGAAATTGTAGGCTCTTTGATTTTGCGGACACCCCCTGTCACCATAAGTCCATTGAGTCCGTCAAATTTCTCCATTCCTACCAATAAACCACAAGTTTCTCCATAGTGTGGCCATCGATCTAGATATATTATCATAGTTTACCATGAAGAATTCATCCATTTCAACTAATTACCAGTGACAACATACAGCCACCCCGTTTTCAGAACCGCAAAAAAACCTGTCGTCTTTCGAAAAACGATGTCATCGGTCGCAACAGAATTTATTCAGATATCATATCCATTATCCATGATATCTCATGATTACCTCCTATACCGCCATGTTTGTTGGTTAAATCCCCATTTCTGTTGGTGAAATCACCATGTTTGTTGGTCAAAAAAATGTCGGTGAAATCATCGTGTTTGTTGGTTTTTAAAAAAAAAGTTGGTGAAATCCCCATGTTTGTCGGTTAAAAAAAATATGTTGGTGAAATCAGCATGTTTGTTGGCATTAAGAACATCCGTTCATTAAATCAGCATGTTTGTTGGTTTAAACAAATCTGTTGGTAAAATCACCATGTTTGTGGTTTGTTGGTTTAAAAAAAAAGAAACTCTTGGTGAAATCAGCATGTTTGTTGGTTTAAACAAATCTGTTGGTAAAATCACCATGTTTGTGGTTTGTTGGTTTTAAAATAAAACTGTTGGTGAAATCAGCATGTTTCTTCCAATGGATTTGGCTAAGCATCATTGGCCATGGAGAAAGCGCTGCAGTAGCGAGGTCTTCCCCACCTTTGGTGGGCCCACCACTAACAGCACCGGCGGCGCCATGGCAACGCGATGCGACGCGATGGTTCTATATTTCTATAGCACTATGGATGATTAAAACAATAATTTTGAAACAATATGGATTAATATGGATTAATATGGATTAATAATGATTAATATGGATTAATATGGATTAATATATGGATTTTTCAAATAAGGATTCATATGGATTAATTAATACATAGCTAATCTTAGATATCCTGGAAACAATGTGGCTGGTGAGTATAGATCACAATATCCCCATTCAAGTGTGAAACTATCCATCCATTCTTGTTGCAGTTAAGAGAAATTGCCAGCTTTTTTTTGGTTGATCTGTTTTTTTGGTTGATCATGTTTAGGGCTAATTTTATCTCCAAGAGCGATGGTTTTAGATCCTGAAAACGACGAAAAGGGTCGCGCATTTTGACCCATAAACTTGTATGAATCAACTTCTGAAAGCCAAGTGCGGGGGTCAGAAATCATGCACTGCAAAAGTCGCCAACGGCTTTAAATATATTGCCTGGTATCCTTGGACAACTTCAGGGATGGAAAACCAGAACATGCTGTACAATTAAAGCATACCTGCACTGAACAGTAGCTCAGTAGCTGTTTCTACAATACACCAGATACAGGTCTGGAGCAGCCAAAAAAATCAGGAATTCCACCCAGGGAAATCCTTGGTTCGTCACTTGGTCAGCCCAAATATGGTTGCAAACTCCGGTGTGCATCCAAACATTGATTGTTATTCATTTTTTGCTGACCTCGTATGATTCCAGTTTCTATGACTCTGTTCCCCGTGTAATTCCTATTTTTTAAAAAGAACACGTTGGATCGTTTCCGTACTATTCGTATCATAGTCCCACTTTTAAAGATGGCAAGGAAAACTCTGTGAAAACCCCGAAAAAGTCTCTTAGTGACCAATGGGAATTGATGGCTACTATCTTCATCATATCATGTGCATATGTCGTCAGTACAAAACCATATATCGTCAATAATGTATATAGACATGTATGATCATGTATCATGTATGTATATATGATTATATAGTGAATATATAATGGTATCTTATATTCACAAAGAACTTTGCCTCCGCGGAGGTATTTCTTCAATTGACTATATAAATCGTTCATGACGGTATTGACTACGTACAGAAATCTAATATTGACAGTCAAAAAATATAGCACACAATATTACACCCATGGTAAAAGCCAAGATATGTCACCACAATCGTTTGCATGTCCTGGAATCTATGTTACCTTTGTATAGCAACTGGAGTGCAAGCGGAGGCGGACGAAAGGTAGTGTAGTGGGAGAGGAGTAGGGTCAAAATGCTGAGCCCCTTTTGTTCAGCACTGGGAGATGTCACAGTAGAGGCACACTCTCCATGAGGGAGATGTCCCTGTAGTCCAGCATAATTGGTATGCTTCAGCCTCAGCAACAGTTGCTGCAAGGCGTCTTAAAAAGGGGTTTTAAACAAACCCCTTTTCGTGCATCATTTCGCGCTGCACAAGACACTGTATCATGCAGTCATGCTCTGGATAGAGCATCTTCTTTAAAACCCCCAATTTTGAACAGCTGGACGGTGTTCTTATTTAAAACCATTTTTTTTCGATACAACAAAAAACGTTCTTGCGCAGTCTAAGATGATTTTATCCAGATCATGGCTGCATGATGCAGTGTCTTGTGCAGCGCGAAATGATGCACGAAAAGGGGTTTGTTTAAAACCCCTTTTTAAGACGCCTTGCAGCAACTGTTGCTGAGGCTGAAGCATACCAATTATGCTGGACTACAGGGACATCTCCCTCATGGAGAGTGTGCCTCTACTGTGGAGGCCCGTGACCGCGTCACCCGTGGGAATTGAACCCATGACCATTTCAAGGGGGGGGCTTATTATTGAAATCTAATACATAACGCCTAGAATTCTACGTTTTGCCCGGACTAGCCCCCCAATACCCCCTATGATTGTGCTGAAGCACGGAGAACTCAGGTAGCTGACGCTACCTTTCATGATATGTCCTGGAATCTACTGTGTTACCTTTGTATGGCAATATGACAAATACTGCAAATATCGCCTGTCCATTTGGCCAAAACAGCCTGTCCAAACATATTCCCTGCAGAATCCCATACCTTTTCCTGTTAAATCTCCAAATAGTTTGGGTGCGTCTGGACATGGGGTGCACCCTCCAAATGGCAACGTTGATTGATGGGGAAAATAATGATAAACATTCATATTTTGGGCGGTTTCCCCTAATTGTCAGACAAACCGAAATATATATATATATCATATATATTATATTATATTATATTATATTATATTATAATATTATATTATACTATATTATATTATATAGTATATTATATTATAGTATATCATATTGTAGTATAGTATTTTTTTTTGGGGGTTTTTTTTTTTTTTTTTTTTTTTTTTTTTTTTCTTTTTTTTTTTTTTAGGATATTACATTATATTATATTATATTATATTATATTATATATTATATTATATTATATTATATTATATTATATATAGTTATCCATGAAAATTCCCATTTAGTCCCCACTAAATCTCGTGAAATCCCATGTTTGATGCTGAAATCACCGTGAAAAAATAACGGTGGGCGGCACTGGAGCGGAGGTGGAAGCTCTTCTCAAAGCCCTTCCGCTCCGCCTAGAGAGAGAAAGCCAGGCTGGGTACAGATTTGTTGCTGGTGAATTCGCAGCTCTTAACTCTTAACAAACGGAACTATGGATTTAAGCATGAAAATATTTATATAGTCATGAAAAATCATGAAAAAAATCGAGATTACCATGAATACTTGGGATTGTCATGTCAAGAATGATGCGCGCTCAGTCGAAAATTGGAATGTAACCATCAAAAATAGGGATGCGCTTGCATCCAAAATTGGGATTTATGATTTACCCTCTGGTAATTTAACATAGCTATTGAAAATGGCCATAGAAATAGTGGATTTTCCCATTAAAAATGGTGATTTTCTATAGCTATGTTAGTTTACCAGAGGGTAACCATCCCAGTAAGCAATCATAGCGGGTCATCATAAACATTCTCCGTAATCATTATCCCAAAATCGGGGTAATGCCAACTTCATCAGCCTCCTGGTATTGATGGTAAAGCCACCATTCTTCATGGTAAAGCCATGTTTAATGGTAGTAAAACCACCATTTTTGATGGTGAATTCACCATAATTGATGGTAAATTGACCATTTTTGATGGTAAAACATGGTAAAACCACCTATTTTGAGGGTAAAACCAGCCGTTTTTCAGCCCTGGAACACTTCAGACCCTCGTCCGGTGACCTCTGACAACTTGTCCGGTGTCATGGACAGCACGAAGCGAACGGAGTTCTGCACACATTGACACTGTACAGTACACATTGACAACACTACATTCTATTCCACTACAGCCACTACATTCACTACATTAGGTATGTATAGACATATACATATGTATATATATATATATGTAATATACATATTTGATCATTATATATATATATATATGTGATTATATGTGTGTGAATAATCATATATATACATAAGAGAGAAGAGGTCATGCATGCGTCCGAGTCAGGAAAATGCAAGGAAAATAATCCAACCAAAAACGGGCCCTGAAATGGCACCAGTAGCAGCAACCTTTTCTTCCCCCAGTCTTGCAGATCATTATCATCTTCTACCTCTCTGACCTAGCAGCTATGTTGTATCCCTATCAGAACAGTCAGAACAGACCCCGCGCTTTCTATGGGACAGCAAAGTAAAAAGATGGAGGTTTCCTAAGTCATGGGGGTACCCCCAGCTATCATCCCATTTTTTGGGGATGTTCCATGACATAAACCATCCAGCTATTGGGGTACCCCCATTTATGGAAACCCCATTCTCAACCATTATTAACCATTAGCAACAATCATTAACTACATTAACCATATTATATTATATATAGCCATATTTTTGAGGAAATTCCCGTCTTAAACAGCCATTCTTTGGGGGGTCCCTCCCCCATACAGCTTGGGGTTTCTGGTTTCGTCATTCGGCTCCTCTGAATGGTACTCGCGGATCTCTTCAATGAGGCTGCGCCTAGCTCTTTAAATTGATTAAAGGACTGTTTTTTGCAGGTTCAAAAAGGCACAAAAACATTGTCAAGCCATCCATAATACCCTCTGGTAAACTAACATAGCTATTGAAAATGGCCATTTATAGTGGATTTTCCCATTAAAAATGGTGATTTTCCATAGCTATGTTAATTTACCAGAGGGTAATTGCCATAAAATCCCCGAACTACTGAAATATCTGGGATAAAAACCGGGAATCCCCTCGATGCCAGATAAAATGGCATCCATATGGCACGACTCTTATTTTAGGCATCTGACGATCACATCCCTTCCCCAACAAAAAATGCTAAGAAAATACCGGGAAATCAAGCCGAAAGATGGAACATGATGGGGGGTTAACATGCTTTAACCAACAATTTTATGGTGATGTTCGATGGAGAAAAACAGCGGTATAAACGGATATAACGAGATATACAGTAATGGAATATGATATTAAGGGATATAATGGGATATAATAGGAATATGAACTAACCAACTTGATATGATATTTGAGTGTCTGGAAGTGGAATATGTTTATCTCAATTTATGGCCCTTTTTTGAACAAAAACCAGATATCACATGCGCAATGCGCATTCCACGAAACATACCCCGAATGAAAAACCCTGATCCCCTCGAATCGTCGAATCGCGAAAAAATGCCAAATCAGGTGATTGCAGTTGGTATTCCCATAAATCCCCATTAAATCCCCATTAAATCCTATTTAATCCCAATTCAATTCCCTTGGAATCTCCATGAAATGCCATTGAATCCCATTTTTTATGATGGTTAAACCCACCATTTCACCCAACTTCATCCAACAAAAATCCATGAAATCCCCCCCAAATTTCCGCAGATCCCTCTACTTCATCGCCTCTCTCCCGACTTTGGAAGCTGCTCAAGGAGCCAATCCTTGTAGTCCTTGGTTTTAAGGGATAAAACACGGTTGGAATCTATGGGTTTACCACAATTGAAGATTTGACCACCAAATGGGTATGGGTCAATACCTATAGATACATTACTATAGTGGGATGAACATCCATAAATCCCAGCTATGACTTGGGGTTCACTAGGTACCAGGGTTTTGACCCATCCCCAAATAGAGTGTTCATAAACGGTAACCGTTCAAGGGAAAAGTCGAGATCCAATTTCTTTCCTGTTGGCCTTAATAGATTTCAAACCTAAGGAGGTCCTATATCCTATATGTTTCTTAGGACTATATGACCTCCTTAGGATATATATATATATATATATGTCCTATATATCCTATATCCTATAGGTCCTAGATGCATCCAATTCCAACCTTGGCCAACCCTGGGACTTGACTGACTTGACCATTATCCACTGGATTCGGTGTAATCGTCCCAGTGAATGGCTACGAAACCATGGGCCGCAGACATGGGCCCTGCGGTTTGCTAACTCCAACTTTAAGGGAAATTCCAACATCCAATTTTCGGGATGGGAGAAAAATTTCATCCAATTGTTGGAGTAATGACTTGACTAACCCAGACATACTCAGTGCAAAAGAAAACCATTGATTCTTGACCCAGGGACCCATGTAAGATTAAATATCCAAGTATATCCAAATATTCGTATTCTCCATAGGACTTGGCCAGACTCAAGCCATTTTTTGTGCTAGGTCATATCCCAACACTAGTGGGGATTCCTTCATTCGGAATGGTCATTCAGCACATTGTTTGTCTTGGATCAATAGCTAGCTGTTTTGGAACTTTTCGGGAGGAGAGTAGAGTTACGGGCAAACACCTCGATTTGCCCGCGCTTGTCGGCGGCCATCTTCGTATGTGCTGAAAACGTGATAAAAATGGGAGTTTTTTGCATCATGGCTAACTTCATGTTGTATATCGGCACGCACAGCATAGGGACCTGTGCGAGTCTCTTACACATCATCATCATCATCATCATCAAACCCTTATTGAAGATCTTCAATGAATGTAGAAGTTTAACGGGGGTGGGAGAATTAAACCCTTATTGAAGATCTTCAATGAATGTAGAAGTTTAACGGGGTGGGAGAATTAAACCCTTATTGAAGATCTTCAATGAATGTAGAAGTTTAACGGGGGTGGGAGAATTAAACCCTTATTGAAGATCTTCAATGAATGTAGAAGTATAACGGGGGTGGGAGAATTAAACCCGTATTGAAGATCTTCAATGAATGTAAAGTTTAACGGGGGTGGGAAATTTATATTCCCTAAATACCCTTGTTGATCCTCCCAATTGAATGTAAAGTCTAACGTTTGATATCCCCAAGTGTACAGCATAGAAGGGGTGTGGGCGAATCGGGGTGTTTGCGCGTAGAGTTACCCTCTGGCAGTTTGACATAGCTATTGAAAACCACCATCTTTGATACCTAAATCATCGAGCTAAAAGACCAATGTGCTTCCATTTTCGCAAACTGTAACAAATTACACCTACAGTAAAATATTAACATATGCATGTATATATATATATATATGTATTTGTATATATATATGGAGGTTTCCTAAAATAGGGGTACCCCAAATTATCCATGTTATGTTCGGATTTTCCATGAAATAAACCATCCAGCTATTGGGGTATCCCCATTCCAGGAACCCCCCATTATCACCAATGATTAATCATTATTAACCATTAGTAACCATCATTAACTATACCATCATGAAAACTGGTTACGAGTACCATTTTTACACCATCATGAAAACTATCATCATTAACCATTATGTACCAATATATTAGCCATATTTTGAGGAAATCCCCATATGATTAACTATGGACCATATGATTAACTATTATTTACCAATATCTTAACCATGATTTTACCAGTATATTAGCCATTTTATGGGGCTGTTTTTTAAAATGGGGGATCCCCCAAATCCTCCAGCGGCTCCTGTGTCCAGCGTTTTACTGGCAGCTCCGTGATCTCGAGTCGCACGCGGCCTTTCCTCGATGCGGAAAGCGGAGGCGCAGCGGTCGCTTAGAAAAATCTAGGGGAATATAGGGGGTATAACAATGGGATAGGTGATATACATATATATATATAGATATAGATATAGATATAGATATAGGTATAGGTATAGGGTATAACACTGGGAAATTATACATATATATATATAATGTATTATAGTAGAATGAGCTAAAACGGATAGTAATACATGGTATGTAATGTTCCCACTATGGGGGAAACTAATGGGAAGATGGGAACCTAAGGAAATCTAATGGTGAAAGGAATGGGGGAATCTCATCTTGAATGGTGAAAGATGTGAAAGATGTGAAAGATGCGAAGAAGGGAAGAGAATGGGAAGATGGTGAAAGATCTGTGGTTGTTTTTTCTGACGCAATAAAGTCTTAGTCAGACAGCTACTAGAGTGAAACCATGCTGAAAAATTAGGGAATCTTATCTTGAATTTTGGCTGACTAAAATGACGCACACAATCATTCCACCTGGTGTGGGTTTTAATAGTTAGAATACTAAAGTACGGAAATTACGAAATGGATTGCATTATATTGTATTTGTTTGAGATCAGATTCCCAAAAGTTCTATGAGGAAATTGGGTATCCTAGCTCCGAGAACATTCAAGGATCAAAAATGACTAGCCATGGATTGAGGCATCTTATTCACCCAGACACTGCAAGACGCTCCCAAAGATTACTGGGAGTCTTGCAGGAGAAGTCTCATGCAGTATATACGCATCATATACATATATGACGGTTTGCCAAAATGTTTTTTCCTGGTTTTGTTGATAAATCCTAATTCTGTCAACTATTTTTGGCAAATGGTCATATATATATATATGGATTACCCTCTGGTAAACTAACATAACTATGGAAAATCACCATTTTTAATGGGAATACTCCTAATATCATCATCCCCCCAATATCAAATATCCCCATGCCATTGTCCCTTCAAAAACTGTGGTGTCATCCTCTACATCCATGGGCCAAGAGGCTGTTGGGCCACACCCAAGGCTTCAAACCTCCGTTGCCGTTGGCGCTTTGGGCTGTCACTTGGGATGACGACTTAGCTGACTTTAGCTGATCTGTTCTGCAAAAAATACGATTTTGATCTATTTTGGATTGGAACATACTTGGATGTGGGTCAAAACCCTGTACCCCCAGTGAACCTCAAGGTTGATGGTCATCCCTTATACCACATGATTAGTAGGTTTTGACCCATACCCACTTGAAAAAACTGTTATGTTGCATAGGCGCACATGTATAGTTTCCTTCACTTCCATTGGGTCGCCGTTGGGCCAATGGGTAATCCTCATGAGTCCTCATGTCCTTGGTAGAACTTCCCATAATCGCTGTTTAAAAAACTGATTTTGGCTGCCATCCCCATTGCAATTTGTCTGATGTCCATTTCGGGTCACATAGCGCGAATGAAGGGTTGATTGCATCTGAAGTAAGAAAATCCGTACCCTCCGATCCAACATGGCAAGTTTGAAATCACTGCGTTTTGGTACAGTAAATGTAAATCAACCTAAATCGTCTGGTTTGGCATTGCCATGTGCTCCAAAATGGGTAAACCTCGGCCCACACCCAGGCTGCTAGCTGGGTTTCCCCTGCTTCCCAGGCGAACCTTCAATGGCCCTGACCTAAGTGTGGCAATTCTGCCTGACGCATGGAAAAAAATATGTCATGCATGATCTTGACAGATTAGATCAGATTAGGTTAGATTAGCTTAGATGTGAATTGTTTTGTTTTATATTAGATCAGATTTGATTTGATTTGGGTTGGATTAGGTTAAATGAGATTAGATGAGATTAGATGAGATTATATTATATATAGTATATAGTATATCGTATATAGTATATCGTATATCGTATATAGTACATAGTAAATAGTATATAGAATATAGTACATAGTAAATAGGATATAGGATATAGGATATAGTATATAGTAGATAGTAGATAGTATATAGTAGATAGTATATAGTATATAGGATCTAGTATATAGGATATAGTAGATAGTATATAGTATATAGTGTATATAGTGTATATAGTGTATATAGCGTATATAGCGTATATAGTGTATACAGTGTATATAGTGTATATAGTATATATAGTGCATATAGTATATATATATAGTATATATAGTATATATAGTATATATAGTATATATAGCATATAAAGTATATATAGTATATATATAGTATATTTATAGTATATTTATAGTATATATATAGTATATATAGTATATATAGTATATATAGTATATATAGTATATATAGTATATATAGTATATATAGTATATATATAGTATATATAGTATATATAGTATATATAGTATATATAGTATATATAGTATATATAGTATATATATAGTATATATAGTATATATAGTATATATATAGTATATATAGTATATATAGTATATATAGTATATATAGTTTATATAGTATATATAGTATATATAGTATATATAGTATATATAGTATATATAGTATATATAGTATATATATATATATTATATATAGTATATATAGTATATATATAGTATATATATAGTATATATAGTATATATATAGTGTAAATATATAGTATATATATAGTGTATATATATATATAGTATATATATATATATAGTATATATATAGTGTATATATAGTATATATATAGTATATATATACTATATATATAGTATGTATATATATAGAGTATATACAGTATATATATATAGTATTTATATAGTATATTTATAGTATTTATATAGTATTTTTAAAGTATTTATATAGTATATATATATATAGTGTATATATATTTACTATATATAAAGAATATATATATATATTTAAAGGATATATAGTATATCTATAGTATATAAATAGTGTATATATATAGTGTATATACATGTATAGTATATATATAGTATATATATATATTATATATAGTATATATATCGTATAAATATATATAGTATATATATTGTATATATATAGCACATATAAAGTATATATTTAGTATAAATATAGTATAGATATAGTATAGATATTGTATATATATAGTATATATATATAGTATGTATATAGTATATATATAGTATATATATAGTATATATATAAAGTATGATTATAGTATATATAGTATATAGTGTATATGTATATACAGAATGTATATAGTATGTATATAGTATATATATAGTATATATATAGTATATATATAGTATATATATATAGTATATGTATAGTATATATATAGTATATATATAGTATATATATAGTATATATAGTATATATAGTATATATATAGTATATATATATAGTATATATATAGTATGATTATAGTATATAGTGTATATGTATATACAGAATAAATATAGTATATATATAGTATATATATAGTATATATATAGTATATATATAGTATATATATAGTATATATATAGTATATATATATAGTATATATATAGTATATATATATAGTATATATATAGTATATATATAGTATATATATATAGTATGATTATAGTATATAGTGTATATGTATATACAGAATAAATATAGTACATATATAGTATATATATAGTATATATATAGTATATATATAGTATATATATAGTATATATATAGTATATATATAGTATATATATAGTATATCTATATATATACTATATAGATACTATATATATTGTATATACATAGTATATATATAGTATATATATAGAGTATATATATAGTATATAAAGTATATATATAGAATATATTTATAGTGTTTATATATAGTATATATATAGTATATATATAGTATATATATAGTATATATATAAATACTATATATATAGTGTATATATATAGTATATATATATATAGTAAATATATATATATATAGTATATATATATAGTATATATATATAGTATATTTATATAGTATATATAGTATATAGTATATATATAGTATATATATATACTATATTTAGTATATATAGTATATATAGTATATATAGTATATATAGTATATATAGTATATATAGTATATATAGTATATATAGTATATATAGTATATGTAGTATATATATTGTATATATATATAGTATATACATAGTAAATATATAGTATATATATATAGTATATATATAGTATATATAGTGTATATATATAGAGTATATTGATAGTGTATATATATAGTATATATATAGTATATATATAGTATATATATATAGTATATATATAGTATATATATAGTATATATATAGTGTATATATATAGTATATATATAGTATATATATACTATATATATATAGTATGTATATATAGTATATATATAGTATATTTATATAGTATGTTTATATACTATATATATATATTTAAATAGTATATTTATATAGTATATTTATATAGTTTATATATAGTATATAGTATATAGTATATATATAGTATATATATAGTATATATATAGTATATATATAGTATATATATAGTATATATATAGTATATATAGTATATATATAGTATATATAGTATATATAGTATATGTAGTATATATAGTATACATAGTATACATAGTATATATAGTATATTTATATAGTATATATAGTATATATAGTATATATAGTATATATAGTATATACAGTATATATAGTATATATAGTATACATAGTATACATAGTATATATAGTATATTTATATAGTATATATAGTATATATAGTATATATAGTATATATAGTATATACAGTATATATAGTATATATAGTATATATATTGTATATATAGTATATACAGTATATATATATACTATATATACTATATATACTATATATACTGCATATACTATATATAGTATATATAGTATATATAGTATATATAGTGTATATAGTATATATAGTATATATAGTATATATAGTATATATAGTATATATAGTATATATATATATACTATATATATTATATAGTATATATAGTATATATAGTATATATAGTATAAATAGTATATATAGTATATATAGTATATATATATACTATATATATTATATATAGTATATATAGTATATATAGTATATATAGTATAAATAGTATATATAGTATATATAGTATATATATAGTATATATAGTATATATAGTTTATATAGTATATATAGTATATATAGTATATATAGTATATATACTATATATATATAGTGTATATAGTGTATATAATGTATATAGTATTTAGTATATCGGATATAATATATAGTTTATAGTATATAGATAGGTATTCAGGTGTTTTGCTGGCTGGATTCAACTCTGGTGAAAAATCTGAAACATGTAAAAATCACCCCAGCAAAGGTCGAAAATGAAAATGATTCAACCTCCAACCAGTCATGATGCTCGCAGTCACAAATGCCAACAAGTACGTTTGGGACATGTTTGGAAAAATAACATAGCGTATGATTGGCGTATGTATCTCTTTGCACGCAGGTACATATGCATGCCATACACTGCCTTTCAAAATCAAACACCACCAACTTACCATAGATCCACACCCACTGCGTTTAAAACCTGTCCCGCTGCCATGCTAACACATCAATTGTAATTTTGCCCAAGGTCAACGAAAACGCCAATGTGTCTGCCGCGAATGTCTTGACCCTGGCCACAACCTGCGCTGTTTTCTTTTTCCGTTCCCCCCAAACTCCCATCCCAGCGCCAACTGGCTGGGTTTTACCTCAACCAGCGCCAGCACCGGCAACTCAGAATTCGTCTCCATATCCTTCCTCTTCACCTGAACGGGCATTGGGACAATTTCGATGGCAAAGATCAAAACCCAATGGTCACAAAAGAAACGCGCAAATATCATGGTTTCAAACAATGATGCGGTTTCAACCACATATGGTTGTAGTTTATCATAATCCCCCAAAACATCCAAATATTTGTAGCAAGATTTTACTGTTCGATTTTTTTGGTGGTTGCTACTGTATTTGCATTGCCTTTTTGGAGAGACAAACGTTATTTTTGTCGTGACAGGCCTTCGCCCTCCGCCGTCTCGATGCCGACCTGACAACCGATTTATGCTGCAGTCGTTGCCTGTCCTCCGCCCTTTATGATTTGACATGAATATATCCATGAATACGATCGTATTTGAAACTGCAAAGGATTCACCTTGTCCAAAACCATTTTTCCAAATATGAAACTAGTATGATCAATATTTTCATTTATCCAAAACCCAATTATTCCGACAGTACATACAGGATACTTTGACCGTTTGATTTTTTCGGTTTTTCTGCATCAAATCCTAGGTTCACATTTACGCGAAAAATGTGACACCCGAACCCACGACCCCAGCATAGCCTCTTCGTAGTCCTTTTCCAACGCGGCAAGATCTTCCCGAGCTTCAGAGAACTCACCCTCTTCCATACCCTCGCCGACATAGTGGTGGACGAAAGCACGTTTTGAGTACCTGAAGCTATATATGAATTTGGTAGCCCGACGCTGAACCTCGAGGATTGCAGCGCCGGAGTGGCACACGGCCACATTAATCTGTGTCGATCACCTCAGCACGCACACGGGCCATGTGCGTAATCACCATGTCATTGTAGAAGCAGCCCTCACGAGGGGAAGGCGAAGCCAGACGTCTTTGAAGAGGATCCTGAGGCACAACATCAGGTCTCGTTTCACTGAAGAAGGAGCATTGCCAACACAAATGATCCCAGGAAGGGACAAAAGAGCATCGGCACCAAAGACAATGGTTTTGCACGGCAACAGGGCCATGCTTCACCTTTTGGTAGAAAGCTGTGCTGCATGCTGCTCCCACCAAAACTGCTTTGCCGTGAAAATTACAGGATTCAAACAAAGTTCGAGTCATTTTGCAACGCTCCTCATCATAATTAATAAGCAGCATCTCGAAGTGCCCGAGCATCACGTCGTTGTCTTTGCAAAAAGGAGCTAAAGAGGCAAAAGCGCCAGGACTCCCTCACCAAGTGGTCAAATTTTTCCAAAAGCTTTGACCGATCCACTTGCCTCAAGGGAACAAGTTGCGACCAGCGCATGAAATAGCGAAGAGCATCGTGGGTCCAATGCCAAGGAGCAACTTCTCTCCAACCAAGAGCATCAAGCCATCGACGGACAGTGCTTTGCCAAGTTCCACGAGTAGGTCTCTGTTCCCAGATCAGCATACCTTTCATCATCACACGCCGAAGAGCACCACAAGCATAGAAACCAGCCATGAAGTCCAAGTCAGCTCTGTGACCATACAAAATCTTTTGCAAATCAGGAGCTCCCTGTTTGTGCGCAAACATGCATTGCTTGAAAGAAGCGTACAACTGGGACATCTTTGGCACGTGGAAAAAATGCCCCCAGGTGGCTTTGGGCACCACCCTGGTCTGCTAGAGCATAAGCTTGATTTTTGTAGGAATCGATTTTGCCCTGCAAAGCCTTTGAGACACCAAGCGTGCCTCCTCCAAACGTTGCTGGGCAGTACCACGTTGACCAGTATTCAACTTGCTGCAAAAATCAACCCCCAAAATGTGGGTTTGATCCACCACAGTAGAAGCATCAAAACCAACCATGAGCAAATCTGCACGCTGGCTGCACGTGCGAGGGACGATTTTCAACTTGGCATTGTTCTCCTCAAGGCCAAAAATTCTGGACCACCAACACCAGTTCAGAAAAACGCGTCTTGCTTGTGTGGCAGTTGACGCCACAAAGGTTCTATCATCCAAGAAAGCCGCCTGGCTGAAGCCTTCAGCCCGTTCTTGCAAAGTCATAGCCCGAACAGGAGCGGACAACACCACATTCAAAGCCAGGGGAGAAAAAGAATCGCCTTGAGGCATGCTTTGAGAAACATTAGCACATTGAGGCAAAGTATGCGACCCCCACTGAAGCCAGTGCTTTTGACCGAGCCAAACATGACCAAGCATCTCAGCCCAAACTGATGGCCAACCGGCGGCCGTCAAGCAACCAATGGCAAGCTCTGGCGCCACATTGTCGAAAGCTTTGGTATAGTCAAGCGTAAGCAAGATACCTTTTTTGTTGTGGAAGTTGTCTTCCAAAGCAGCCAGCGCAGTATCCACACCACGCCCGGGGATGGCTCCTCACTGCGGGTGATGGCAGAAGCAACCACACGCCACAACACCGACTGAACTGCAATTGGCCGCATGTCGGCCACATGAACGCTTCCACCAGCAAGAGACCGGCCATGCTTGGGAATGTGAACCTGGCGCATGTGTTGCCAAGCCTGCGGCCACTGCCGCCTTTCCTGCCATCTGCAAAGCAACTCAGCATAAGTCTGCCAAATTTCCACAGGCCACGCAGCCACTTCAGAGCCACTCCAACCATCCACACCACCGCTAGAGCCCTTCAGGCGGGCAGCACTGTTGTGCAAATCTTCAGCATTCAAAGCGAAAAATTGTAAATCATGAGAAACACCAAATTGTTGCCACATGTTCAAGCTTTCGTCAACATTCATAGTACTTGGTCGGGTCCAAATACGGTTCCAAAAGTCGTGAAGCTTCTGCAAGCCTTCTGTGGGACCAAAAACAGTTTTGGTCTCCCCATTCTGGTCGTAGGACAAGGAAGAAGAGACGATCATTTTGTGACCTTGAAGCCACTTGGTTGCATCTTTTTTGGCAGCCAACATTTTGCTTTGCCAAGTACGAAATCTTTCTTGACGAGTGCTTTCAACTTCATCCTGTAGTTTCTGCCGAATAATTTCTTCATTGACTGACCAATCACAAGAATGTTGCGGCAGGTCACGAGGCCAAGTCCTGAGGATGTTGTTCAGGAGGGAAGGCTGCTGCTTTTCTGTCACAAGTTGACGACGAAATTCTTTGATACGGCCCAAAAGTTTGACCAACCTTCTCCAACGAAAAGTGCGGCAAGTGCATTGAAAATTCAAATCAATACCATTTTCTGCAAAGGCGGGCTCAGAGCCCTTGTTGCGAAAGGCAGGCGGCGCAGCACACTGCAAGCCCAATCGCCGAGCAGCTTGAACTGAAGTCCTTTCAACCTGAGAGTTGAACTGCTGCCACTCTTGTTCAGTATCTGTGCAAGGAATATCCGGCTGCCACATTGCAGCCAATGTCTTGGTCCATTCAGCTTGACCAATGTTTTTAGGATGGAGACCACGCGTCCCAATCATTTTGGCTGAAAGGTCATAGTCACAGTGAACACAAATGTCGCCTTCCAAATCTTATGGTCCGATATGCACTCTGGTCTGTAATGCAAATTGGCACACACGACTGAATTGTCTGTTTTGACAAAATCCAAACACCGATGCCCCTCCCAGCGGCTAGGCACAGCTTGTCCCTCCTGTTGAACATACCAGCAAGTCAGATCATTTGCATCCGGAACCTCATTCCAATCACCAGCAAGAATGACCGGAGTATCGGGTCGTTGGCCGACCAGAAATTCATTGATCAAGGGATCCAACCCCGGTGCAGCAACATTGGGGCGTTGATAAACACAAATGAAAGAAATTGTGCAAAAATCAACTGCAAGCAACTCACCACAATCGTCCAGGGCAGCATGTTGGTGAGCAGCACGAATATCCTGTCTAACCAAGAGAGAGACACCACCACGTTGATGAACTCTATTCCAAGTATCAATTCGGGCCTGCCTTGTAACATGCCAAGCACGATACCCACGGGAAGCAGCAATGCGAGAAAATTGTTGAGCTTCCTCCTTGTCCATGTTTGTCTCTTGCAGAGCCACAATATGTGGTTTTGTAGACGCCAGCAAATCCAAGGTTCGATAGGCCCCTTCACGACCACGAGTGTTGATGCTCCAAAAGGTACAGCTTGACGATGATGACGGACCAGGGTTGCTTTCGACATCACCATCTTCCACAACGTCATGCTGCCATTCAGTGGCCTGCACGCAAGGCCGGTTGAGTTTGTCTTTTTCAGCTTGTTGAAGTTTCCACGCTTTTGACAAAAGGGTCCTCTGCTTTTGGACCAATGCTTCCAAGTGTGAAATCGTTTTTTGCTAGCCAAAAGCGAGGCACGACCAGCTGTACCTGGACACTTGACGGTACACCCTTGTCGGATTCTGGCAAAGAAAGCACTGGGCGAACACCACATTTGCGCACATTTGCTGCAAGCATAAGCTGTAACATCATAGCCTTGGACTTGTCGGAAACCAGGCAACGCAACCACCTTATGACCATTGTCAGCAGCGACTGTGTGAAAATCTTTTGGAGTGGATTGTAAAATTTTCCGTTCATCATGTCGAAGGCCCCAAGTTTTTGCCAACTTCTGTCTCCAGGTAGGGAAATTTTCCCACAGTTGCAGAGTACTTTTCCGTTTCAATTGCGTGCGGCGTCCTCCAACGCCAGGACATTTGTTTTTGCCACTTTTTGCAACATATCGTTTCACATCAGCGACAGAATTCCAGAAACGTGTGCAGACGCTGCAAGTGACCATTGTGTGTTTTGCTTTATCGCCAATCAAAACATGCAAGGTATGACCAGTTTGATCACCATAATTTTGACACTGTTTGGCACATTGGGCCGCAAAATCATTGCCCATCCAACCACCTTTGCTCTTTCGTCTTTTCACAGCATTGCTTTTTCGGGAAGCTTTAGCAGGAGCCCGACAACAAGTCTTGAAGTGCTCAGCGATGCTAATCCTTTTTTGGCTTTCAACTAACCAAGGGAGACCTTCACCACAGTATTCACATATCCAGCGACCCTGAGCTGGAAGAGTGTTGACTGGACGAGTAGGAACAGCAGCGTAATGGACACGCAGCTGATGAAAAGCAGATTTTGGCTTGTCTGAGTGCACGTTGCGGATATGTCCATTCCGCTTTTTAGACAGCAAAAACTGTGTCTTGGCACGAAGAACACGATTGCAAACTGTACAGTTCCAAGAGAAATCATCTTTACCTAAGTCAACTGGTCTGTTTAAGGCAGCAGGACGAGGAACCGAAGAAAACGTAGACGAACAGGACGCTCTGTCAACTCCTTGGTTTTGCAAGCGCTTCCGCACAGACGTGCGAGTCTTGGCACATGTTTCCGTGGTTGCGTCATCAAGCTGATCACCTGCTTGTAATTTCTGTTTGACGGAAGATCTAGTGCCAGTGGATCTAGCACCGACCTGAGTCTCGGATCGGTGGGTACTAGCAGAAACCTGACATTTCAACTTTTGACGAATGGTGAGTCTGGTACCGGTTGAAGAAACCGATTTGGCCGCGCCACGAAGACCGGTGTGAGGGCCTTCAATCACATTGGCAAGGTCGGGCTCGAAGTGTTGTTCGGGCACAAGACATGTAAAATGTTCTTGGTTTTTATCATACTTCAAGTACAAGGGTTTGCGTTGACTCTGTTTGTTGAAAACGTAAGTCCTTGTAGACTCATTGTCGACAGCGTAGAGGAAAATGGGTCTATCGACTGTCATCGAGAACGCTGTAACTTCTAAAGCACTGCCCCAAGCACCTTGTTGAGCCAACTCTTGGAGATGGACAGAAAAATCGCGGTCGGGGATTTCCTTGTTTCCTTGGCAAGGAAAACATCCATCCCAGTGCCGGGCATATGAGTCTTGGTACTTGGTCAGGTGTGCAACAGCAAGCGCCCGGCATTGCAGTGGGCTTTTTTCTTTGCCTCCAGCAGCAGTGAGGCCATGGCTAAGGGCCCAGAACAAGCAATCACCATTGCCAGGATTGGCAATCTCTTTGAGAGCCTTGGGGATATTGTCAGTGGGTTTCTGCTTTTTGGCAGGGCCTTTTTGAGGAGATACACTCTGCGGCCTTTTTGGCGCAACCTGAACTTCTTCCGAGCCTTCCATGTAAGCATCTGGAGGGCCAAACAACGTAGACTCTGTTTCTTCCGCATTTTCCCCGGTTGCAACAACTGAGTCCATTAGGGCCGTGGGATCATGACGGTCATCTTTTGGCACACTGCGAAATTGCACACGCTTCTCACCAGGAAGCTGGTTGACAGTTCGACGCACTGGAGGCTTGCGGCCACGCGCACAAACAGAAATGGCATGGTCACCATATTGAACATTGACTAGATCAGTATCAGCACGAATAGCTTTAAAAACAAAGCCAGTGTGCTGCCTCCACCGGAACTTTTCCAAAGGTTCACATTGATCAAAACCTGCTTTTTCCATCAGGAGTTGAAAGTCTTCAACGTCAAGAAAACGAGGCACATTTGTGGCTTTCCAAGTCCGAGGTCTGGGAGCATCGCACTGGGAAGGAACTTGACGAACTCCAACGTGAGTGGAGCCCAAACGAACGCCGAGACCATTTATCACGGCTTGCTTTTCACATGCTGCAGCATTTTGCTCAAGGCTTGCTCCAGGTTCTCTCATCCAACATGTTTCAGGAAGAAGGTTGAAGGGCTTTGGCAAAGGATCTGCAAAACGAAGGGGTTCAAAGAACCAACGGTTCTGAGCATGTCTTTGACCACTGAGCTTCAGAAGAGCAGGCGCCACACGAACATCAACTCTCATGACACCACTAATGATGGCACCAGATTGATTCCATCCCCACGTATCCCCAATCTGGGTAGCATTACACCACTTGGTCTCGTGAATCCACCGACGAACAGCAAGACCAGGATTTTTCTGAACAGCATCAAGATTGCGGACCAACTGCCTATGTGTGGACGCACGTAGGACAACAGTGTTGCGTGCTGTCTCTTCACGTTTGACAGCCACTTCTTTTTGAACAAAGCGCGGGGCTTCAGCACCCCCTTTACACATGAGAAGAACTTTTTGAAGCTTCAACACCCCATTCACAACAAAGGGCACACGCGCTGTTCGAGTTTCAGTGTCCAGACTGGTTTGAAACTCATCAATTGACTGGTGCTCAGGGATCACCACTGTAGCTTTGACTGCGGGGGCCGACCCCAGGAGAGCCCACATTTCAGGTGCACTTTCACAACGAGCTGGTGCGAGAACCAAACGTTTTTCTGTCTGCAACAAGGTTTCAGTTTCATTTGGTGTTGTTGCAATTTTGACTTGCCAGTCCTCAGCTCTCAAACGGCCTGGCAACTGCATGTGCATTGCAGAAACCTGCTTCTGGGCTTTAGGCTTGGGACCCCCACGAACAACAGTGACCCAATCCGTCTTTTTGGCAGGTTTTGGTTTTTCTGGCAAACGTGTAAACCGACTAACCAGAGACTTCAACTCTTGCAGTAAGTTACGTGGTTTTCGTGAAATCAAACGCTGCAGCTCAACGAGCAGTGCCTGATCAGCTTCATCAGTGTCAAAACTGTCCTCCTCTTCCACAGACTCAAAACTGGAGAGGAGTTTGGTCAAACCTTCCAGGAGTTTGCTGCTTTTATCAACTCCACCTCCCCTAAAGGATGGCATTTCATTGCAGCACTTGGCTCTTGGCTTAAACACTCGCCAAGAGTATCGTCTTCCACCAATCCATTTGGCCCTTCCCATAAGCGTAGGTCTCCACTGCTTGTGCAAGAAACCCAGCCCCAAAACCAGGGAGGAGCACCAAAGGCATAGAAACAAAACTTGCAGAAACATACTGCTGACTGTCACCATTGAGATCACTTTAACCGTTTCCGTTTAAAGCATGAGCACGTTGATTCAAAATACGTCGAGATAGACACCAAACTGAGCTCAACTCTGCACCAGCCGAAGCTGGCCCGCCGGCACCACGATGGAGGTGGAGCTCATGCCGGCTTGAGTACCTGAAGCATGTATGAATTTGGTAGCCCGACGCTGAACCTCGAGGATTGCAGCGCCGGAGTGGCACACGGCCACAGCTTTCTACCAAAAGGTGAAGCATGGCCCTGTTGCCGTGCAAAACCATTGTCTTTGGTGCCGATGCTCTTTTGTCCCTTCCTGGGATCATTTGTGTTGGCAATGCTCCTTCTTCAGTGAAACGAGACCTGATGTTGTGCCTCAGGATCCTCTTCAAAGACGTCTGGCTTGGCCTTCCTCTCGTGAGGGCTGCTTCTACAATGACATGGTGATTACGCACATGGCCCGTGTGCGTGCTGAGGTGATCGACAGAGATTATTGAGTACCTGAAGCATATAACTATTTGATCACTGACAATGGACCTCGAAGATCACACTGCCAGGTGGCACCCAGCCATTAGTTCCTGTCGATGAGTTGCGCCCGCACAGAACTCAAATGCGCATGTGTGAAATTTGAATCCTCTCAAGTTGTTTTCCCCCCCCTAAGGGACCATTTTAGATCCCAAAAACGGTTTCTAAAATGGAATCTACAAGGGGGGTCTTAGAACACAATTTGTTTGGCAGTTATTCTGTTTTTGGGTTCTAAAATGGGTTTTAAAATGGTATTGTTCACTCTTAAAAAAACAATTCAAAATCAATTAAAATTACTTTACTTCGTGTGATCCCCACCATGACATTTATACATTTTGTTACTGGCAAATCTTCTGGCATTCTATCTGACATATTTTCTGGCATTCGATCTGGCATTCTATCTGGCATATCTTCTGGCATTCTACCTGGCATATCTTCTGGCAGATGTTCTGGCATATCTTCTGGAAGATGTTCTGGCATATCTTCTGGCATATCTTCTGGCATATGTTCTGGCATATCTTCTGGCATTCCATCTGGCATTCTATCTGGCATATCTTCTGGCATATTATCTGGCAAATCTTCTGGCATTCCATCTGGCATTCTATCTAGCATATCTTCTGGCATATTGTCTGGCAAATCTGCTGGCAAACATTCTGGCACTTTATCTGGCATATCTTCTGGCATTCTAGCTGACATTCTATCTGGCATTCTATCTGGCATACCTTCTGGCATTCTATCTGGCATATCTTCTAACATTCTATCTGGCATATCTTCTGGCACTCTATGTGGCATATCTTTTGGCGTGGATACTCGCGGTTGAGGTCCGGCAGGGAACACTGGGCGTGGATGGTCGTGGTTGAGGTCCGGCAGGGAACACTGAACCAAAAAAAAAAGCGGTTGAGGTCCGGCAGGGAACACTGGGCGTGGATGGTCGTGGTTGAGGTCCGGCAGGGAACACTGGGCGGGGATGGTCGTGGTTGAGGTCCGGCAGGGAACACTGACGTGGATGGTCGTGGTTGAGGTCCGGCAGGGAACACTGAGCATTGATGGTCGTGGTTGAGGTCCGCCAGAGAACACTGTGGATCGCGGGTCGCAGTTGGACGAGGAGGACGAGGAGGACGAGGAGGAGGACGACGAGGAGGAGGAGGAGGAGAGGAGGAGGAGATGAGGAGGAGAGGAGAGGAGCAGGCAACTGACATAAAATCTAACAACCCTCACCTGGCAGGTGGGGAAAAATCCTTGTTGAAACCATCGCATTGCAGGAAAAAAACGATGAGGAAATTTGCGCCCCAAAAAAATATATAGATCAACATGAGGCGAATCCAAAAAAACATTGCAAAGAACCCTCCATGATACTCCACAACATTTTTCAGTGGGTGACGGCCACAGATGGTTTTTTTCCTACCTACCCAGCCAGGTTTTTGCCCGCAATCTTTGCTTCCTTTCTTGCCAAACCATTAAAGTACACCCGAACACAAATGCCTTCAGAATGTCCCCTAAGTCGCCCCTTTTCAAATGAATTTAGTTTTGGACTAGTTCCATTTCCCGTGCGACTGCTTGTTTAATTTTATCCAGACATGTCCAACCAATTATATAAATTTTCAATAAAACAGCAAACTCCTACATGCAGTTTTTGTCAAAACAATAGTGTTTTTGCGTCAAAGGAGAAAAACAAGCAACAAATCACCACATGCGGAATCAGCAAGCAGCTGTGTGGGGGACTACAGCTGTCGCAGCTGTCACTTGAAAATATGGTAAGTTTGCCTGCGCCATACATCGTCATATGCTCATATACAAACTTCCAAAGTTCTACAATGCGTACGCGACCGGAAGTGCTACAATGATTTGTTTCATTCTAGAACCCTCCGTGTTTATCCCTAAGGGGGGGCATTCTAGAACCTTCAAACTTGAAGGTATAAGTTTGATGCATGCTGTACCTCAAGGATAGCAGTGCCAGTGCCAGGTGGCACACAAACACAAGGCTGGGCATTCTCCAGGATCACGCTCCGCACATGGGCCATATCCTGGAGCACTGCTTCGCCATATACTCGACCTCCTTGCAGGGAAGGCCATCCCAATCTTCGCTGTAATGGGTCCTGCGGCACGGCGGGACGAGTGGATTCAAGGCACGACAGTGCCAACACAAGTGATCCCATCCAGGAGGGATACAATTCAACTGACACCAGGGGCAACCAGAGCCCACATCAGAGCGCAGCATTGCTTGATACATTGCAGTACTGCAAGCAGCACCAACCATCACTGCTTTGCCATGACCATTTTGGAGTCAAAAGCAGCCCGAACCATGCAGAATCTTTCTTCATTGTAAGGGGTACCACGCAGAACAGCTGCATCACGACGTTGGCTGTGTAAAAAAGCCGAAACATTGGTAAAACGCCAAGATTCGCGAACAAAATAATTAATTCTCTACCTGCCAGGTGAGGGTTGTTCGATTTTATCACAATTGTTCTCCTCCGCCTCCTCCGCCTCCTCCTCCTCATCCTCCACCTGCTTCTCCTCCTCCTCCTCCTCCCTCTCCTCCAGCTTCTCCTCCACCACCTTTGCATCCACTCCCATGTTCACTTCCGACTTGCCAACTCTTCGCCAAGCTCTTCGCCAACTTCCGCACGCAGTGGGCACTGCTGGACCTCAACTGCAAGGGTCTGAGCGCACTGGGCACCGCTGGACCTCAACCTGGGACCTTCCGAGCTCAGTGAGCACCGCTCTCAACCTGGGACCGTCCGAGCTCAGTGAGCGCCGCTGGACCTCAACCTGGGACCCTCCGAGCTCAGTGAGCACCGCTGGACCTCAACCTGGGACCCTCCGAGCTCAGTGAGCACCGCTGGACCTCAACGGCCAGAGATACAATGCTAGAAGATATAGCAGATGGAACGCCAGATAGAATGTCAGAAAGAATGCCAGAAGATATGCCAGATAAAGTGCCAGAATGTTTGCCAGATAGAATGCCAGAAGATATGCCAGATAGAATGTCAGAAGATATGCCAGAAGATATGCCAGATAGAGTGCCAGAAGATATGCCAGAACATATGCCAGAAGATATGCCAGGTAGAATGCCAGAAGATATGCCAGATAGAATGCCAGAAGATATGCCAGATAAAGTGCCAGAATGCTTGCCAGAACATATGCCAGAAGAGATGCCAGAAGATATGCCAATAGAATGCCAGAAGATATGCCAGATAAAATGCCAGAAGGTATGCCAGATAGAATGCCAGAAGGTATGCCAGATAGAATGCCAGAAGGTATGCCAGATAAAGTGCCAGAATGTTTGCCAGAACATATGCCAGAAGATTTGCCAGATAGAATGCCAGATAGAATGCCAGAAGATATGCCAGAAGATATGCCAGAAGATATGCCAGAAGATATGCCAGATAGAGTGCCAGAAGATATGCCAGATAGAATGCCAGAAGGTTTGCCAGTAACAAAACGTATAGATGTCATGGCGGGGATAACTCGAAGTAAAGTAATTTTTCCACAGTGGCATTGAATGTATTCCGGTTGCCCGCTTGGCAAAGCTGCAACCATTCCATGTGAAATCGACAACCATGATGTTGCCAGTGCAAGGCCCGACGACCAACCATCCCAGACTATCCAGCCACTTCTGCACGCTGTGCAACCAAGTTCCACAGCTAGGCCGTTGGTGCCACAGAATGCGGCCTGCAAGTGCTACTTTCCGCAAAGCATTTGCAACCAGGCATCCAGCCATGAAGCTGAGATCCGCGCAGTGACCTTCCAGCATTCTCCGCAGAAGAGGCGAGCCAGCTTGTGCACAAACATGAGTCTCTGATAACATGCCTAGAGAAGTCATCTTGGGAGTTCAGAAGAAGCATCCCCAGCAAGCTTTGGGAACAACCCGAGTACGCCAGAGCATGTGCTTTGTCTTGGGGGGTAAAGAGGTGACGGTGACCAGACACAACTTCTGTGCCTGCAGTTCAGCTGCAGCCACACGGTCAATTGCAGTGCGTCGACCAGCCGTATTCAAGCGATCACAGAAGTCCACACCAAGCAGGCGGGTTTGACTAGAGATCGTATTTCGGGAAAACCCGACATTCACCAATTCAGTGTGTTGATGGCGCTGACGAGGGGCAATCTTAAATTTGACCACCATGCGCAGTTCAGGTAAACACGACGTGCCTGAGCTGCATTAACCGCAACGTAAGTGCGATCATCCAGAAACACGGCCTGTGAGAGCCCCACATGCTGCTCCTGCACACAGAAATCCCGAAGGGCAGCAGAAAGCAAAATTTTCAAGGCCATAGGAGAAAAACTATCGAGTGCAACAAACTGTTGGATACAGACATGTGCCAGCATCTGACACCAAACCGGTGGAAATCCTACCGCTTCCAAGCACTTCAGAGCCAAGCTTGGAGAAACCATATCAAAACACTTGCTGTAGTCCAGAGTGACCAGAATGCCCTTCTTGCGGTGAAAAGCGTCTTCAAGCGACGACAAGGCAGTGTCAATACCTCGACCGGGATTCCCCCCGTGCGACTCCAGAGGCAAGATTTGCTGCAACCAGCGCAGGATATTGGCTTGGCGAGTGATACTTGACGCAACAACTCTCCACAGCACAGATTGTACACATTGGGCGCATGTTTGACACATGCACAGCACCACCCTTGGAGGAAATGTCTTTGGGAATATGGACCTGTCGACCATGTTCCCAAGCTTCAGGCCAAACTTGACGAAGCTGCCAACTGCAACAGTTGCATATCTTCCCCAGGTCCTACGTGGCCATGCCGAGACCTCATCACCAGACCACCCATTAGGGCCTGCACTGGAACCAGCTGTTCGGCTGGCAGCTTGCCACAGATCTTGCGGAGTAATGTCAACAACATCCAACGGAGAATGATGACCTTGACGGCACCACTGCTGCAGCGCAAACTCCTCATCGATCTTGTTCTGGCGGAACCAGATGGAAGACCAAAAGCTTTCAAGCTGGTGAAGGCTGTCATTTACACCGCGTGTGGCAACGGATTGACGACCCTTGTCATATAGCAAGGATGGTGAAGCAACACTTGTATGACCATTCAACCATTTGGTGGCGGCACGTCCACCCCTCATCATATTACGCTTCCCGTTGTCCAGCCGCTGCTGCTTGGCAGCCTCAACCTCAGACTGCAAGGCATGCTCAACTTTCTGCTCATTACGAATCCAGTCTGGGGAAAGTGAGAGGGTAGAAGGCCACGTGCTGCGAATATTGCGCAACAAGGCGGCAGGTTGCCGACCAGCAGGAAGTTGTCATTGATATTCCTTGACATGACCGAGCAATTTGGCCAGCTTGCGCCATCGAAAAGTTTTGCATATTTTGCATGTATTGATAAAGTCAAAATCAGTGTGGTGATCCGCAAAATTGGGGAGGCTACCCTTTGGGCGGAGACAAGGAGGCCGCCCGCGGTGCACATTGAGAATTTGCAATGCACACACACTTGCATGTTCAGCGAGCTGGCTGAAGTCTAGCCATTCTTGTTCAGTGCAACTCTCCTCTGCAGCCGGAATGTTAGCCCAAGCTTGCTCCAAAGCCACTTTCCAGTCATGAAGCCCCACATTGCCGGGCAAAAAGGACCTTGTAGGAATCATCCGCTTAGTTGCATCCAAGCTGCACGAGTGAGACAGGCAGCCCTGCAAATTTTTATGGTCAGAGATGTGTTCCAGCCGGTAACTTAAGTCAGAGCATGTGACCAGCTGGCTCGTTTTGATGTAATCCACACACCTATTACTTGCCCAACTGCTGGCCACGGGCTGACCGTCCTCTTGGGCATACCAGTGCGTCAAGTGTGCCTTTTCGTGAGGCAATTCATTCCAGTCACCCATGACAGTCACGGGGAAGTCAGAAGATTGCGCTGCAAGGACATCGTTCAATTCCGAATGCATTCCTGTAGCAACAGTGCGTGGGCGTTAGTAAACGGTGACAAACAAGAAAGTGCAGAAGTCCACAGCTAAAAATTCACCATAGTCAGTAAAGCCACAGGTCCGGTGTGTGGCACGAACGCCTCTTCTTGCCAAAATGCGCGCCCCTCTTGAAGTTCTTTGCCCAAGGCATCCACCCGAGCAGGTGGGGCAACATACAACATCGGTACCCCTGCTTAGCTGCGAAACGGGCAAGCTGCAAAGCTTCACGCTCAATCAAGTTGATTTCCTGCAAGGCCGCCAAGTGTGGCTTGTCTTTTTCAGCGGCCAACAAACCCAAAAGTCTAAGCACCTTCGCGACCGCGTCTGTTGGCAACGCGCCTAGACACCAGCCAAACGCAAGGCACACACTCTTTATCGCTCCCTTGGCGCCAATTCGCAAATTGGCCCGTGACCACCACGAGGAGCTGGAGCAATTGGTCACAACAAAATGCAAGGGCCCTGCGGCCCACCTTCACAGACATGATATCATGTTCCACAACCTGTTATAGTGTGCCACAGAAACCGACCACTTACAACCATTTTCCGCAAAGCATTTGTCACAAAAGAGCCAGCCATAAAATGGAGATCTGCCGCGTGTATATCCAGAAAGGAGAACCCCGCTTTTGCACAGACATGAAATTTCAATAACAAGCTTGTACCGATTTTCATCACTGGAAACACCCCCACGAGGCATTGCGTTGCAATATCCCAAATAAGCACTGAAAGCAGCACGTTCAAGATCATGGGTGACAAAGAATCGCCTTGCAGCACACTCTGAGACACAACTGTGGCTGAAGGTGAAAACACGCACACAGTTGCAACCGTTGACGCTGATCCAGCCAGATGCGCACCAGCAGCTGGCAGGGTTGGTTTAGGATCTTAGGGTTGATTTAGAATTCATTTGGGGTTTGTTTTATCGTTTATTTCCGATTGGTTTAAGGTCTACTCAGGGTTGCTTTGGCATGTATTTTTAAAATTGGTTTGATATCTATCTAGGGAAGATTTACCATCTATTTAGGGTTGCTTTTATTTTCACTTGGTTTAGGATCTATTTAAGGTTGGTTTAGGATCAATTTATGGTTCGTTTAAGGTGTGTTTAATGTTGGCTTAGGGTTTACTAAGGTTTGGTTCAATATCTATTTAGGGTTGGTTTAGGATCTCTGTTGGTTAAAAAATCTATGTGGGCTTGCTTTAAGATCTACTTGGGGTTGGCTTGAAATCTATTTAAGGTTGGCTTGGGATTTATTTAAGGTTGGTTTTAATGTTTCCTTTCGCTTGGTTAAAAATTATTTAGGGTTGATTTACAATCTATTTAGGGTTGCTTTTAGAGTTTATTTTCGGTTGGTTTAGGATCTATTTGAGGTTGGTTTAGGATCTATTTAGAATTGGTTTCAGGTGCGCGTGGTGTTGGCTCAGGATCTTTTCAGCGTTGGTTGAAGGATTGTTTCGGGTTGGTTTGAAACTTGTTTAGGGCGTGTTTAAAGTTTATAGTTTACTTAGGTTTGGTTAACATCTATTTGGAGTCAGTTTAGGGTCTACTGAGGTTGTTTCAAATGTATTCAAGGTGTGTTTAGAGTTTACTTAACTTGGGGTTGTTTTGGGTTTTTTTGGAGTTGGTTCCGTGGATATTTAGGCTTGCTATTTTTCTATTTGTTGAATCAAACCACTGATCACATCTTGATTGTTCTTGCTGCGCGTGGCGCTTTCTCATGAAGTTACACCTAAACGCCCTCCAATGAACCCCTGAACCAGCAGCTCATTAACGAAGCTCAAAGCATCTGAATCAAAGCGGGGAAGCCCACTTTTTTGTGAAAACTATAAAGCTAAATACGGCAGAAAAAGGTACATGGTTTGTTCACGTTTGTTCGCAACATTCAAATTTCAAATTCAGGGAAAACCAAAACTTTCAGGGTGAGCCTTAGCAGTGGCAACACCACGGCGCGAACACAGCCCCGCCCAACATCTTCCAAAACCATGTTGCATCAGGTCGAACTTGTGGTCAATGCGCGAGAAAACCTCCGCAATAGCCGTGGAGTTCGAGATCATGCAGCAGGCGCGCATGACTTTGGCCAGGTCACCCCCTGGTACCACAGTGGGCGGCTGATAATTGATGCCACACTTGAAGCCAGTGGGGCACCAATCCACGAACTGAATGGTACCTGCACATGTGCAGAAACCATCAAACATTGACACAAAAAGAACACCAGTGTCCCTGAGACTAAGTCTTTAGAGACAACACGCCTGCGCATCAAATGGCGTGGCTCTTTTTATTATCTATCATATACATGTATATATATATATATATACACATATGTATGTGTAAATACATATATATATATTATGTATGTGTATGTAACTATTATATATAGAGTATCTGTATGTCTATATATATATATGTAGTATCTGTATATATATATATATAGTGTATGTATGTATGCATGCATGCATGCATGTATTTATGTATGTATGTATGTATGTATGTATGTATGTGTGTATGTATGTATGCATGTGTGTATGTATGCATGTGTGTATGTGTGTATGTGTGTATGTGTGTATGTATGTATGTATGTATGTATGTATGTATGTATGTATGTATGTATGTATGTATGTATGTATGCATGTGTGTATGTATGTGTGTGTGTCTGTATGTATGTATGTATGTATGTATGTATGTATGTGTGTATGTATGTATGTATGCATGTGTGTGTGTTTGTATGTATGTGTGTGTTTGTATGTGTGTGTATGTATGTATGTATGTATATATATATATGTGTATGTAAATATATATATGTGTGTATATATATATATGTATGTATGTATATATGTGTATATATATATGTATGTATATATGTACGTGTATATATATACATATATATGTATGTATGTATGTATGTATATATATATGTATGTATATATGTATATACATACATATGTATATTTGTATGTATATTTATGTACGTATATATATGTATGTATGTATGATTATGTATGATTATGTATGATTATGTATGTATGTATGTATGTATGTATGTATGTATGTATGTATGTATGTGTGTGTCTGTATGTCTGTCTGTCTGTCTGTCTGTCTGTCTGTCTGTATGTATGTATGTATGTATGTGTGTATGTGTGTATGTGTGTATGTGTGTATGTGGGTATGTGTGTATGTGTGTATGTATGTGTGTGTGTGTATGTATGTATGTATGTATGTATGTATGTATGTATGTATGTATGTATGTATGTATGTATGTATGTATGTATGTATGTATACAGGAATATCTCAAAATAAAGGGTGCCCCGAGCTTTTAAATTCAAGCTTAATTTCTAAGGTTGGGGTACTCCTCTTTTTGAAACATTCCTATGTATATATTATATTAGATAGATAGATAGATAGATAAATAGATAGATAGATAGATATATATACATATTTTCTGTAGTATCTTTACATATATACATATATTATATATAAATATATAGTCCTGTACCATTATAAAAATGCGCTGCTGAGGTTTCAGTCTGCTTGGGGTGGCCACCTTTTGCTAGTTCCGACAGATCCGACCCGTCACGAGGCATCGCTGCATGCGTGGGCTCTACGCGGCGACTGATCGCGGCGTATGTGTCCAGATAGACCAACCAATTTTGGCTGTAAACCAGCATCTTTTTTGAAAAAAAAAACGCTAAATCATCATGATTGTTAATCTGAAATAGAATCTGAAATAAATCGAACAAAATCGGCAATGACCTGAAATAAACATGGATCTTTGAAGCCAACACACACATTGCCACAAACTGTGCTGGGGTGTTGTATGGTCACATTGTTTTTTCTCACAAAAATGTCACAATATAAAACTGTAAATGGTTTCGCGGATTTATGATCAAACAGTTCACTGTGTTGATGAATTCGATTCGCATTTGATTTTGGAAGCGTTTGGCCCGGCCCAACAGCACAAATGGATTCAAGAAGTGACCCCAAAGTAGGTGCGTCTGAAACTGGAAAGTACAGCGCGGCGCACCCCCAAATAGCCTTTTAAATACGCGAATAATGATTCACCGCTGGCTGTTTATGGTACTAGTATCTGCCAACATGCTCAGACAAACCAACCATTATTCATAAATTCATCCATTATGTATCTGCATATGTTTGATCACTAAAATGTTCAAAAACATGATTTTGATGTTTTTTGATTGTTGAAATATGTAGTTAAACCCACTTGTTCAAGCCAGCTGTCCCTGGTCTTAAAATGATCCATGCTACGCTTGGTCTTGATGGTGGCCACGGCCGCATTCACATCCTTGGGCACCACGTCTCCTGAGCTTGATGCGCAACGGGCACAAAGAAACGGCTAGCTTCAACAAAAACATGTATGCCCAGGTGAATGTTCATGAACGCACACAGGCGTTGAGAATGATTCTCGTCAGTTTCTAAGTTGACCAAACAAAAAGAAACATCCACTTTCCGCACATGACAATCTTAGATCATCCTGGACTACCTTCCAAGTCAACACATGCCAGCCTGCTATCGCTTGCCGAGTGTCCGCGGTACATCATGCAGCAGGCCATGTACTTGCCATGACGAGGATCGCACTTCACCATCATGGAAGCGGGCTCGAAGACCGACATGGTGATCTCTGCCACGGACAGCTGCTCATGGTACGCCTTCTCCGCAGAAATCACTGGGGCGTAGGATGTGAGCATGAAGTGAATTCCTGAGCAGTTGGACGCCAAAGCTTTGTTGACTCAAACCTTGCGGCTGAGCACGCTTAATTCAGGAGTTTATTTTTAAAAAAAACTTAAGCAAATTCATCCAAGGATTCGAGGATAAGGGACTAAATTTGTCTGGAACTCGGTGATGTCCACGTTGAGCGCACCATCGAAACGCAGGGAGGCTGTCCTGTGCTGATTCAAAGTTGAAGTTTGTTTACAGGCAAGAATATCAGGGCGTTGGGCGGGGGAGTGAGCCATAATGTGTGGTGAACACAAATAAAGCATAAACCATCCCAAAGTTCTGGTTCATGATTGGGTTTGCCAAATTGAGACATGATGTGTGACTAAAACCATGACATGGCTGCTTTAAACAATCCCAAAATGGAGATTCATTATCTATTGGGTTTGCCAACTAATTACATGATGTTCATGATGTGTGACTAAACCGAGGATATCACATCTCGCTGTTGATACATTCTGAATTTCCTGTCGTCCCGCAAGTAGTTGGTGGCTTACGGTTTCATCACATCTGTGACTGTTCCAAAACGCCGATCCGTGACACTAACCCCATCCCCCTAATATCCAATACAGGTAGCCTTGAGAGTTGGGACCCAAAATTCATAGATCCAATACAGTCCAATACTACACCAGGATCATCAGGGTTTCTTTGTTCAGGGGGTAACAATCGGATCTGATCGTTCAAAATCCAAGTGTCAGAGAGGAGATGATCTGGGCGATCAGTCGGTTCAGGTTGGTGTAGGTCGGACGTTCGATGTCCAGGTTCCTGCGGCAGATGTCGTAAAGCGCCTCGTTGTCCTCACATCGCGACAGCTGCCCTGTTCCAAAACCAACAAGGGGAGGCTATGGGAACACATGCAACAAACGAGGCCATTAATGAGGACACATTTTTTTACAATACTATGAAGATCTCTAAAACGGGTATGGATCACACATTGGGCAAACCAACCTTGGCTGAATGCAATCCCACATGCCTACTTATTGATAGTTCTTGGTCTGCGTGTTCATGGGTCTTGAATCTTGACCTATTCCAAAGAAACATGGGAAATCGATGGAAAAATCACGAATAAAAAGATGGAATAAACCACCGTGCAACCTTCAACCTCCTTTAACAGGGTTGTTCCAAATACCCAAAGTACGAGGGTAGGGATCGCGTGCATAAAGATGTTCAACCATCGGTTTGCTAGTGCAGCAAAGCTGTTGAATGAGAAGAAATGCAAAATCCCAAAACAAAAAATGGAAATCCAGCAGCAACTTGGACCTATGATGGATCTAGGCAACCAGTGTTTTTCAGTCGCCAGAAACGCTGGGAGGAGCCAAGTTGCATACATGATGGTCACATCGGTGTGTTCCAGCAAAGAATGGACGCACCTGCCAGTCATTGGGTGATCCCTCAACCCACACTGCCACTGATCACCAAGGTCATCAATTTTTTTGATACTGGCAATGACCCCCTATGACTAACCTTCACCATGCAATACTGGTAATCACTGTTAGTGGGTGGAAGGGTAAGTCAAGACATTCCTGTTATCAGTCTGCGGCCTATTTCATGGGAAACTAACCATGGATCCTTTGATCCAAAGAAACTGCTTTGAAAACTGGTCCTGTGTCTACTATATCTAATCCGTTTTTTGTCCCAAGTCCTCTGATGGACTGAAAGGTGGTTGGAGTTGCGTTTTTGGAGTGGTTACAATGGTTGCAGTGGTCACCTGGCCCGTCACCTCACCCACAACTTCTGGATGTAGTGTGGTGTAGTGCAGCTGTAGTTGTAGTTGTAGCGTGGTGGAGTTGTAGTTGCGGTGCAGTGTAATTAGTGTAGTGTAGTTGCAGTTGCATTTGTGGTGGGGTAATGAGTGTAGTGTAGTGTAATGTAATGTAGGGTAGTGTAGTCTAGTGTAGTCTAGTGTAGTGTAGTGTAAAGTAGTGTAAAGTAGCGTAGCTGTAGCTGTAGTTGTAGTTAGTGTAGTGCGGTGTGGCGTGGTGTAGTGTAGCGTAGCGTAGTGTAATGTAATGTAGTGTAGCGCGGCGTAGTGCAGTTGCAGTTGCAGTTGCAGCTGCAGTGTAATGTAGTGTAGTTGAGCGTGGTGTGGTGTAGTGTAGTGTAGTGTAGTGTAGCGGTGGTTGTAGTTGAAACTGCTACAAAACCCTCACGTTTTGCTCACTTTTGACAAGGTGCATAATCCCTTGCACCTGCCACGCAATACCACATCTTAACGTCCAAAGTGCTCGGAGCCCGTCAACTTTTTACACTTTTGACTTCGAAATGTGCTTCGCGCCACAACTGCGTGCACTTTTTCGACTTCTCAACTTCCAAAAGTTTTCCGAGCATGGTGTGCTTTGCACATTTTGACTTGGAAATGTGCTTCGCGCCACAACGGCGTGCACTTTTTCGACATGCCAACTTCCAAAAGTGCGAGACCGTCAGCTTTTAACACTTTAATTTGACTTTGAAATGTGCTTCGCGCCACAACGGCGTGCACTTTTTGGACACCTCAACTTCCAAGAGTGGTCCGACGTTGGTGTGCTTTGTACATTTTGATTTGGAAATGTGCTTCACGCCACAACGACGTGCAATTTTTCATCTCTCATCTGGCCAGGATGGCTCCGCACCCGCCGCTTTAGGCGAGCCTACTTTTCGAGCCTCCGGAGCCACAAATCATTGGAAAAACACAGGGTTTCGCGACTTTCCTACCTTTTCGCGCACCTGGGTCTTCTTTCTTCTGACTCTCTTCTTTGATCCTCTTTCTTCTTCTCTTCTCTTCTCTGACTCTTCCCACCTCTGCTTTTCCATCTGTCCATACTGTCGGAAGTTTGACTTCTAAACTTCCTTCGGTTATTATATATTTTCGTCAGAGAAGAAAATCATTGAAATTAATTGAACCACTCAACTCACTCAACCCACAAAAAAAAATGCCGAGGCACAACACGGTGTTATATGGCTCTACCACGGCAGTGGCCACCTGTGGGCAGCACCACACGGTGAAAGAGATCTTGCTCTTCTTGCCGTAGTCCACAGACCTCTGCAGTTGTTCATGCGAGTTATCGGTTAATATCTACCCAACAAAGGGCGGAAAATTAAATCGATTCTGAAGTGGAATATTTTGATGACAAACTAGAAACGCGTTCAAAAGTAAAAAGATGTTTGCTGTGTTTCTTTTGATGGTGACATCGGCGCGCAAAGGGTCATGCATCATGCGACAAGGATTTGAACAAAAACGATAATGCCTCAAAAAACTATTTTGAATAACTCATCTACCAATATGGGATTTGTTTAAATCAGTTGTTTGTGAGCTGCGAAGGACCCAGCCAGTGGCCACCGGCAAAACCACATGGCATGGGGAAATCCAAGGGACAAGCGCTCCAACATCAAGCAACCCAGGCCGGAACCAGTGCCGCCGCCGCAAGCATTGTAGACACAGAAACCCTGCAATCCTGAAAGACACATGTGCCAAAGGGAAGGTCCCAAAATCTGATTGGAAGCACCGAAAGTTTCCAATCATAATTTGGCTGTTTGACTGACAAAAAAGAGTAAAAACACAGTTTTTTAAACATGCGTTTCGGGCCTGTGCAGTTGTCTGCGAGCTTACGAATCCTGTCCAACACGAGGTCGACAATTTCCTTCCCGATGGTGTAGTGTCCGCGAGCAAAATTGTTTGCTGCATCTTCTTTTCCGGAAATCAGTTGTTCAGGATGGAAAAGCTGGCGGTAAGTGCCCGTTCGCACTTCATCAACCACCTGAGCGCAACACTTCCAAGTTGGCACAAAGAAAATACAATTTGATACAATTTGTAATTTTGAACATAAACTGTGACACTTTACCACGACAAAATTCATCATAATTTCGGAGATTTCTGGACAAAGTCAAGTGTCCGTAGGTTCCAAATCCACCATCACGCATCGAGGTACATGTTTTCCGGCACCAGTCTCAGAAAAGAACCTCGATTTCCCGTCAATCTGTCCAACAAACATGATACAACACAAATGAAAGAACACTTTGAACATGTCGAAACCGAAACCTTCTGCTGAGCCTCCGGTCTCAAACATTCAACAACAAAACAAATATCAAAAGCAACCTTCCCAACAAACGCTAGGGTGCCAACAAATGTTGTGATTTGGAAATGGTCATTCTCTTGGTCCTCTTCTGATTGAAGTTGGCGGTTTCAAAACAACAACTGGCTAACTGTCACCCGGCAATGACTTGCATGCAAGCAACGTGTTGAAGGCGTCATCACCGCCACCAATAGTCTTGTCAGAAGGCATCTGACCATCTGGCTGGATGCCGTGTTCCAAGCAGAACAACTCCCAGCAAGCATTGCCGATCTGCACACCTGGTCCAACGAAACATGAGCGATTGATGCTTGTGCGGTTAAAACAAGATGCACTAATTATACGCAAGTGCAAACTACACCTCTTCTACATAAGTGACATGCCAGACGCGTTCGGGGTTTATGTTGATGTTTTCCTGCCTGTCTTGCGTCGACCACGTTTTATTAATTTGCGCCTGCTTGGCGGTCTCAACATTCCGACGGGACTTGCGAAACTCACACGGCATTTCCCCATTTGCCAGGTAAGGATTTCAGATTTAGGCTCAGCTGTCCATTCTTCCTTCCGTGCATCAGTACTTGCCTAGCATGATTGAAGAAATCAGAGAAAAACCACAAGCCCAGGCAAACAAAACCATGCAACAAGTCCCTGACAGAGGTGCCCGAAATCTCCTGGTGGCAAACATCACACACCCAGTGAAAAGGCCGCTGTTGACCTTGCACGGCCGAAGGGCTTTGGCTGCTAGAGCTAGGCTGAGATCTAAAGCGACCGCTAGTAGAATAATTTCTGCTAATCGCAGTCCCTTGCTGAGACTTAGCAAAGGCCGCGCTGAGCAGCAAGCGGGCGGCAACCCTAGTCCCAGCCTTAGAAGCAGCTTGCTTGGTGCGAGCCGGGGTAGACCGAGGAATCCACGTTTTGTCAGCACTGCTAGGTATCCAGGATTTGCGAGCAGGGCTTGAAACTTGACTCTTGGCTCCACCACGCGGAGCGGCCATTCCGCAACCTTCTTCAGCGTCAGCAACCATTTTGGACAATTTTTCGGGAAGTTTGACACCTGGCTTGGGCTCCAACAGCTCATAGTGACCACCTTCAAAAGCCAAAGTGATTTGAACCGAAGCGTCGGGGTTGCCGGGTTGCCAATAAGAAATGATCTGATCACACTTGCTGGGCTCGTGGATAGCAGCGATGAGTCGAACCCCAAGGCGACGAGCAGCTGCTCTCCAGGCCAGTTCGTCTGCCCGACGTTTTGGCCGAAACAGAGCAGCGATGTAACCTTCAAAGGTACCCGGGCTGTCGCCATCTTCAATTTGCACCGCGTTGTTGCCAAGATCCTCCCCAGGGCTCCAGAATTGACGAGGAAACTTGCGGCTGCACTGTAGTCCAATCTTTTCCTTCGAACTGAAGGGCATATCCAGCGGCGACGCAATTGTAAAAGCAATGACCCTCGCCGCCACACTCACGGAGGGTGTACCAAGCTTCTTCCTCCGGCTTGCCACGAGCTGGGCTTCGGGAACGTTCCCTTTGAGCTGAGGAATTGCCCTGCGCCACTGTTTCTGTTGCTGCTGGTTTTTCAACTGGAGCAGCAGTAGCTGGAGCAATGAGCTTACGAATTTGCTTCACTGGCCGCACCACAGTTTCGACAAGCTGATCCATTTTGCGGACCGGTTGGGCTCTCTCTAAGTGCAGCGAGGACAAGCCAACTTCAACCAGAAGGACCGACTCGCGGATGCGCTCGGCCTTTTGCAGTCGCACCAGCTATGGTTTTCTTGTGTGCCCTTTGCTATAATGATTTCCACATTTGTGAATCCGGCTCCTGTGATGGCAGCTTTCAGATCTTCCTCATACCATTGAACTGGTACTCCACGGACTCGCCAACTGCCGGAGTCCGGCATGCTTTGGTCATGCTGACGGATGCCCAAACCTTTGGCGCCTCCTTTGCGAAAGGCGAGAGGCTGACTGATGGCCTTGACCTGGACTTGCTTCAAGTAAGCCAACCCTTCAGCATTGTCAGGGTTGTGCCATACCACCCGAGCGGAGTCTTGGCTACGGTAGCTGGCCAGCTCATCCAAGAAGATTCCTGCAGCGCCACTCTTCTTCAAGACTTCAACATATTTGGAATGCTCGATTTTTGCGTACTCTTGGAGCACAGTTTCCTGCTTGAGCTCCTGAAGCTTCCGCTGTTGACTGGAGTGCCAAGGAACATCAACATGCTTACACAAAAAACAAAAAGGATCTTGTGTAACTTCACGCCAGCCTTTAGGCTCAACAAAAATCTTCGGGATGGACACACGAAGGATCTGCAGTTGGCGGTCAGGAGCTTTAAAAGTGGATTTCAGAGTGCCCTGCTGTTCAGGCGACCCAGAAGCCGTGAGTGCTGTGACATGCCAAGTGGCAACAGCCTTTTGGCCTGTGCTGCTGACAGAGGCAAATTTCATCGGTTTGCACGCAAGCTTGTCTGTAGGCCCTTGAAACACCACCCCCACTTTGGCTTTGCAGTCATAAACACGAGCAAGGTCCAACAGGCGTTGAGCTTCCTTGGCATCCTGAACCTGGATCCACTGAGCACTGATGGGAACATCATTTTGGAGCTGCTGACGAGCTAAGGCAGCACTAGCAAAATTTTGCTCAAAGGGCACACGAATGCCCAAGGCTTTTGCCCCACCCTTGCGGAAGGCAAGGGGTTTTCCGTTTGCCTTGGCTTGAACATGTTTCAAGTATGCAAGACCTTCGGCTTTGTCAGGGCTGTGTCAAACAACCAAAGTGGAATTCGAAGATCTGTGGCTAGCAAGTTCATCCAAGAAGATGCCAGCGGTTCCACTCTTTGTCAGGCTTCCGCGTACTTGGACTCTTCAAATTTGCATACCCTTGAAGCACGGTTTCCTGGTTGAGTTCCTGGGTTTTCCACTGCTGACTGGAGTGCCAAGAGATGTCAACGTGCTTGCACAAGTACTGCTGCGGGTTAATCGCAACTTCGCGCCAACTCGAAGGCTCAACAAATGCCTTGGGTATGGAAACCCGAAGCATGCGCAGTTTGCGCTGAGGAGCTTGGAAAGTGGATTTCAAAATGAATGCTTCCTGTGGCTCGGGTGGGCCAACTCCAGCAAGGGCAACAACATTCCAGGACACGATGGCCTTTTGGCCTTTCTTGTTCACTGAAGGAAATTGTTTCCGGTTGCTTTTGAGTTTGTCATCACATCCTTGGAACACCACCCCAACTTTAGCTTTGCAATCATGGACACGGGCAATATCAAGCAGTCGCGTGGCTTCGCGGGCATCCTTGGCTTGGATCCATTGAGCATTCATGGGTTCATCGTCCTGGAGCTTTCGCTGTGCTTCAGCGACGCTGATGACATTTTCTCTGGCCATGTCCAATCGCCATGGCCCTGGTTCATGTTTGGCCACGCTACCCTTTCTCGCAACTTCAACCCAGCTATTCTGCTCTTTGTGGCCCTGATGACCAGGGTCGACAAAAGTGCCCGTGTCAATGTGGCCTTTGTCAAAGGTCGTGCCCTTTTTTGCTTTTGCTTTGGCCTTTCTGTCAGCTCTGGTGGGCCTAAGGTTTTTACCAGCAGTCGCTTGAGTAACAAGGGAGCCATGTCGCTGAATCAAACCTGCAGGGTCTTGATCTGCTCTGGCCACAATGCGCTTCAAAGCTTCAAGTAAATCATTGCCGGCCGGGGCGACTTTTCGTGTCGGAGCCTTGCCCTTCCCTTTCTGAGACACTGCATTGGGATCAGGTCCTTTGCTCTTGCCATATCCTTTGCCCTTGCTTTTGCCGAATCCTGAACTAGGATCAAGCTTAGTGCCCTTGCTTTTCTGAGGAGCTGAAGTTTGGTTTGGCCCCTTGCCCTTGCCTTTCTGAAGGCCAGTGTCGGCGTCAGTTCCTTTTCCTTTTTGTTGAGTTGGAGCTGAGTAAGCGGCAAGCAGTTCACGCAATCCTTGCAACAAATCGGCTTCGGACTTTGCAGGCTTTGCCCCTCCACGACAGAAAGCTCTCCATGGAACCCACCCATCATTTGTCCAAATCATTTTCTCGGCATTCCCTTCGTCACAAAAGAAAGCATTTCCAGGCATGGTTTCGGGTTTGGACCCGAGCCAGGCGAAGCACCCATGAAAGTGGCCAAAAACATTCCCCAAACCCCATCTGATTGGGTTTCTTTTGCGCAGTCCGTAACTGCAACTCAAATTTGAAAATCTGACGGTCCCTCTTCTGGCAGCAGAAAAACGTCGGCCAGAGATAAGTCTTGCCGGCAAAATCACATCCCATTTTTTCCAGCGAAACCATCGCGGGAAATATAAGACCAAATCAAAACTGGGCCAAGCAAAACCATGGCGAGCTGAATCAATACGTTTGTGACACACAGCTCGCAATTGTCACAGTCACTGACTTCACTGCATGCATTGAAAAACACAAGTGCAACTGACATCAATGACAGCAACATACTGGCACCAAAAGCCAAGGCCTTTTGTGCTTGGTCACGTGCAACTTTACTGCAGTTCCGGAGCCACCACGAGGAGGTGCACACACGGCTCCCCAAGTCCACAATTTCTTTGCCAATGGTGTAGTGACCTCGTGCAAAGTTGTTTGCCGCGTCTTCTTTTCCTGTTGGATCCTTTGCAGATGTAGGGCCCGCGGACCCCGGCACCTGGACGTTGGCAATCAATCATGTGTTCGACGCCCTCGGCTCGAGGGCGCAAAAGTCCATACCTTTGCACGCACCGCTGCCATGTGTGACAGGACAGCATCATTGTAATCGGGATCAGCATCTGACGGCGGCTAGGCTAACCTCAATTGGATTGCATCAGCAGGCTCTGGAGGCCTTCCAGCAGCAAAACAGGGACATTTCCATGTCAAGTGATACCAGTCAGGGAACACCAAGCAGTCCCTACACATGCCACATCCAGCCGTGGCAATGTGCTCATACATTTTCTGATAGCAAGACGGTGAGTTGGCGGCCCCCGTGAGTACTGCCCTTCCATGCTTTGAAGTATGACCGAAAAGACGTCGAGCTGCCCTATACCTTGCCGGGGTATAGGGTTCCAAGGCAAATTGGCGACTATCTCGCCGATTTTGTGCACAAAAATTGTCCCAGCAAAAACGCCTCCAGGACTCACGGAGCTTGTGGTCACAGTCGCTCTTGTCATCTTGAAGGAGTTGCAAAATCCCTTCATGAGTATGCTGCCACTGCCAGGGAGCAACCAGGCTTCCAAACAAATTCAGTCCATCCATCTGGTCCAGTCCACTGAGTGTGGGCACCAGACACAACTTGCGCCCAGCTCTTACTATCAGGCTTAGCATGCTTCCCTCCTCCATCTTGGTTCTTCACATTTTTCCATGAACCGTAAAAAGTTTGGCGTTTACCTGTGTCAACTGATTTTTTTCGGCCTGGTTCACTGTATGCGTGCTGGGACCTAGTGGCTTGTGTAACCAACGACTTCAGCTGCTGCAACAGACATCCTTTCTTGTGCTGGTGAATCAAATTTTTGAGATCCGCCAGCAACTTGGCTTCCCCTCCTATTTCAGCTTGTGTGTGGCTCGGCGTTTCATCAACAGTCTTCAACAACTCTCTAAGGCCTTCAAGGAGGCGGTTTTCAGTTGCGGAACAAGTTGCATTTTTCCCTCCCCCTCTCATAAGTGGTTCAGTCGGAACATCCTTCGTTCTATCTTGCTCATGCTGACTGCCAACTGTGAAGTGAAAACGACACTTGGCAGGCAAAAGGCAATACATACAAGACAGAGGTTGACACAGATATGCAAAAATCTTTCTCCTGGGACTGTGCATGTTCTCTTGCACAGGCTGAGTGCACACCGTATCGTGAAAACGAAACATGGCAGGTGCACAACAAGAATCACAAGACAGAAACTGTCGCGCAGATGCAAATCTCTCTCTCCTAGACCTGTGAAATTGACGCTTCCACCACCGTGTGACAGCAAATCTTCGTTTGCAAATCCATAGTGCTGGCAAAGCAAATCTAGCTGAGGTGCGAACATGCCTTTTTGGGGCCAAGTACCAAGTTGCAGCCACCATGAAGAGAAGTAACCCAAGCGTAGCCCCGGCTTCGCTCGAAGACTTCTCCACGATCCCATGGAACACTTTGCACCAAGGAGCGCATAGTAGAAGCATGCAGACCAAGGCCCAATACAGCCACGCGGAGGCGTGTTCATAGTATCGAACATGTTTGCCCGTGTGTGTAGCTTTGCGATGACGCATCACCTCAGGAGCCCAAAGGACGCCATGGATGACCACGCCACACCACAGCCTGCCGAAGCAGGCATTCACGCTCAAGAGAGTCTCTCCATCACCTGCTCCCGCACCGCAGCCATGTGGTGCAAGAGCTTTTCCGCACTGCGCTTCGAATAGGACCTTGGTGGCCAAGCCATGCGACAGGCCATGGACGACTGTGGCATACTGGCTGGACGAGAACCTGCAAAAGCAGGACAATGCCAAACAAGGTGATCCCAATCGGCTGCCTCCCTGTTGGTTACACCAGCTGCAATGAAAAGGCACTGGTTCCTTCCGTATCCGACAATAAACTGCCGAGGATAAAGCTGCCCCTACCAGAACTGCTCTGCCATGGTTGCCAGAGCTTTCATAAAGACATCTTGCCACTTTGCATGACATGTGATCATACCCCACCTGTTGTCGCAGCAAATTGCTATCCCTTCGCTTCTGAGAGAGAAATTCAGCAAAAAGGGAACAGCGCCATGACTCCCGCACTTTATGCAGCACGGCCGCACCATCATGCAAAATGTTACACTGACCTTCCTGTGGATGCTGCAAGATCCAGTTTCTCTGTGGCGTCCATCCATATTCACTCAAACCACGGACAAGAGCATGCTGCCAGCCTGCTGGTGATGGTGAGTTCCTCCACCTCAAGCGTCTGAACTTGTGCGCACGCTGCGCAGCTTGAACAGACTGATGCAGAGACAAAAAAGAAGAGTCGGCATGGTGACCTTCCAAAATTGTGCGAAGTGGTTTGCTGCCCATAGGATGTCCTCGGGACAAACTTCTATACAATTGACTGACCTGCTTGACCACACGGGCCGGCAAAGGCCTCAACCAAGCTCCCCAAGTAACCAGAGGCATCACACGAGATCTGTACAAAGCCCTCCTCACTTCTCTTCCAATTGGACAAAAAGCCAGTCGGTTCAAAATTGCAAGCCCCTCCTCGCATCTTTTCAAAATAGTATCTGATTCATGCCACCAGGTTGGAACAACGTCAAGCCCAAGAACCCGAATTTGCTCTTTGATGCATTTCGGATCAACGCCTGCTCTTTCCAGTGATCGTCTTTGCTGAAAACTTTTCTGATTTAGGTTGCCTTTTGGCAACTTCATCATCAACAAGTTTCTTCAGAGCAGGTAGGAGGTCCATGGAAGGATCCGTCTGTGCTCTGCTGACTAGCGACTGCAGCTTCTGAACCAAACTCTTGGGGGCACCTGGAGGACTGGGATCAGGCTTCTTTGAAACGGCTTTTGCCAAAAGGGCCTGGATACCAGCCAGGAGATCCACTTCAGCTTCACGCTCTTGTCTCTTCCGCTTCGTGGCTGAGGAGCCACCAGCACCTCCTCTGAGGCCGCTGAGAACTTTTGCAAACACAGGCTGGCAGTTCAAACACTGGCTTACATGTCTGTGCTTCGTTTTCCGCTTTTTTCTCTTTCTGTTTGGCAGGTTGATGGCCAAGAAACCGACCGACTGCCAAAAACGAAAAAATCTCTGGTCCACCACACCAATTTTCAACAAGTGCTGCAATCGACGTGACATGCCGCACCTTTTTCTGCCACAGAACCTGGCTGGCAAGGCCAGGTTGCCCAACCTGAAAGCTTTCCTCTTTTCACGCGGACACGCACCAAGGGGGTGCTGAGCATCACCAGGGATAGCTTGCTAAACCATGAGATGAAGAGTGATCAAAAAAAACGAAAAAGTTAAATGAGAACCTTTGCCAATGGAAAGGCCTGCCAAACAAGTATAAACAAGTGACAATGAGGAGTATAAGTGTACCTCACAACGGTCCGCAGTACCACACGCTGTCCCGTTTTATTCTTGTTTGCCAATAAAGACTTTCCCAAACAGAGATGTAGATTTTGGGAAGCCTTTCTACTCAGTAGCATTGGTTATGTTCTTGTCTTTACTATTGGCGTTTTCACTGGAGGCAAAGGAGACTGCTCACGGGAGTTGACTCCACTGGCTTGGAACGGATTCAGGTTTGAACGGATATTGGCATGCAGGTCTGACATGTAAACATATTTGGACTTGCAACTTGCAAGATGCACATTTTCACTTTAAGATATACTTGAGTCAATGACTTAAATACAACATGAACCAATTTTCTACAATTGAAAAACACAAGTAAGGCGCATCACAAACAAAATTTTTGTGCGGAAATAGTATGAAATATCTTCTCTCGCCCTCCAGATCTGATCAAGAGTCATCCATGTTCACACCTTCACAACCGGAAGAACCCAAACTGGTCCCCCAATACCAAGCTAAATTCACATCTTAAGCACCTCCTTGGCCAATGTGAATGCAGATTGCCTCACGCATGGCTTCGAGAAAGCTGCGGAAAAGTGACGGAAGCACACCGTGTGATGTGGGAGCCTCAGGCACAAATCCTTGAGCGAAAACGGCCGTCAGAACGGCGTGGTGAAGTTGATGCATGTGCAACGTGACGACATGCACCCAAGCTGTAAGAAAAAATTAAAGCAGTTTCAGTTACAGTTACCCCAGATCGGAACCACTGCATGATTTGTTCCGAGCGCTGATTTTTTTCACAAAATCTGTGGGGTCAAGTTTCAAACATGTTGAAAAGATATGATCAGATCATCAGATCCCCCCCACGCTGCCCTGCCCTACAGATTGCAAAACAGTTGAAGACAAAACACCAGGTTTGACATGTCATGAATTCAATTTTGACACAATATCACCACCGCAACAATCACCCGAGTCGCTGCACAACTGCCTTTTTCGGTTCCCCCCAACAATCCCATCACCAGCTGCTGCAGCTGCTGGCTGAATTTGTAAGCCAACTAGCCAGCATTGGTCAGTCGACGACTTAGAACTCGTCACCGTATCCTTCCTCTTCGCCTGCAATGTGTGCAGGATCAGCCAATAGACAAAGTTGGAAAATGGTACATGCCACACAAACAACAAGTCCCGTAAAGTCGGGCAAACCCGTGGCGGTGACATTGAGAAAAAAAACACATCGATGGGCGAAAGTCCTTCGCCCTCGGCAGTTTCGATGCCCACCTGCAATAGAGCGGCCAGGCAGGACGCATCTTCTAAACCGAAGATTGTATGTATAAGTATAAGCGAACCATCTCAATAAGTCACCAGCCCGGCTTCTCGTAGATTCACATCCTGCTTTTGCATATCAGAATACAAACAAACAGCTCAGTATATGGATGTACTATATAATCATATGAATCATATGGGATGGTCACCTAACCTTGTTGTTAAAGGAGAAGGGATCAGGGATGATATACTTGTTGGTTGTTCAGCAACCCTGCCCCCAAACAAAAACAGTCGGAACACGCGATGAAAACACCTCACTTGACAAAAAAAGTGCAACAAATGAGCGGATCAGGCGAAGATCCATGTTTCGAACCATGTGTCCGCATTTCCCCGTCTGCGATCCACCATTACAATACCATGCATGTGGCTAACATTATGATCTGATTCTTTCTCTCCAATATGGCAATCGCACCACTTTCTAATGGTCTCTAATGTTTCTGTTTCTTCCACTCTGGTCCACCACATCACTATGATGTGTGTCACCATTATGTCATTATGTAAAGTTCTGCCCACCCACCATTACAATATTACGCGTGCGCAACAATTCTCTACATACATGTCCCGCTTCTGGTCCAAAATTACAAAGTGGTCAACCGATCCCAAGACAAAACGCTGACTGCATTTAAATCTGGCTATTATCTACCAATTCCTGCACTAGTAAAAAAATGTAACAAGTGTTTATCTTCAACATCTCAGGTATCTTGGCAGTCTCACTCTTTTTGCGGCAAATTGTGGGATCAAATCGTCAAGCTGTGGCCTCTTCGTAGTCCTTCTCCAAAGCAGCAAGATCTTCCCGAGCTTCAGAGAACTCACCCTCTTCCATGCCCTCGCCCACGTAGTGGTGCACGAAAGCCCTCTTTGAATACCTGGTGTTATAACTATTTGATCTCTGACAATGGAACTGGTGTGTGTAGGTTGAATACCTGGTGTGTATGTCCCAATGATTTGAATACCTGGCGTGATGAATGTAATGATTTGATAAGGGACACCGCTGAGTCGTGCCTGAACCCACCCGTCGCCTCAAGTGAATGAACCCTTCGCAGTCGTTTTCCATCACTGCGTTCAACACAGATACTTGCAATCTTCGCGTGAGTTTCAAGTTGAGTCGTGCAAAGGCAAGACATAGAAACATGTCCAATGTTTCCACTTGATTGACATCTCTGGTTTTGCATATTTTCAAAAACCTATGCTTCTCCTGGTTTCGAACGGTTCACTCTACAGGTTCCTTCGCACCCTGCAGCGACTTGTTGAAACCACTGAAAGACTGACCAAAACAGGTCTCGTGGCGAGGACGACATACGAAGCCGTGCACCAAGGGTGTTATGGTTATCGCAGGCCCACATCAAAGGTCATGTCACGTGTCTAAACGTTGTTCAGATTTAGCGGTGCTGGAGGTGGGCATGGGGGAGGCACTGAAAGAGCCCAATGCGACCAGTTTTTGCTGTTTTTCTCTTCGTGTTATTCTTCTTCTTCTCCTCTTTCTTCTTCTTCTTCTTCTTCTTCTTCGTCTTCTTCTTCGTCTTCTCTTCTTCTTCTTCGTCTTCTTCGTCTTCTTCTTCTTCTTCTTCTTCTTCTTCTTCTTGTTTGTCTTCTTCGTCTTGTTCTTGTTCTTGTTATTGTTCTTCCTGTTCTTGTTGCTGCTGTTGCAGCAGGCAGCAAGCTTCAAGCAGAGAAACGCAAGAAGCAATAGAAGCAAGAAAAGCACAAAGCAGGAAAAACACTACAGCTACAGTAGAATTCTAGAAGCGACAGAAACGGAAAAGCCACAAAGCAAAAGAGAAGAGCACGGAAGCAGCCAGGCATAAATCAGGAAACATTACAAAAAGAAAAAGATGCTGTTCTTTATTCCAACAGCGTATGAGGGCGCTGCTACAATCAAGCCAGTCCAAAAGGACGGGGCGTTGACTCTATTACAAGTGTTACATGAGACAAGATACAAACAATGAAATTCCACGGTCCCGAATATGTTTCCGGATTGCACTTGTGTTGTTTGCAAATTTCTGGAAAGTCTGGATTGGACCTCTAGGGAATCGAACCGCTGACCTCATGAAGTTAAACCATCAAACCATATCAAAAACTACATGTTCCCCAACGGACCCCATGAAACTGACTCAAAGTGGGGAACCCCACTCTTTCGTGGCGACCATACAGCTAGATAAGGCAGAGCAAATGTTCATGTTTGTTGGAATACCCCTCCAAGGAAAACCAAAACTTTGAGGGTGAGTCTTGAGACTGGGACCGCAACGCGCGAACACACCCAAGTCCAACATCTTCTAAAACCATGTTGCATCAGGTCGAACTTGTGGTCAATGCGCGAGAAAACCTCCGCAATAGCCGTGGAGTTCGAGATCATGCAGCAGGCGCGCATGACTTTGGCCAGGTCACCCCCTGGTACCACAGTGGGCGGCTGATAATTGATGCCGCACTTGAAGCCAGTGGGGCACCAATCCACGAACTGAATGGTACCTGCACGTGTGCAGAAACCATCATGAACATAAAAAGTACACCAGCGTCCCTGAGACTATTTTTGTATGACACTCCGCCACGTCAAGTGGTTTGGCTCTCGTGCGCCTCATTTCTTGGAATCTACTGTATGTACATATATTGATGCAACCATATATGTGTTCATATTATCAATTATACATATCTATAGAATATATATATATAGACGTTTAAATACGTTTACTAAACATGTGTATATATACATATACATTTATATACGTATACTTAGAATATCTAGTGAGAATATATATATCTATATACATATATATATATACACATATATAAATAGTAGTAGTAGTAGTAGTAGTAGTAGTGTAGTAGTAGTAGTAGTAGTAGTAGTAGTAGTAGTAGTAGTAGTAGCAGCAGCAGCAGCAGGTAGGTAAGGTAGGTAGGTAGGTAGGTAGGTAGGTAGTTAGTTACTTAGTGAGTGACTGAGTGAGTGAGTGAGCGTTAGTGTTAGTTAGTTAGTTAGTTAGTTAGTTAGTAGTTAGTTAGTTAGTTAGTTAGTTTAGTAGGTAGTTAGTAAGTAAGTTAGCGGAGTAGTAGTAGTAGTAGTCGTAGTAGTAGTCGTCGTCGTCGTCGTGGTCGTCGTCGTGGTCGTGGTCGTGGTCGTGGTCGTGGTGGTGGTGGTGGTGGTGGTGGTGGTGGTGGTCGTCGTCGTCGTAGTAGTAGTAGTAGTGAACATCCCACGGCAAATTTTAGGGGCTGTCTCCTAGTCCTCGAAAGTTTGCTGCTTAGGCTTCTCCACAAAACCTTCGTTCACATCATTTTGTTGCCCCACGAAACAAAATGAATAGCTATGAAAGGAGAGCTGTATCAATTAATATCACCTGTATTTGGCCACAACATGTCAACCTCATCAGAATACACCCCAATAAAGAATCAGAGGGTTTCTCTGGTATCGCGATAAAACAGCTCAATGTGTTGACAAAAAAGACACGCGTCTGAATTTGGAAGTGCCTGGCCCTGATCAACTGCAAAATAAATTCAAGAAGTGACCCGAGGATAGGGGGATGTTGCTCCCCCGTCTTCAAAATGTCCATGGTACGCTTTGTCTTGATGGTGGCCACAGCCGCATTCACATCCTTGGGCACCACGTCTCCTGACGGTCAGCTTGATGCGCAACTGGCAACAAGAAGTGGGACTCCAAAGAACCAAGTTACTATCCACACACAACATGTTTCTCTTCCCTTGGACATGAGATGACATATGATTATTTCAATGATACAAATATGATATATCATATCTCTGATATACGACTCTAAAGCAGATGTAGTCATATAAAATCATACAAAATCCCTGGACATGTTGGGCTGGTTACAAACAAATGACTTACCTTCCGAGGTCAAAGTTCAGCACATGCCAGCCTGCTACGAGTATCGCTTGCCGAGTGTCCGCGGTACATCATGCAGCAGGCCATGTACTTGCCATGACGAGGATCGCACTTCACCATCATGGAAGCGGGCTCGAAGACAGACATGGTGATCTCTGCCACAGACAGCTGCTCATGGTACGCCTTCTCTGCAGAAATCACTGGGGCGTAGGATGTGAGCATGAAGTGGATTCCTGAGCAGTTGGACGCCAAAACTTTGTTGACTCAAATCTTTCGGCTCAGCACACTTAATTCAGGAGTCTTAGAGTGTAAGTATATATATATTGATATTAGATATTATATAAATAAATCAATGAATAAATAAATAAATAATAGGAAAAATAATAATAATAAATAAGATATAACAAATAAAAATAAATAGATAAACAACCCGGCGGAATTTTTACCGTCCGCATAATTAGCACAAATTCATGGTTTCACCATAGCGAAACGTCAATTTTGATGCAAAAATAGGGGTCTCCGAACTTGAGGGTTTAACTTTTTCATCGACAAGCCTCTCAGCGTTTTTTTCTTCAAGAGGCCCGAAGTCGAATCAAGACAGTTGCTTGATGTACGCCGCAGTTGTCTTCAACAACTCGCGTGGGTTTTCCCAGCGCCATTGGAACGATCTGACATAGCGAAATATTTTGCGATCTGACATATCGAAGGAGCCTTTTGTGGAGGGGATATTGTTTGGGACCGAATCCTTACACAATTTCCACCAGTTGTCTATTCCACCGGTGTGTGCCCAAACACTATTCCGGCATCCTACTTTCTTTTTCACGCACGTATGTGTGGAAGTTGCAGAAGAACGGGCAGTGGCGTAGCATCACGTACTTGTGGAAGTGCCAATGAACGTTAACATCCCACCCCACCCCATCAAAATCTATGCGTTTTGCTGGACGGTAAAAATTCCGTCAGCATAAACCCGGCGGAATCAGCATAAACAAGTACAGTAAGTAAATCAATAAACAAAACACTTGAGCAAAATCAGCCAAGGATTCGAGGATAAGGGACTAAATTTGTCTGGAACTCGGTGATATCCACGTTGAGCGCACCATCGAAACGCAGGGAGGCTGTCCTGTGCTGATTCAAGTTTGAAATCTGTTTGCAGCCATGAATTTCAGCGCGTTGGGCAGGGGAATGAACCATAATAATGTGTGGTGAACACACAAATAAAGCACTATCAACTTTACCAAACATGTGTGTGCTTTGAACCATCCCAATTGGAGGTTCACTATTGACTTGGGCTTTTCCAACTCAATACATACGCGACTAGAACCGTGAAAGGGATATCCGACATCTCGATGTTGATATGTCCTGAAATTTGTGATCATCATATTCATGATATATCATCCATAATTTCGACTTCCGAATAATCTGGCGTCCCGGTGTCTAGCAGTTTTCTTGCGGCTTCATCATGCATCATCTGCGATACTTCCCATTCAAAATCCAAGTGTCAGAGAGGAGATGATCTGGGCGATCAGTCGGTTCAGGTTGGTGTAGGTCGGACGTTCGATGTCCAGGTTCCTGCGGCAGATGTCGTAAAGCGCCTCGTTGTCCTGAGAGCTGCGCCGGTCAAAACAAAGGGGAGGTCACAGGAGCAGCTGTAACAAAACGTGGCAAAAGACCATAGGGTAACGGCCTGGAATATGTGTTGTCTTTGTTTCAGATTGAGAAACGCTGTTGCCTTCTCAAACAACAAAAGCAGAACTGCCAACACCAACAATCATCACATCAACATACATCAACGAAGCATGGAGAGATACATGTTTTATCCCGCAACACTGAGGAGAAAATGGGGAGATATCCACAGGCAAGTTGCATACATGATGGTCACATCGGTGTGCTCCAGCAGGGAGTGAACGCACCTGTTTCAGGGTTCCACTGGGATGTTTGCAGAACTTGGTATGCGATCAACAAACCGGAAAATTATTGTATATTTATTTATGCATATTATTGCAACAATACTAGTTGGATCGCAAGTAAAACGTAGTAGAACGACACCAATTGCTGAGATCAGGAAAATTGGAACGTCTTGCACAGGCCTCTGCTGGTTTTGACTGCCGATACAAACACACTTATCTCATATACATATTGCGATCATGTCATATGACGCACCCAGCAACCCCAATAGATTCGCCCCAAATTGCCCCCGTGCAACTCGCAGGATCGAATGTGGAATTTGAGTTGGATCTATCTTTCGTTTCGTCATTTTATTCAGCTTTCAAGGATGTTCAAGGTATCCTCTGTCACATCACAAAAATGCATATTTCCTCATTGCGCTTGATGCTCCATGTCTGACTCACGTCACCTATACATCTGAACTTGAATTGAACCACTCAACTCACTCAACCCGCAAACAAATGTCTGCCGAGGCACAACACGGTGTTATATGGCTCCACCACGGCAGTGGCCACCTGTGGGCAGCACCACACAGTGAAAGAGATCTTGCTCTTCTTGCCGTAGTCCACAGACCTCTGGCAATGGAATGCTTGGATGTTGGATCCTTGGGAGAGCTGAAATATAGTTGGTTCTTGTTGGTTCTTGGTAAATTCCCGCTATGGATATTATCATAATCACATCTAATAACCCCCTTTTTAGCCCTATTTCAAAACTAACCAGGGTCAATTAGTCACTGGGCAAATCCAAGAGACAAACGCTCCAACATCAAGCAACCCAGGCCGGAACCAGTGCCGCCGCCGCACGCGTTGTAGACACAGAAACCCTGCAATCCTGAAAGACGCGTATGCCAAAGTGAAGGTCCCAAAATCTGATTGGAAGCAGCGCAAGTTTCCAGTCATAATTTGCTGTTTGACTGACAATAGAGTAAAAACACAGTGTTTAAAAATGCGTTTCGGGCCTGTGCAGTTGTCTGCGAGCTTACGAATCCTGTCCAACACGAGGTCGACAATTTCCTTCCCGATGGTGTAGTGGCCGCGAGCAAAATTGTTTGCTGCGTCTTCTTTTCCGGAAATCAATTGTTCAGGATGGAAAAGCTGGCGATAAGTGCCCGTTCGCACTTCATCAACCACCTGAGCGCAACACATGCACCAATGGCCGCTATTCATCAACACTTCCAAGTTGGCACAAAGAAAATGCAATTTGATACAATTTGTAATTTTGAACATCAACAGTGACAATTTACCACAATAAAATTCATCACAATTTTGAAAAAATTCGGTACAGTCAAGTGTCCGTAGGCTCCAAATCCACCATCACGCAGCGAGGCACGTGTTTTCCGGCACCTGTCTCAGAGAAGAACCTTGGTTTCCCGTCAACCCATTCGACAAACGTGATACAAAGCGCGCACGAAAGAAACCGCAAAACAACATATATATTCAACATGTCAAAACCAAAAGGGTGCTTTTTGCAAAGTTGCTAGTGGCAATCACACGCCACAAGAGACAACGCATTGTGTCATACATTGGCAACACACTTTGGGATGTGGAGTTGGTTATCAGTGTGGCGACTTCAACTCCGTGCTCATTACAAAAGAACTGGCCACTCGGCCAACTTTTGTCCCATTGCATGCGAGCAACGTGTTGAAAGCATCATCACCGCCGCCGATAGTCTTGTCAGAAGGCATCTGACCATCTGGTTGGATGCCATGTTCCAAGCAGAACAACTCCCAGCACGCGTTGCCGATCTGAACACCTGGCTCACCAAAACATGAAACCCTTTCCCACATGATGTGCGAAACATGCGCACATGCAACATATGCCTATGTAAGTGACATGTCAGACGCGTTGGGGAGCAATGTTGATGTTTTCCGCTCACGATTGTCGAGATGCGCATGATGTTGTTTCCTGCCTCTCTTGTGTCGACCAGCTCATTTTCTCAAACGACTAACACGCAAACACTTGAAACACAAAAGGAAACAGAACAGCACACTCGCAAAAGTAAAGCGACGGAGAGAAAAACAACGAGAAACAAAAGCTGGAAAAAGAAAAGTAAATGCCAAAAAGGAAACAAAAGGACGAGAGGGTCCCATATCATATACACAAGTTTTTGCAAAGCACAGTAGAGAGCGTCATCCTTGCCCTCCCGTTCCTGGTCAGCTGTGTCAGCCTCCGCCGACAAACCTTCCAAGCCAGCCAAAAAGCCTATCTGCTTTGCTAGAACCGTGTCTCCCAAAGCAGTGCCGGCGTACGAAACGCCGTGGTCGCTGTCAAGGCCCCGCCGACGGACGCCCACGAAGTCGGCTACCAAGGCGAGGACTGCGAAGGGAAGGACCATTCTGCGCACTTCTATTGGGAGGAAAGTAGCTGGTGCCTTGTGAGCTTCAAGCTTGCGTTTGTGGTGTGTCTTGTTCCGTCTCCGTGCGTCTCTCTCTCTCTCTCTCTCCGTCTCCCTCTCTTCCTCTCTTCCTCTCTGTCCCCTCTCTCTCTCTCTCTCTCTCTGTCCCCCCTCTCTCTCTCTCTCTCTCTCTCCCCTCTGCTAGCTTGCTAAACCATGAGATGAAGAGTGATCAAAAAAAACGAAAAAGTTAAATGAGAACCTTTGCCAATGGAAAGGCCTGCCAAACAAGTATAAACAAGTGACAATGAGGAGTATAAGTGTACCTCACAACGGTCCGCAGTACCACACACTGTCCCGTTTTATTCTTGTTTGCCAATAAAGACTTTCCCAAACAGGGATGTAGATTTTGGGAAGCCTTTCTACTCTGTAGCATTGGTTATGTTCTTGTCTTTACTATTGGCGTTTTCACTGGAGGCAAAGGAGACTGCTCACGGGAGTTGACTCCACTGGCTTGGAACGGATTCAGGTTTGAACGGATATTGGCATGCAGGTCTGACATGTAAACATATTTGGACTTGCAACTTGCAAGATGCACATTTTCACTTTAAGATATGCTTGAGTCAATGACTTAAATACAACATGAACCAATTTTCTACAATTGAAAAACACAAGTAAGGTGCATCACAAACAAAATTTGTGTGCGGAAATAGTATGAAATATCTTCTCTCGCCCTCCAGATCTGATCAAGAGTCATCCATGTTCACACCTTCACAACCGGAAGAACCCAAACTGGTCCCCCAATACCAAGCTAAATTCACATCTTAAGCACCTCCTTGGCCAATGTGAATGCAGATTGCCTCACGCATGGCTTCGAGAAAGCTGCGGAAAAGTGACGGAAGCACACCGTGTGATGTGGGAGCCTCAGGCACAAATCCTTGAGCGAAAACGGCCGTCAGAACGGCGTGGTGAAGTTGATGCATGTGCAACGTGACGACATGCACCCAAGCTGTAAGAAAAAATTAAAGCAGTTTCAGTTACAGTTACCCCAGATCGGAACCACTGCATGATTTGTTCCGAGCGCTGATTTTTTTCACAAAATCTGTGGGGTCAAGTTTCAAACATGTTGAAAAGATATGATCAGATCATCAGATCCCCCCCACGCTGCCCTGCCCTACAGATTGCAAAACAGTTGAAGACAAAACACCAGGTTTGACATGTCATGAATTCAAATTTGACACAATATCACCACCGCAACAATCACCCGAGTCGCTGCACAACTGCCTTTTTCGGTTCCCCCCAACAATCCCATCACCAGCTGCTGGCTGAATTTGTAAGCCAACTAGCCGGCATTGGTCAGTCGACGACTTAGAACTCGTCACCGTATCCTTCCTCTTCGCCTGCAATGTGTGCAGGATCAGCCAATAGACAAAGTTGGAAAATGGTAAAACATGCCACACAAACAACAAGTCCCGTAAAGTCGGGCAAACCTGTGGCGGTGACATTGAGAAAAAAAAACACATCGATGGGCGAAAGTCCTTCGCCCTCGGCAGTTTCGATGCCCACCTGCAATAGAGCGGCCAGGCAGGACGCATCTTCTAAACCGAAGATTGTATGTATAAGTATAAGCGAACCATCTCAATAAGTCACCAGCCCGGCTTCTCGTAGATTCATATCCTGCTTTTGCATATCAGAATACAAACAAACAGCTCAGTATATGGATGTACTATATAATCATATGAATCATATGGGATGGTCACCTAACCTTGTTGTTAAAGGAGAAGGGATCAGGGATGATATACTTGTTGGTTGTTCAGCAACCCTGCCCCCAAACAAAAACAGTCGGAACACGCGATGAAAACACCTCACTTGACAAAAAAAGTGCAACAAATGAGCGGATCAGGCGAAGATCCATGTTTCGAACCATGTGTCCGCATTTCCCCGTCTGCGATCCACCATTACAATACCATGCATGTGGCTAACATTATGATCTGATTCTTTCTCTCCAATATGGCAATCGCACCACTTTCTAATGGTCTCTAATGTTTCTGTTTCTTCCACTCTGGTCCACCACATCACTATGATGTGTGTCACCATTATGTCATTATGTAAAGTTCTGCCCACCCACCATTACAATATTACGCGTGCGCAACAATTCTCTACATACATGTCCCGCTTCTGGTCCAAAATTACAAAGTGGTCAACCGATCCCAAGACAAAACGCTGACTGCATTTAAATCTGGCTATTATATACCAATTCCTGCACTAGTAAAAAGATGTAACAAGTGTTTATCTTCAACATCTCAGGTATCTTGGCAGTCTCACTCTTTTTGCGGCAAATTGTGGGATCAAATCGTCAAGCTGTGGCCTCTTCGTAGTCCTTCTCCAAAGCAGCAAGATCTTCCCGAGCTTCAGAGAACTCACCCTCTTCCATGCCCTCGCCCACGTAGTGGTGCACGAAAGCCCTCTTTGAATACCTGGTGTTATAACTATTTAATTTGATCTCTGACAATGGAACTGGTGTGTGTAGGTTGAATACCTGGTGTGTATGTCCCAATGATTTGAATACCTGGCGTGATGAATGTAATGATTTGATAAGGGACACCGCTGAGTCGTGCCTGAACCCACCCGTCGCCTCAAGTGAATGAACCCTTCGCAGTCGTTTTCCATCACTGCGTTCAACACAGATACTTGCAATCTTCGCGTGAGTTTCAAGTTGAGTCGTGCAAAGGCAAGACATAGAAACATGTCCAATGTTTCCACTTGATTGACATCTCTGGTTTTGCATATTTTCAAAAACCTATGCTTCTCCTGGTTTCGAACGGTTCACTCTACAGGTTCCTTCGCACCCTGCAGCGACTTGTTGAAACCACTGAAAGACTGACCAAAACAGGTCTCGTGGCGAGGACGACATACGAAGCCGTGCACCAAGGGTGTTATGGTTATCGCAGGCCCACATCAAAGGTCATGTCACGTGTCTAAACGTTGTTCAGATTTAGCGGTGCTGGAGGTGGGCATGGGGGAGGCACTGAAAGAGCCCAATGCGACCAGTTTTTGCTGTTTTTCTCTTCGTGTTATTCTTCTTCTTCTCCTCTTTCTTCTTCTTCTTCTTCTTCTTCTTCGTCTTCTTCTTCGTCTTCTCTTCTTCTTCTTCGTCTTCTTCGTCTTCTTCTTCTTCTTCTTCTTCTTCTTCTTCTTGTTTGTCTTCTTCGTCTTGTTCTTGTTCTTGTTATTGTTCTTCCTGTTCTTGTTGCTGCTGTTGCAGCAGGCAGCAAGCTTCAAGCAGAGAAACGCAAGAAGCAATAGAAGCAAGAAAAGCACAAAGCAGGAAAAACACTACAGCTACAGTAGAATTCTAGAAGCGACAGAAACGGAAAAGCCACAAAGCAAAAGAGAAGAGCACGGAAGCAGCCAGGCATAAATCAGGAAACATTACAAAAAGAAAAAGATGCTGTTCTTTATTCCAACAGCGTATGAGGGCGCTGCTACAATCAAGCCAGTCCAAAAGGACGGGGCGTTGACTCTATTACAAGTGTTACATGAGACAAGATACAAACAATTAAATTCCACGGTCCCGAATATGTTTCCGGATTGCACTTGTGTTGTTTGCAAATTTCTGGAAAGTCTGGATTGGACCTCCAGGGAATCGAACCGCTGACCTCATGAAGTTAAACCATCAAACCATATCAAAAACTACATGTTCCCCAACGGACCCCATGAAACTGACTCAAAGTGGGGAACCCCACTCTTTCGTGGCGACCATACAGCTAGATAAGGCAGAGCAAATGTTCATGTTTGTTGGAATACCCCTCCAAGGAAAACCAAAACTTTGAGGGTGAGTCTTGAGACTGGGACCGCAACGCGCGAACACACCCAAGTCCAACATCTTCTAAAACCATGCTGCATCAGGTCGAACTTGTGGTCAATGCGCGAGAAAACCTCCGCAATAGCCGTGGAGTTCGAGATCATGCAGCAGGCGCGCATGACTTTGGCCAGGTCACCCCCTGGTACCACAGTGGGCGGCTGATAATTGATGCCGCACTTGAAGCCAGTGGGGCACCAATCCACGAACTGAATGGTACCTGCACGTGTGCAGAAACCATCATGAACATAAAAAGTACACCAGCGTCCCTGAGACTATTTTTGTATGACACTCCGCCACGTCAAGTGGTTTGGCTCTCGTGCGCCTCATTTCTTGGAATCTACTGTATGTACATATATTGATGCAACCATATATGTGTTCATATTATCAATTATACATATCTATAGAATATATATATAGACGTTTAAATACGTTTACTAAACATGTGTATATATACATATACATTTATATACGTATACTTAGAATATCTAGTAAGAATATATATATACATATATATATATACACATATATAAATATATATATATGTGTGTGTAGTAGGTGTAGTAGGTGTAGTAGTAGTAGTAGTAGTAGCAGCAGTAGCAGCAGCAAGGTAGGTAGGTAGGTAGGTAGGTAGGTAGGTAGGTAGGTAGGTAGGTAGGTAGTTAATTAGTGAGTGACTTAGTGAGTGAGCGAGTGAGTGAGTAAGTTAGTTTGTTAGTTAGTAGTTAGTTAGTTTGTTAGTTAGTTAGTTAGTTTGTTTGTTTGTTAGTTAGTTGGTTGGTTGGTTGGCTGGTTGGTTAGTTAGTTAGTTAGCTAGCTAGTTAGTTAGTTAGTTAGTTAGTAGTTAGTTAGTTTGTTTGTTAGTTAGTTAGTTAGCTGGTTGGTTAGTTAGGTTAGTTAGGTTAGTTAGGTTAGTTAGGTTAGTTAGGTTAGTTAGGTTAGTTAGGTTAGTTAGGTTAGTTAGTTAGTTAGTTAGTTAGCTAGTTAGTTAGGGTAGTTACTTAGTTACTTAGTTACTTAGTTAGTTAGTTAGTTTGTTTGTTTGTTTGTTTGTTTGTTTGTTAGTTTGTTAGTTTGTTAGTTAGTTAGTTAGTTAGATAGTTAGTTAGTTAGTTAGTAGTTAGTTTGTTAATTAGTTAGTTAGTTAGTTAGTTAGTTTGTTAGTTTGTTAGTTTGTTAGTTAGTTAGTTAGTTAGTTAGCAGGAGGAGTCGTAGTAGTAGTCGTCGTCGTCGTCGTCGTGGTCGTCGTCGTGGTCGTGGTCGTGGTCGTGGTCGTGGTCGTGGTCGTGGTGGTGGTGGTGGTGGTGGTGGTCGTCGTCGTCGTAGTAGTAGTAGTGAACATCCCACGGCAAATTTTAGGGGCTGTCTCCTAGTCCTCGAAAGTTTGCTGCTTAGGCTTCTCCACAAAACCTTCGTTCACATCATTTTGTTGCCCCACGAAACAAAATGAATAGCTATGAAAGGAGAGCTGTATCAATTAATATCACCTGTATTTGGCCACAACATGTCAACCTCATCAGAATACACCCCAATAAAGAATCAGAGGGTTTCTCTGGTATCGCGATAAAACAGCTCAATGTGTTGACAAAAAAGACACGCGTCTGAATTTGGAAGTGCCTGGCCCTGATCAACTGAAAAATAAATTCAAGAAGTGACCCGAGGATAGGGGGATGTTGCTCCCCCGTCTTCAAAATGTCCATGGTACGCTTTGTCTTGATGGTGGCCACAGCCGCATTCACATCCTTGGGCACCACGTCTCCTGACGGTCAGCTTGATGCGCAATGGGCAACAACAAGTGGGACTCCAAAGGACCAAGGTACTATCCACACACAACATGTTTCTCTTCCCTTGGGCATGAGATGACATATGATTATTTTCAATGATACAAATATGATATATTATATCTCTGATATACGACTCTAAAGCAGATGTAGTCATATAAAATCATACAAAATCCCAGGACATGTTGGGCTGGTTACAAACATATGACTTACCTTCTGGGGTCAAAGTTCAGCACATGCCAGCCTGCTACGAGTATCGCTTGCCGAGTGTCCGCGGTACATCATGCAGCAGGCCATGTACTTGCCATGACGAGGATCGCACTTCACCATCATGGAAGCGGGCTCGAAGACAGACATGGTGATCTCTGCCACGGACAGCTGCTCATGGTACGCCTTCTCTGCAGAAATCACTGGGGCGTAGGATGTGAGCATGAAGTGGATTCCTGAGCAGTTGGACGCCAAAACTTTCTTGACTCAAATCTTTCGGCTCAGCACATTTAATTCAGGAGTCTTAGAATATATATATATATACATATGTGTATTATTGATAAATAGAAAAATAAATAAATAAATAAATAATAAATAAATAAATAAATAAATAAAGACATTAAAAAATAAATAATAAATAAATAAATAAATAAATAAATAATAAATAAATAAATAAATAATGACAAATTGATAAACAAATAGTTATAAAAATAAATAAACAAAACACTTGAGCAAAACCATCCAAGGATTCGAGGATAAGGGACTAAATTTGTCTGGAACTCGGTGATATCCACGTTGAGCGCACCATCGAAACGCAGGGAGGCTGTCCTGTGCTGATTCAAGTTTGAAACCTGTTTGCAGCCATGAATTTCAGCGCGTTGGGCAGGGGAATGAACCATAATAATGTGTGGTGAACACACAAATAAAGCACTATCAACTTTACCAAACATGTGTGTGCTTTGAACCATCCCAATTGGAGGTTCACTATTGACTTGGGCTTTTCCAACTCAATACATACGCGACTAGAACCGTGAAAGGGATATCCGACATCTCGATGTTGATATGTCCTGAAATTTGTGATCATCATATTCATGATATATCATCCATAATTTCGACTTCCGAATAATCTGGCGTCCCGGTGTCTAGCAGTTTTCTTGCGGCTTCATCATGCATCATCTGCGATACTTCTCATTCAAAATCCAAGTGTCAGAGAGGAGATGATCTGGGCGATCAGTCGGTTCAGGTTGGTGTAGGTCGGACGTTCGATGTCCAGGTTCCTGCGGCAGATGTCGTAAAGCGCCTCGTTGTCCTGAGAGCTGCACCGGTCAAAACAAAGGGGAGGTCACAGGAGCAGCCGTAACAAACGAGGCCACACAAGACCATAGAACGCAAAGGCCTGGGGTATATGTTGTCTTTATTTCAGATTGAGAAACGTTGTTGCCTTTTCAAACAACAAAAGCAGAACTGCCAACACCAACAATCATCACATCAACATACATCAACGAAGCATGGAGAGATACATGTTTTATCCCGCAACACTGAGTAGAAAATGGGGAGATATCCACAGGCAAGTTGCATACATGATGGTCACATCGGTGTGCTCCAGCAGGGAGTGAACGCACCTGTTTCAGGGTTCCACTGGGATGTTTGCAGAACTTGGTATGCGATCAACAAACCGGAAAATTATTGTATATTTATTTATATGTGGTTGTTGATCAAAATTCCTTTATCCCGGAACGGCCATTCTTCGCGAATAAAAATTTTACTTCCGCGAAACTTTCGCGAACTCCATGTTTATCTTTCGCGGGGCCCATGTTGGCCAACAACACCTCTTATAAAGATTCGTTCACCACCTGCCTAATTACGCCAGAGAATCACGGATCACTTCTTGATAGCCTTTTAAACATGCAGCTAGCATCACGGAACCCCTTCTCAGGGCAGATTGTTGCTGACTAGGTTTTTTGGGCAAGGTTTAGTGGCCCACCCCCTTCAACATGCACTTTGACTTTCGCCCACTCTTTCGCATAACTTTCGCGGAACTTTCGCGAAAATATCCCTATTCACACACCCAGGCCCAGGCCATCAGCAGGGGGTGCATTGAAGGCAAAGCGAACACCAAGGGCCTTGGTGCTTGGCTCTCGCAAAGCCTCACTTTTGGAAACTTGGCTACTGCATTTGGAGCTTGTTTCTTGAGACTTCAAAAAGCATCATTAGGTAGTGACAGCGGCAGGTGCAAGGATGTGCTTCAGGACCATGGCGTTTGGCTGTTGCGAAGTCTCGCCTTTGGAAGCTCGGCTGCTACCTATGAAGGGCGTGATTGTCCACAAGCACCACCATACAGGGAACTGAACCAGAACCAAACCGAAATTCTTAGTGCCCTTCTCCTGCCGGACCCCGGGCGGCAGTGGGTGGCAGCCCTTTACACAATGATTATGATATTCAACTTTCGCGAAACTTTCGCGAAACAACATTTTACTTTTGCGAACTCGAAAAAAAACTTTCGCGAGGGTTTCCAACATAACATGCACGGCTTTCGCAATTAAAACTCCTTACGCCCATTTATTTATGCATATTATTGCAACAATACTAGTTGGATCGCAAGTAAAACATAGTAAAACAACACCAATTGCTGAGATCAGGAAAATGGGAACGTCTTGCACAGGCTTCTGCGGGTTTTGACTGCCCATACAGACACACTTATCTCATATACATATTGCGATCATGTCATATGACGCACCCAGCAACCCCAATAGATTCGCCCCAAATTGCCCCCGTGCAACTCGCAGGATCGAATGTGGAATTTGAGTTGGATCTATCTTTCGTTTCGTCATTTTATTCAGCTTTCACGGATGTTCAAGGTATCCTCTGTCACATCACAAAAATGCATATTTCCTCATTGCCCTTGATGCTCCATGTCTGACCCACGCCACCTATACATCTGACCTTGAACTGAACCACTCAACTCACTCAACCCACAAACAAATGTCTGCCGAGGCACAACACGGTGTTATATGGCTCCACCACGGCAGTGGCCACCTGTGGGCAGCACCACACAGTGAAAGAGATCTTGCTCTTCTTGCCGTAGTCCACAGACCTCTGGCAATGGAATTCTTGGATGTTGGATCCTTGGGAGAGCTGAAATATAGTTGGTTCTTGTTGGTTCTTGTTGGTTCTTGTTGGTTCTTGTTGGTTCTTGTTAAATTCCCGCTATGGATATTATCATAATCACATCTAATAACCCCCTATTTAGCCCTATTTCAAAACTAACCAGGGTCAATTGGTCACTGGGCAAATCCAAGAGACAAACGCTCCAACATCAAGCAACCCAGGCCGGAACCAGTGCCGCCGCCGCAAGCGTTGTAGACACAGAAACCCTGCAATCCTGAAAGACGCGTGGCGTATGCCAAAGTGAAGGTCCCAAAATCTGATTGGAAGCACCGCAAGTTGCCAGTCATAATTTGGTTGTTTGACTGACAAAAAAAAAGTAAAAACACAGTTTTTTAAACATGCGTTTCGGGCCTGTGCAGTTGTCTGCGAGCTTACGAATCCTGTCCAACACGAGGTCGACAATTTCCTTCCCGATGGTGTAGTGTCCGCGAGCAAAATTGTTTGCTGCGTCTTCTTTTCCGGAAATCAATTGTTCAGGATGGAAAAGCTGGCGATAAGTGCCCGTTCGCACTTCATCAACCACCTGAGCGCAACACATGCACCAATGGCCGCTATTCATCAACACTTCCAAGTTGGCACAAAGAAAATACAATTTGATACAATTTGTAATTTTGAACATCAAGCGTGACACTTTACCACAATAAAATTCATCACAATTTTGAAAAATTGGGTACAGTCAAGTGTCCGTAGGCTCCAAATCCACCATCACGCAGCGAGGCACGTGTTTTCCGGCACCTGTCTCAGAGAAGAACCTAGGTTTCCCGTCAACCCATTCGACAAACGTGATACAAAGCGCGCACGAAAGAAACCGAAAAAAAAAATGTATATTCAACATGTCAAAACCAAAACGGTGTTTTTGCAAAGTTGCTAGTGGCAAACACACGCCACAAGAGACAACGCAGTGTGTCATACATTGGCAACACACTTTGGGATGTGGAGTTGGTTATCAGTGTGGCGACTTCAATTCCGCGTTCATTACAAAGAGCTGGCCACTGGGCCAACTTTTGCCCCATCGCATGCGAGCAACGTGTTGAAAGCATCATCACCGCCGCCGATAGTCTTGTCAGAAGGCATCTGACCATCTGGTTGGATGCCATGTTCCAAGCAGAACAACTCCCAGCACGCGTTGCCGATCTGAACACCTGGCTCACCAAAACATGAACTTTCCCACATGATGTGCGAAACATGCGCACATGCAACATATGCCTATGTAAACGACATGTCAGACGCGTTGGGGAGCAATGTTGATGTTTTCCGCTCACGATTGTCGAGATGGGCATGATGTTGTTCCCTGCCTCTCTTGTGCCGACCAGCCAATTTTCTCAAACGACTAACACGTAAACACTTGAAACACAAAACGAAACAGAACAGCACACTCGCATAAGTAAAGCGACGGAAAGAAAAACAACGAGAAACAAAAGATGGAAAAGAAAAGATAATGCCAAAAAGGAAACAAAAGGACGAGAGGGTCCCATATCATATGCACAAGCTTTTGCAAAGCACAGTAGAGAGCGTCATCCTTGCCCTCCCGTTCCTGGTCAGCTGTGTCAGCCTCCGCCGACAAACCTTCCAAGCCAGCCAAAAGCCTATCTGCTTTGCTGGCACCGCGCTGAATACCTTTCCACCGCCCACTCACAGTAATTACCAGGGTTAAGACCTCTACTAGAGCTGGCCTTTCCTAGCAAGTCAACTTCTTCTGCCAAACCCAGTGCATAACGGCGAAGTGTTTCAGGCCTGTGACATGGTCATGTAGCAAACAAACACTCAAAGGACTGCCAAGTTGGTTAGCTGCTGGCAAGAAATTTCTGCTGCGTCGAAACTCAGCCAACAAATTGGTGGGGCAACCACCTTTGCCTTCAAAAAAACAAAAACTGAGGCTAATGAAAAAAAAAACGCGGAAAATGAGAACGAAACAAACCTCGATTTTTTCCTCTTTGGAAGTTTGAAATGAAACCTAAATAATTGCCTAAATTGGCAAACCTCACTTGGACGAAAGTAGCAAAACCTGAGGCAAATGAAAAAATACGGAAAATGAAAAAAAAAACGAGTAGTAGAAATAAATCCGATTTGTTTGCAATTCTCGGGATTTGAAAGCTGAACTGGCAAACCCTCACTTGGGCGAAATCAGCAAAAACTGAAGCCAACGAAAAAAAATAAAATTAAAAAAAAACAACAATGATGCCCAAATTTGGCAATGAAAAACAGATGAAAACGAAACAGGAAAAATGACAACCAAAATGAAACAATGAAAAATCATGTTCGTCTGTAGCCGCACCGGTTTTCTAACGGTAACCGGTGAGCCCTGAGAAATTTGAACACGTTCAGGCAAATTATGCGAGCCCCATTGAAGCCAGCGATGGTGCTAAACCAAGTCGCCCTCGCTGTTTCTGTAACAAACTGCTGTTGGTAAAACCTGTAGAGTCGGTGACAACCAGGCCGTAGCACCCTTGCCAGCTGCTTTCATGGTCTGCCTCCATTGCTGAAGGCCTCGGGCTTTGTGCAGCTTAGCTTCAGCAGCCAATTTGTTTTCCAACTGAGCGACATTGTCGTCCATGTTGTGAGACCAACGACCAACCCAAGCTTTGCGGCAAGAAAGTTCCAAAGCAATGTTGTACGAAGGACGACCTTGTTGTCGAAATCTTTCATAGTGATGCATAGCGGCCCGAAGATGCGCCCACCACTGCCAGATTCCAACCTATGCGAGGTGACGGCGGTGCCCTCTAGACGAGGGTGCATACATCCAAACCTTAGCTTTAACAGCAGCCATGGATTGCAACACCGCTTCATTATAGTCCGTGGCATCTGAAGATGGAGGCCACGCCAACCTGAGCTGGACCGGATCATGAGGTTCAGGAGGACGACCTGCTACAAACGCCGGACACTGCCATACCAAATGTAACCAAGAAGGGAAAGCACTCGGATCATCACAAAAAGAACACCCAGGTTGAGCAACATGCTCATAGATTACCTGGTAACAACTGAGCGAGAGGGCCGCACCAGTTAAAACTGCTCTACCATGCAGGTTTGCACTTGCAAAAAGTCTTTGAGCTTCTTTGCACCTTGCAGAAGGAAATTGCACATTGACCAAGCTTGTGCTGTCACGCCTGTCCTGACAACAGAAATTTTTCCAGCAGAAAAAGACTCACGCAGCTTGTGCCAACTTGCAGTCATGTTGTCACTCAGAAGGCGAAGGTCACCTTCTTGTTCATGACTCCATGTCCAAGGTGCAGTTTGTTCCCAACCCCATCCCTGCAAGACCGCAGTCACCCTGCGTGTCCATGCACCCAAACCTTCGTTCTATTGGAGCCCACTAAGGGCCGCAGCTCTCAAGGCAACCATGCTTTGTTGACATGCCATGAAACCAGTGGAAAAAGCATGACCGTTCAAAATAAGGCGTAGATGTTTGGAAGCCATGTGATGAACTTCAGCCAGTTTGCGGAAATCAGCAAATAGTTTGTTTTCAACTGAGTTTGGTTTGGAACTTTATTGAGCCACCAGCCCCATGAAAGTTTTGGACAATTCTGGTTCTGTAAAGTTCTTCCTTCACCTGAACTGATACGGGAGCCCGTGCAAGTCGCATGGCTTCTTCATGCCTTTGGTCCAGCCGCCGATGTTGAGAGGGCCCCACTGCTTCTGCTGAAGGTGCCAAAATGTCAACGCCCAGAACGCAGATTTGATCGTTGATTTGGTCCAGTGTCATGCCTACCTTCAAAAAGGCCATGCGTTGGTGTTGGTTTTGAGCAAACGCACTGGTCTTATGATGGTTCTCAACCAAGCCCAACCTCACGAGGCCCATCTACGCTGGGTTTGCATCAGCTCCTTAACCGAATCAGCCACCAACACTCTGTCATCCAAAAAAGTGGATTGTTGCACACCACTGGCTGAGATATTTTGCACTGCATTACCTAAAATCAAGAGAAGACCCAAAGGACTCACAGGAACGCCTTGAGGGAATGAAGTGTGAACCTGCGCCGGTGATTCTAAAGTGCACTTACCTACATAACTGTAAATACCTCTGCTGACACAGCCAAACATGTTCCAAAAGAGAAACCAAAGCCTCAGGCCATTTGTGCAATCGCAAGTGTAGAATTACCAGCTTAGGATCGACATGGTCAAAACACTTTGCGTAGTCCAAGGCAAGGGCTGGAGCTCCAGCATCAAGTTTGGTCATGACTTCTTTGAGTGCTGTGGCAACCCAGCGGCCTTGCACACCACCATGCGCCTGCGAAGGCACAACTTGAAGGATCCACTTCCGGACCGAATCCTGTGCCATAAATGTTCCAGTCAAAAGTCTGTTGGCCGACATGGCTGCATTGGTTGACCAACATCTTTTCGGAGATGGACTTGGCGAACATCGCCCCAAACAAATGGCCACTCTTGTCTGCGGCCCCACTGCAAAACCAGATTGCGTAAAAGTTGACAGGCTCCGAGGGGGAGCAAGGCGAGGTCAGTAGTCGCCCAACCATCAAGGCCTTGAGCATTGCCTGCCATCTTACAGGCTCTGGCCTGGAGCGCTTCTGCCGAAGAAATCCACGAATCACATTGGAAAGGTTGCCGGAAAGAGCCTTCAAGCAACCTGTTCTGTAACTCACCCTATCTGTCAGCGTTGCGGTGCCGAATGTCTTGCCAAAAGTTCTGGATCTCATGTAGCCCTTCTTCAGGACCATTAGTGGGATGCCCCTCCGAATCGAGCACAACTGGCGCGGGGCCGAGGCCATTTGCTGGCTTGCTTGCCGCCTGGCAAGTTACAGGCATGGTAGTTACAAAGAAGGTCACTTCGGAAATTACTTGGTCGGTTGCGTGAAGTTCAGCGTCAGCAGCGAAAAGGTCGCGCACCCCTGAAGCCAGGAGAAAAAGATGCATCTACCATAATTGCAGCAGCACGTAGTTTGTCTTCCAAACAAATAGAAAACCAACGCCATTCAGCTTTGCCGATTACATCTGCTGGGAGTTGAGGATCGTCTTGTTCCCACATGTTTTCCAGAGCAGCGCGCATGGAAGAAGGGCAGGAACAAGAAGCAAAGGATGTAGTAGGTGCCACTGCCTTGTAGTCCAAACGTGGGGTGTCTCTCTGGAGAGCGAAAGCCATAGCTTTGTGATCGCCAAATTTTGCCTGCCGAAAGCCAAGCGAGGATCCTTGGAGGTCAGTGGACACAAGGCAATAATCAATGGCACGCTTACCTTCCCATCTTGTGGGTACCCACTCACCATCTTCTGTCCAAGCAACAAGCTGTAAATCAGGAGCGGAAGTGAGAAAATTCTCCTCGGGAGTGGGGTTGAAGTCACCTATGATGCCAAAAGACATGTTTTGTTGGAATGCCATCAATCTTGCAGCTTCCACATAGCTCCAAAGGTCCGAACTGTCATGGTCACCAGGGCTGCGCCAAAATGAAACCAAAATCATCCCTTGTAGTTGCAGAAGCGTAGCAGAACCAAAAGCTTGACCAAAGCTCCCCAAATCGACTGCTGCAAGGCTTTTTAACTAACCAACCAGTTCCACGAAATCTGCCATCCGAAGAAGGTCTGTCAGGGTTGGAAATCAAGCGGAAACCAAGAAAATGAGCACGGGCAGCTGCACGGCCAATGTTATCTTTTTTGAAAGAAAGCTCCTGCAAGGCAACCAAATCTGGTTTGCAAGTGACTGTCTCAAGATACCGCATGAAACTCCAGAAATGGGCTTCACCATCGACATTCAAAGTCAACAACGACAAGGTTGAAGTGGATGGTCCACGGTTGGGTTCCACTCCCTCTTCCACCACTTTGGCCTTGCGCGCCATGCGGAGGTGACGGGAGATCCAGAGACTCCTCTCAGTGCGTCGGGCAACGATTACAGCAGCCCGGCGCTTGTCATGGTATTCAGCTTTTGGAGCTCCACGTCCACAATGTTTTCGGAGAGCCTCACGCCGCAGAGCAAAGACTTTCTTCTCGGAAGGAGAGAGATTCCAATTTTTTCCCAGTCGCGCTTGAGCGCGTCCGATCCTTTGTTGTAAAATTGCCTGGCTGCACGACTTCTCAAATTTGCACTGCGACCATCTGCTCCTTTGCAAATAGAACCTGCTTCCACGTCAATTTTGAGGTACGTTGCCCATTTCTAAATTTGAAGACAGGTGGCACAAGTGTAGGCCACGTTCAGATCTGTGGCTTTGGCACGACCAATATCGCTGTTGCGTTCGACTCTTTGCAAAGTATGGTTGGTAGCACGCTGAAGCTCATGGAGTTCGCGAAATTGAGATGCCACTTTGTACAAAGTCAAGTTTACGGCTTTCATGCCCCCATATCTTGGTTTGAGCACGCGCACAAAACGTGGGCGATCCCCATATTTAGTGATAAGGGCCCGGCTGTTGGCTGACGCATTGCAATTTTGCTTAGAAACTTTGGAGCGATGGGCTGCCACACTAATTTCTTTCTGATGTCTATTGGCAATAGGTGCCAAGCGGGCCTGACACACAGCACACTCCCAACCTCCTGTCTGCCAAGGAATATCTTAGAAGCGCTGATAACACCTGTGGGTTCATAGAGGACATGAAACTTGTCCCGTGGAACTCCGGGATGAGCCTTGGTGATGTGTGAATCCCCATGCGAGATAACTGGCTGTTGGACTCGGCAGCCAAAGGTTGCTGGCACACATCACAAGCCCAAACATATTCGGATAGTAGTGGCGCCGTTTCCATCCCTATATGAGCTTTTGGAGAGGATATCCGACGCAAAGCACGTTTCACAGAAGGGGCCGCACGCAACTTCTTAGGCTTCACGGTACTTTCTGAGGTGAGTGACCGCCATGGCACGCAAGACACCATGCCCCCGGCTTTGGCCTTGAAGCTTAAAAGCACCTGACACCGCATGGAACAATTTCCCTGGCCAACATCGGGAAAGATTTCCAACCCAGCCGGAATTTCGGCTTCAACCCTGGGTTTTTTCTTGGCTGGGCTCCCACTGGCGCCATTGTTCGTTCCCCCGTCCTCAGTTTTTGCTTCTTCGTCTGAAACGTCCATGGCCACAGGTTTGGAGAGGCTCCAAATCCAGCTTTTGACAAAAGGGAAAGTGGAGGAGGTAGGAGCTTTAGTGGGTTATTTGGAAACTCCCAGTGCCAGAGCAGCGCCAGCCGGCACTGGACAGAGACGTGCATGACACCAGTCAGCAGTCTTCCAGTCTTCTTGCCCCACAGTCTTCCAGTCAGCAGCAGTCACAAGTCACAAGGCTATGTAATAATAGCTGTTACAGCTAATAGTTGTTACAGCTATGATTATGTGTGTGTATATATATATGACTAACATAGACCCGGGCAAGCCGGCGGCGGAAGTTTCCCAAACATAAATGACCTATAGTTCAAAGACAACCTGTCCCGACCGTGTCCTTCCCTCGACACTCCACACCTCACACTGCACACTGCACTCTTCGCACTCCAAACTTCAAACTTCACACTCCACACTTCACACTTCACACTCCACACTTCTCACTGCTTCCTTCACACTCCAAACCTCACACTTCACACTTCACACTTCACACTGCGCTCTTCGCACTCCAAACTTAAACTTCACACTCCACACTGCACACTTCACACTCCACACTTCACACTTCTCACTTCCCACTGCTTCCTTCACACTTCACACTTCACACTGCACTCTTTACGCCCCACACTTCACACTGCTCTAAACCTACGTGGAACAAAAAAACACTCATGCGACAAAATGGAGAAAATCTGCTGACAAATCACTGTGGCAGCCTTCATGCAGCCACTCCAATACGATTTACAAAGTCGAGTTGCAAAAGACAATAGTATTACGAATGCAGCCACAGCACGAAGCAACCTTGACGCAGCCATTACAATGCGATCTTTAGAGACTGAGTTGCAAAACACAATAGAACTACGCGCAACGGCGTCGGAAATTGTAGCTCCAAAACCGGATCTCGACGCCAGAGCGAAAAAAAAGACGATTTTGAAGCACTTTTTAAAAGGATTTTTAGAAGGAAAATCACTAGCGCCAAAATGGAGAAAATCTGCTGACAAATCACTGTCGCAGCCTTCATGCAGCCACTCCAATACAATTTACGAAGTCCAGCTGCAAAGACAATAGTATTACCAATGCAGCCACCGCACGAAGCAACCTTGACACAGCCATTTACACTGCGGGAACGATCCTACAGTTGCAAAGCACAATGGAATTCCATCGGCAACTCATCCACCAGCAACACTTGCAATCCCATTTACAGTGAGGGAACGATCCTAGAGTTGCAAATCACAATGGAATTCCATCAGCAACTCATCCACCAGCACCACTTGCAATCCCATTTACAATGCGGGAACGATCCTACAGTTGCAAATCACAATGGAATTCTGTCGACCGCACATGCACGAAACACAGGTGAAACCCCATTTACAATGCGGAACCGATCCGACCATGATCCGAGCATGATCCGACCACACACGAGACCGTCTCGCACCTGTCGCACCGCAGAGGTATAGATCATCGAGGTTCGGGGACGGACTTTGTATGGAAAAACATAGGGTTTCGTGCATCTGCTATCTCTCAAAAACGCATTTCGTGCGAGACTTCCTTCAAAACTCCAACTTGAAGATGTCATTTACAATTAACTCTGTCCCTCACTAACTCTTTCTTTGACTAACTCTTTCCCTCACTAACTCTTTCTTTGACTAACTCTTTCCCTGACATTCTAAAAGTTACAATTAACTCTGTCCCTAACGAACTCTTCCTTTGACTAACTCTTTCCCTGACATTCTAAAAGTTACAATTAACTCTGTCCCTAACGAACTCTTCCTTTGACTAACTCTTTCCCTGACAGTCTAAAAGTTACAGTTAACTCTTTCCCTAACTAACTCTTTCCCTCACGAACTCTTTCTTTGACTAACTCTTTCCCTGACATTCTAAAAGTTACAATTAACTCTGTCCCTAACTAACTCTTCCTTTGACTAACTCTTTCCCTGACAGTCTAAAGGTTACAATTAACTCTTTCCCTAACTAACTCTTTCCCTCACGAACTCTTTCTTTGACTAACTCTTTCCCTGACATTCTAAAAGTTACAATTAACTCTCTCCCTAACTAACTCTTCCTTTGACTAACTCTTTCCCTGACAGGCTAAAAGTTACAATTAACTCTTTCCCTAACTAACTCTTTCCCTCACTAACTCTTTCTTTGACTAACTCTTTCCCTGACATTCTAAAAGTCCGTAACACGGAAGTTTCTCCCCCTAAACTTCCTTTGGTTACAATAATAGTTCTTACCAGGGTCCAAAAGCTTCCATGGTGTATTTATAGCAATGTGAAAATGATTCTTGAATATACAACAGATCTATGTTTAAAATAAATCTATGTTTAAAACCACTTGGCCAACAAAACTATGTTTGAAATAAATCCCACAACCTGTTTTTGAGGTAAATCCCACAACCTGTTTTTGAGGTAAATCCCACAACCTGTTTTTGAGGTAAATCCCACAACCTGTTTTTGAGGTAAATCCCACAACCTGTTTTTGAGGTAAATCCCACAACCTGTTTTTGAGGTAAATCCCACAACCTGTTTTTGAGGTAAATCCCACAACCTGTTTTTGAGGTAAATCCCACAACCTGTTTTTGAGGTAAATCCCACAACCTGTTTTTGAGGTAAATCCCACGACCTGTTTTTGAGGTAAATCCCACGACCTGTTTTTGAGGTAAATCCCACGACCTGTTTTTGAGGTAAATCCCACAACCTGTTTTTGAGGTAAATCCCACGACCTGTTTTTGAGGTAAATCCCACGACCTGTTTTTGAGGTAAATCCCACAACCTGTTTTTAAAGTAAATCACAACTAAGTTTTCTGGGAAACCCCTTCCAGGCTTGAGGGCCAATACAATCCTGATGGTCTACATCAGATTAGTCACTGATAGGGTGACAGTGTGCTAAACTCAAATTCACCAAGAAATGGTAAGTTAACCAGGCCTTTCATAATCCATTAATAGCCCGACCCTCCTTAAGGCGCTTAATGACCATTAGGACCTGAAACCTTATATGAATACATTATAATATATATATATATGTGTGTGAAAATGATTATGTGTATATATATATGTATGATCATACATATGTATATAGTTCATGAATCACATATAGGTATCACAAAATGTTTCCTGTTTCCCTGCATCGACTGGCCTATTCTCATTTATAGACTTGACATGATTGCCCACAAACAATGCAGTGTCTCAATGAAAGATCCGTTTGCACATACCAAAGAGTATTTTTGCGGGAAACAACACAAAAAGTGATGTCTCGGAAACCGCGGAAAGTGAGACACTGCATGTTTTGTGAGACACTCATGTCTTTTTGAGACACTTTACCATCAAGCACACCATCACGCCCCCCTGCCACCACACCATCTAAGGCCACAGGACGTGGTGGTGAAATTCAGCTGGCAAGGACAGATGGTGGGCATTGATGATTAACTATTCACTGTCACACTGTTATGGTCTGGGTCATAAGGCGTCCTAATGGGGGTTATGAAGGGTCTATTACTTTTTCGGGGGGGGAAGTTCATCACAGAGTGGCAGTCTTCAAATCCCATCAAGTCTTTGGGTAAATCCTCAATGGAAATCCTACCAAGTACACCCAACCAAATCTTTTCCAATGACATCAAGATAAAACCCACCAAGCCTCACCCAACCAAATCTTTTAGTGGGTAAATCCCACCAAGTCTTTTGAGTTGGTTTACCCTGCTGGTCCTTCTAGGTTCAGTATAACTTCAAAAGTACCACTCTTTGTCCCACACTAATGTGCTAGGTTAGGGGTACACAAATACCTACATTATGAAACCAACAGGTCTGTCCTTCCAACATCATCAGGCACAGGTATGTCATTCATGTTTTTGGTAATATATTATTGGTATTGCATTTATGTATATCAGTTATTTCATATTAGTTCAAACTTGAACATCACTGGGAAATTTGACAAAGCTCTCAAATACCTCTTCACCTTTTGCAACCTGCAGTGAAACATGACTTGTGGTAGATTCATGATGATCAACCTCATTTTTTATCTTTGAGATCAAAAAAATGTTCTGTAGCAAGGAATATCGAACATATATCTCCCACCAAACTTCCAAAATAATCCAAACTCATTGGCTTGCAATGAAGAAAACAGCCCCCCAGTGGACATCAGCTTTCCATTTTAAAATACCTTGAGATCAAGCATTGAAGTGGCTTGGGAGATTTTTACGAAGTGTGGGAATGAATGTGAACAGTTACAAGTGAACATATTGCCAACAACAAAGTCACTGCAGACCCCAAAAGCATCAGTGCCAAGGTGAGAACAAGACAATTAGGTCCCATATTCAACAATGTGGCAATGTCAACCCCAGAAGGTCCACAAACCTCCTTCTGCACGTTGGAAATGATGACAAAATAAAAATTAAGTTGATGAGAGGATGTTCCAGAAAAAACGGGCATACATTCAACAAAAATGTCTTAATGTGGTTGCTAAACGGACCAAGCAATTGATCGTCTCCGCACCTGAGGTCTCCAGAAAGGTTCAAACACCATGCATGGGGGCTTCTTGCCCTCTTTCGCTGTGAGGTTGCCACCCCTTTCAGGCAAGTATATGCCAGTACTCTGCGTCCCCAGGTACTTGACTGCTGATGTCAGCACGTACAGGCTTTGCAAGCCCACTTTGATCTGGTAGACTCCCCTGGGGCCTGTCTCCAAACGACATCCTCCTCAAATCGTGCTGAGGGACAACAGATCTCGTTGGCTCCTGGTCAGGTTGCATCAGCAATCCAGTCTTCACTTCGCCACACTGTGGCATACATAAGGTTTGGCTTCTCTTGCATTGATTGCTCCCAGATGTTTGTTTTCAGCAGCAGCAAACGGATATGTGAGATCCAAGTGAGAACTATGATGATTGTGGGTTCACCCAAAAAATTTAAAGGACCGGATAACCCCACAAGTCAACTTCTTCCAATAATGAGCTTCAAAAGTTCTAGCGGGGACGGGGAAGGAAGGAAAGACAAAGGAGGTGGTGAAAGACTGTGTGTGTGTGTGAAAGTATGTGAAAAGATAGTATGCATGTACGTATGTATGTATATATATATGTATGTATGTACGTACGTATGTATGTATGTACGTACGTATGTATGTATGAATGTATGTATGTGTATGTGTGTGACAAAGTTGCGCGTGAAAGATGGTGTGTGTGAAAGTGATGTGTGCTTTTTGCTGGCTATCTTCCGTGGAAGAAAACAGGACATCTCTATTGCTGTCTGTATTTCTCTGCTCCATGGGCTTGGCTCGCAAGCAGAGGGCCAGCCCTGGCGCGCAAAGAAAGCCTACTCAATCTGAAGTGACTCCATGTTTGCAGATTTGTTTTGCTTGTTTTGGAAGGTTTGAGATTTTAGAGTTTGTTCAGTGTTGGGTTTTGTTTATGTCTGGTTGCTTCTACGTTTTTGCAATTAAAGCTTCCACTAGATAGTGACTTGACCATTGGTTTTGCAAGTTGGTGGTGTTTCTTCTGTTTCTTCTGTTTCTTCTGACTTTTGAGGCATGGAACATGTCATTTTTTTAAGGGATGTGTGTATGTATGTATGTATGTATGTATGTATGTAGGTAGGTAGGTAGGTAGGTATGTATGTATGTATGAGGGTACGTATGTATGTATGTAGTTGTATGTGTGTGACAAAGGTGCGTGTGAAAGATGCTGCGTGTCAAAGATGAAGTTGACGATGATGACATAGAGGAACGGTACCTGGCCGCAGAAGTGTAGAACACGAATGTAGCTGGTTGTCAATGCAACTATGGAGGACAAGTACAGAGCGCATGCCTGTCAAGGCACGATACAGTCACAGTGGCAAGCACCATGGTTACGACGCTAACTGTGCAGGTTTTTCCAAAGATGTCAAGCAACCATAGGTGTCGGTTCGCCAGGCATCTGCACGCGCTTCTTCCCACATTGGGTCAAAGCTCTGGCTCCCGAGGACATAGACTGCTTGACTCATTGTCGGGCCATGCGACACGCGCCTGTCCTCCGTCCAAGAAGCTCACTGGATGGGCACCTGAGCTAGTAGCAAGCACAAAGAGGCTTCATGCGTGCGATTTTGTTACAACATGAGTGGGGCAGCCAATGAAATCTTACTGGTTCCGTGCACAAGGGCCCAAGAGCGCCACCCAGTACCATAAGCACACGCCTGCCACGCAAAACGACGGTAGATGTGAGTTTGTGCCACGCCTGCCACGTGATATCAAGGTGGATGTCACCAAGTGCCACGCCTGCCACGCAAAGTGGCGCGGCGCCCTGGGCATCACAGGCGATAAATCCCGGCCCAAGGGCGCCACCCAGTACCATAAGTGCCACGCCTGCCACGCAAAACGACGGTAGATGTGAGTTTGTGCCACGCCTGCCATGTGAAACGAAGGTAGATGTCACCAAGTGCCACGCCTGCCACGTGAAACGAAGGTAGATGTCACCAAGTGCCACGCCTGCCACCCAAAGTGGCGCGGCGCCCCGGGCGTCACAGGCGACAAATCCCGGCCCAAGGGCGCCACCCAGTACCATAAGTGCCACGCCTGCCACGCAAAACGACGGTAGATGTGAGTTTGTGCCACGCCTGCCACGTGATACGAAGGTAGATGTCACCAAGTGCCACGCCTGCCACGTGATATCAAGGTGGATGTCACAGAGTGCCGCGCCTGCCACGCAAAGTGGCGCGGCGCCCCGGGCGTCACAGGCGACAAATCCCGGCCCAAGGGCGCCACCCAGTCCCATGAGTGCCACGCCTGCCACGCAAAACGACGGTAGATGTGAGTTTGTGCCACGCTTGCCACGTGATATCAAGGTGGATGTCACCAAGTACAACGCCTGCCACGCAAAGTGGCGCGGCGCCCGGGGCGTCACAGGCGACAAATCCCGGCCCAAGGGCGCCACCCAGTACCATAAGCGCCACGCCTGCCACGCAAAACGACGGTAGATGTGAGTTTGTGCCACGCCTGCCACGTGAAACGAAAGAAGATGTCACCAAGTGCCACGCCTGCCACGTGATATCAAGGTGGATGTCACCAAGTGCCACGCCTGCCACGCAAAGTGGCGCGGCGCCCCGGGCGTCACAGGCGACCAATCCCGGCCCAAGGGCGCCACCCAGTCCCATGAGTGCCACGCCTACCACGCAAAACGACGGTAGATGTGAGTTTGTGCCACGCCTGCCACGCAAAACGACGGTGCAGTGCCGCGGCGTCATCCGCGACCAAACCGGCCCAAGCGCGCCACCCAGTCCCATGAGTGCCACGCCTGCCACGCAGAACGACGGTAGATGTGAGTTTGTGCCACGCCTGCCACGCAAAACGACGGTAGATATGAGTGTTGTCTGTGTACAGGAAAGTATTGTGTGAAGGTATTGTATGTTAAGTTTGTGTGTGTGTGTGAAGTTCTTGTATGTGTCTGTGTACGGGAAAGTATTGTCTGTTAAGGTTGTGTGTGTGTGAAGTTATTGGAAGTTAAGTTATTGTATGTGAAGGTATTGTATGTTAAGTTTGTGTGTGTGTGGGAAAGTATTGTATGTTAAGTTTGTGTGTGTGAAGTTATTGGAAGTTAAGTTATTGTATGTGAAGGTATTGTATGTTAAGTTTGTGTGTGTGAAGTTATTGTATGGTAAGTGTGCGTGTGTGTGAGGGAGGCGGCGGGAGGAGGAGGAGGAGGCGGCACCCGGGATACAGAATCAAAAACAAGAACCCCACACAAAGATGTGGGGAAATACAACCTGGCCTGGCACCCCTACCGCCTGGAGGAACAGAGCATCACCACAAGTCAGCAGCTGGCAGCAGCGCGGCGGCAGCCCCAGGTCAAATCCTGCATGATTGCCCACTGCGAGGTCAGATCCATATAAATGATTTTCAATTTGTTTGTTGTTGAACTCTGGCAGCCAGGATTTGTCTTAAATCTTTATTTTGGTGTTTTGTCCCTGGCATCCAGGGTTGTGATGTTGTCCCTGGACCAAAGGTGACGCGGTTTTCACCAGGCAGGACATGATGAACTCTTCTGTCCACTCGTCCAAATTCAGAGCTGGCTAAGATGGTAGTGTCATCGCCAGCTTTGATTTCCAAGTGGTTGGTATCATCGTGACGGGTAGCCCGCAATGTCCAACCCTTGCCTTTGCGCCATCGAAAACATTCGATAATCTCAACCTCATTGAAGCCAGCCTCAGCTGCCATCTTGATAACATCCTCTCCAAATGCGTCATGTGGCAGACCTAAGAACTTCGAAATTCGTCGTCGGGGCCAGCTCTGCTGGCCAGCACCCTAAGTCTCGAAAGCTAGTAATTTTACTAATTTAGTAATTTTACTAATCCAGAAGATTTTACGAAAATTTTTGTTGATTTTTGCAAAAGACAGTTAGATACATGATTTCACACAAAAACCCAAATAAAATCTCAAGTATCGTCTCGCGCAAGTATCAAAGACACCTCAAATAAAGTCTCAAGTAGTCTCCAGTGCAATCTCAAGTTAAGTAACTCATAAACACTCTACTACAGAAACAGCAACATATCGATTGAAATTCTCCAGCGGAAAGACCTCATTCAAAGCCAAATCATCACAATCCACAACCACACACATCCAAAAAAAACAAAACCCATCAAAAAAATGCACAAAACACACATATTTTTCGTCATGCATTAAAACATGCAAAATTTTTACTAACGTTAGTAAAATCATTTACTAACATTAGTAAAATTTTAGTAACGTTAGTAAAATTTACTAACGTTAGTAAAATTTTACGTAAAATAACGTTAGTAAAACAGTCGATTTTACGTAAAATTCAGGGCGAGTAAAATTACTAACTTTCGAGACTTAGGGCACCACTGGTCTGTTGACGTGGCTTGCGCACGCCAACTTGGCGCCTGCACAAAACAACTCCTAATCCATGTCTTTGGGCTATTTCACACGCGGTCTTGGCCGCCGCCCCAAGTTGCTCATAACCCTCAACCCATTCCACGGCAGGAGGCGCTGTGGTTTTCAATGGCGCTTCCCATTTCAGTGGCTCAATGAAACAACGCATGCCACCATCACACATTCCACTGATCTTCAACATCTGCTCGGCTCTAGTCACGTTAACACGCAGAAGCCCTTGGATATCTTCCTGACCAATTTGTTCCCATCCCCAAGTATCTCGAATGTCGGTTGACTGATAACCTTCACAGCTCATAGCCCAAGAACGAAAACTGAGACCAGCCTTATTTTGAACATTTTCCCAAGTGCCTGCCACCGCTTTGCGAGTTTTGGCTCTGAAAACCAAAGATCCAGTTTTAGCCGTTGCTGAGACTGTGACTTTCACATCTGCGACTTTGGGCTTTGGGGCTTTTTCGCCACAGCGGAGAACAAATCTTTGCACAAAGCGGAGCCCGTTTGCGAAATGCAGAGGGACTGACACGAGAGCGGGGGCGACACTAGTCAGCAAAGCCTTCCTGAGTCCGGTAGTTGAAGACAAACAAGCAATCAACTTTGTTGTTGGCATCCAAAACTGACCGCATGAGCTCGGCTTCAGCCGAAGAAGTCGGCATGGCCACCACTGGCTCTCCACTGGCGGCGATCAAAGCAGTTAACTCTTCAGCTGAAGCTGGCACAGGCCCTGTCCGAGGTTTGCCAAAATCGGGCGGTTTGGCTGTAACTATCTTGGTATGGCCTTTGCGAACCACAGTGACCCATGCCGAAGCGTCTTTTTGAGCGGCACCAGGGACAGCAGTCCGAGCCACAGGTGTTGGACTTTTGCCTTTGCCTTTGGCACTGTTGCCAGGAGCAACAGCCACCGTTGCATTGCCTTTGCCAACACTTTTTCCACTGCCATTGCTGCTGCCTTTGCCGGAGCCAAAGTTTGGCCACTTGAAGGCGGGCGCTTGGAGAACTTGGCATCTAAACTGCGCAGATCCTGGAGCAAATTCCAAGGTTTTCTGTAGACTAGCTCCTGTGGAGCCTTCTAGAGCTAGTCAGCTTCCTCGTCTGTCTCCTCGAACTGCTCCTCATTGCCATCAATGTCTTTCAGCAAACCCTGAAGACCAGCCAAAAGGCGATGAGCCTTACCAGCACCTCCTCTAAGAAATCCCGGGGGCAGACGCTCCACGAAAGGCTGCCCATGATCACCAACTTCAGTGGAGGAAGGAGTGCCAAGAAACTCAACAAGATGTTCTTCTTTGCCACATGCGCCTCCACGAAGATGAAGACCACCACGCCGTCCCACCGACTGGGAGCCGCCAGTCGATGAGATAGCTTGCCCACCAGGTCTGCTGGAGTCCAGCAAAACCACATTTTCGCGCGCAAGCCTCACATACGCTCGCCTTTGCCCCCTCCGATGAAGGCGATGCTTGAAGATCCTGTTGTCCACACTGCAGCCTTGACCAACCAAGTGAGCAGGCCAAAGGACACGCCCATGCCGCACCGCACGAAGCCAAGTTCTCCACAGCTGCCTTCCGGGGTCAACAGGCGCAGAGGGCAAGGCCACAGAGGGTACCTTGCCACTTTTCAATCCAACATAAGCAGCCTCAAAATGAGACATGGGAACCATGCCGAAGTCATCACAGAAAAAAGAGCACCACAGCCACAAGAGGAAGGAAGTGCCACGGGTAAACATGGCCAGGAGCCAGCAGAAAAGGGCTCCCAGATCGAAGGTGACATCCCCATACATGAGTGCGAGCACTCCCCTACTCGCAGAAACCCTGTCACCTCCAATCACTTTGCACCTGTCGTCTTCGCAACAGGCCCACCTCCACGGCGCGGACGTGTGATTGTAGAGGCGACGACCTTGTTGTCGTTGGAGCTCCAAACATCGACCAAGGAGGTTGCGAAGCTTTTGGCTTTTGTACGACACTTCCATAGGTCTAGCGATGGCCTTGACTTGAGGCGCACTGCCTTTTGTTCGTTTTTGAGGAGGAGGACGGTGAGCAGAAAATTGACCCAAAGCCGTGACCGAGCCCTTTCGGCCTGAGAATGGAATTCTTGCCATTCTTGCTCTGTCGTGGAAGGAGACGGAATCTGAACCTGCAACCATTCCGGCTCCTGCTTGGAACGCCATTCTGTATCCTGAACATGATGCGGCTTGCACAACGTAGGAGTAGAAGTGAGTTGGCATGCCCCTTGCCAGTGGCCAGTAACCTCCAAATGGCCAGCGAAAACCTTGTGGTCTGAAAGCACCGTATCCAAATATCGGCAGCGCACCAGATTCAAGTCAGGGGTGTGAGCTGCGAAGTCAATACAGCGGTTGCCTTTCCACCTGCTAGGGCTAGGTGCACCAGAGGAATCCTGAACATAAGCCACTGAAAGCGCCAAGCTGTCGGAGACTTCGTTTGGGAGAGCGTTGAAGTCACCAGAAACCACAAAGGACCAACAAGCCGGTCTAGCGTGCAGGTTCTCAAGCAGAGTATTGATCCAAGCATCATCATCATCGCCATCTACAGTCAAGCCTTTTTGCCAAAAAGTGCTGCGAGGAACCGGCCGCTTGCTCTTGCCAGTAGAGTTCAGGTCTCTGAGCTCCTGCTTTGTGATTTTCCACACTTTGGAGAGCTGCCGTTTGCGAGACAAAGTGGCATGTTTCATCATGTTTCCACGTAGTTCTGCGACCAGAAGAGTTGAAAAGCTGCTGCCTTTTCAATTGCCCGTAGCACTGGACATGCTTCTTTTCCTGAAACAAATCAGTGATGGAGAGCCAGTAAATAGTGCAACGACGACAGGTGACCATGTATTTGCTTTGTTCCTTGCCATGGTAGACTGCCAAAAGGTCGTGCGTGTCAAGGCTTGAAGGCTTGGTGGCATTGTACTGCTTGATTCTGTCTGAAACCGAAGCGAACCTGGTAGCTCCACCAAGCGAACCTTTGTTGCGACCATTGATTCGGATGCTTTTTTGTTCCAACAATCGGCGAAGGTTCTTGCCGAGAGTTGGACCCTTGGGCTTGCCCTTGCAACTTTTCCAGTGAGCCTTGCAACTGGCACGAAGGCTAATTTTGTTGAGCGCAGGCAAAACATGGCCGCACCATGCACATTCCCAGCTTGGTTCCTGTTGAAGGGACCAAGGCGGGACCGCCACGACAACCTCAGGAGTGGCTCGAAGCTTATGAAACCGATCCCGGGGAACTCGATCCAGGATGAACTCTCACGTGCCCTGCACGAAGCTTTGAAACGTGTCTGACAGAGGTGCCTGAAATCTCCTGGTGGCAAACATCGCACACCCAGTGAAAAGGCCGCTGTTGACCTTGCACGGCCGAAGGGCTTTGGCTGCTGGAGCTAGGCTGAGATCTAGAGCGACCGCGCTAGCAGAATAATTTCTGCTAATCGCAGTCCCTTGCTGAGACTTAGCAAAGGCTGCGCTGAGCACCGAGTGGGCGGCAACCCTAGTCCCAGCCTTAGAAGCAGCTTGCTTGGTGCGAGCCGGAGTAGACCGAGGAATCCACGTTTTGGCAGCACTGCTAGGTATCCAGGATTTGCGAGCAGGGCTTGAAACCTGACTCTTGGCTCCACCACGCGGGGAGCGGCCATTCCGTAACCTTCTTCAGCTTCAGCAACCATGTTTGACCCTTTTTCGGGAAGTTTGACATCTGGGTTGGGGTCCACCAGCTTATAGTGACCACCTTCAAAAGCCAAAGTGATTTGAACCGAAGCGTTGGGGTTGCCATAAGAAACGATCTGATCACACTTGCTGGGGTCGTGGATAGCAGCGATGTCGAACTCCAAGGCCACGAGCAGCTGCTCTCCAAGCCAGTTCGTCGGCCCAACGTTTTGGCCGAAACAAAGCAGCGATGTAATCTTCAAAGGTACCCAGGCTGCGTCGCCATCTTCAATTTGCACCGCGTTGTTGCCAAGATCCTCCGCAGGTCTCCAGTGACGATAATCTTTGGCATGCTTCTGAATGTGGGTGGCGATCTGTTCACGAAGGCCACGACCGCGAGAGGAAACTTGCGGCTGCACTGTAGTCCTATCTTTTCCTTCGAACTGAAGGGCATATCCAGCAGCGACGCAATTGTAAAAGCAATGAGCCTCGCCGTCACATTCTTCCTCCGGCTTGCCGCGAGCTGGGCTTCGGGAACGTTCCCTTCGAGCTGAGGAATTGCCCTGCGCCACTGTTTCTGTTGCTGCTGGTTTTTCGACTGGAGCAACAGTAGCAGGAGCAATGACCTGACGAGTTTGCTTCACCGGCCGCACCACAGTTTCGACAAGCTGATCCATTTTGCAGACCGTTTGGGCTCTCGCTAAGTGCAGCGAGGACAAGAACTTCAACCAGAAGGACCGAGTCGCGGATGCGCTCGGCCTTTTGCAGTCGCACCAACCATTGTTTTCTTGTGTGCCCTTTGCTAATGATTTCCACATTTGTGAATCCGGCTACTGTGATGTCAGCTTTCAGATCTTCCTCATACCATTGAACTGGTACTCCACGCAGTTGGCGGTCAGGAGCTTTGAAAGTGGATTTCAGAGTGCCCTGCTGTTCAGGCGACCCAGAGGCCGTGAGCGCTGTGACATTCCAAGTGGCAACAGCCTTTTGGCCTGTGCTGCTGACAGAGGCACATTTCATCGGTTTGCAAGCAAGCTTGTCTGTAGGCCCATGAAACACCACCCCAACTTTGGCTTTGCAGTCATAAACACGAGCAAGGTCCAACAGGCGTTGAGCTTTCTTGGCATCCTGAACCTGGATCCACTGAGCACTGATGGGAACATCATTTTGGAGTTGCTGACGAGCTAAGGCAGCACTAGCAACAGTTCCCTTGGCGGAGTCCAAGTGCCAAGTGGGAGACGATTGCTTTGCTGCGCTGCCAGCCACCTCAACCCAAAGGCCCGGCTCCTCTTTGTCAGCAGCGAGAGCAAGGTCAGCAGGAGTTTCCTTGATCTTTGTGCCCCTACCCGAAGCTGCGGACTTGTTGGCCTTTGCTCTGGCCCTTCTGTCAGCCCGAGTGGGCCGAAGATTCTTGCCACTCGTGGTCTGGTTGACAAGGGTACCAAGTCGTTGAAGCAGGCCTCCAGGACTCTTTTCTACTCTTGTAACAGCTCTCTTGAATGCTTCGAGCAGGTCGCTGCGACCGGGCCCTTTGCCCTGGCTAGTGTGCGATCCTGAGCTGGGATCTGGTGCTTTGCTCTTGCCCTTGCCTTTTGTGTGATTCTGAGCTGGGATCTAAGGCTGTGTGTTTGCCTTTGCCCTTTGACTGCCTAGGAGAACTGTGTGCTGCGAGCAAACCTTTCAAGCCTTGTAGAAGGTCACTTTCAGTTTGGTCAACGTTGCCACCCCCACGGCAGAAAGCTTGCCAAGGAATCCTACCTTTGTCAGTCAAAATCGTCCTCGTAGCATTTCCTGCATCACCGAAAAAACTCTCAGGTGGTGTCACTTCGGGCTTTTTGCCAAGCCAGGCAAAACAGCCGAAAATCATGCCCAAAAAGGAAAAAAATGCTCCCTTGAACTTTCTGAGGCGGCACCACTTTCCAGGTGAACGATCCCGATGCCGCACTTTCAGTCCGTAACTGCATGCCAGAAAATATGGTGAATTTGTGAAATTCCACGTCTTGGTGCAGAAAATCTTCTACCCGCAATGAGTCTGGCAGGAAAAATCAGGTCACTCTTGCGCCAGAGACCCGAGCACTTCGAGAGAAACCAAATCAAAACTGGGCCAAGCCAAAGCCAGAGCGTCAAAAATTGGAAAAGACATGAGAAATCCAGATCTGCACCGTCACAGCCACTGCAAACAGCAAAACAGTAAGCAGTAACTGACAGCAACATCATGGCCATAACTGCCAAGGCCCGCTGTGCTTGGTCACTTGCAAAGTTCCCTGAGCCGCCGCATGAAGGCGCACACTCGACTCCGTGTACCTCGCAACGGTCCGCAGTACCACACGCCGTCCCGTTTTATTCTTGTTTGCCAGTAAAGACTTTCCCAAACAGAGATGTAGATTTTGGGAAGCCTTTCTACTCAGTAGCATTGGTTATGTTCTTGTCTTTACTATTGGCGTTTTCACTGGAGGCAAAGGAGACTGCTCACGGGAGTTGACTCCACTGGCTTGCAACGGATTCAGGTTTGAACGGATATTGGCATGCAGGTCTGACATGTAAACATATTAGGACTTGCAACTTGCAAGATGCACATGTTCACTTTAAGATATGCTTGAGTCAATGATTGAAATACAACATGAACCAATTTTCTACAATTGAAAAACACAAGTAAGGTGCATCACAAACAAAATTTGTGTGCGGAAAACAGGAAAAGTATGAAATATCTTCTCTCGCCCTCCAGATCTGATCAAGAGTCATTCATGTTCACACCTTGACAACCGGAAGAGCCCAAACTGGTCCCCCAATACCAAGCTAAATTCACATCTTAAGCACCTCCTTGGCCAATGTGAATGCAGATTGCCTCACGCATGGCTTCGAGAAAGCTGTGGAAAAGTGACGGAAGCACACCGTGTGATGTGGGAGCCTCAGGCACAAATCCTTGAGCGAAAACGGCAGCGGACGGCCGACAACACGATGGTTATTCATGCTGTCATCAGCAAAGCCAAAGTGATGTCAACCAGAGATTCGCATTAAAATTTACTCCAATCATTCCAATTGTGCTTATCTATGATGTCATTTATTCTAATTGTGCTTACTATTATACCAAAATGATGTCATTTATTCCAATTGTGCTAGCTGGTATGCCAAAGGATTCGAAAGAATTGGAATAAATCGGCAGTCTTGAAACTCCAGCACGAGCTGGCTACTCCCCGGAAAACCTGATGTCATATCTGCTCATTGGGAACTTACTGGAGACTAATTATGACCGGGATCATGTAATGATGGTAATCCCCATTATTAAAGCAATTATATATATATATAAATATAATCATATATAATCATATATATATGTATGTATTGGACCATCATTTTATGATGGTCATCCATGAAAGCAAAAAGAATAGTAGATCCCCAGGTGTTTCCCTATCGACCACTTTGAGTTAGGTCACTGCACACCTTTGGAAGATTGGCGTACAAATTCATGAATTGGAAGATTGACCCCGAGAACCCTATGGAAAAATGATGCGCCTAAAACAATCAAACACCCTTCGGAAACCATGGTTTGCAGATTTACACATCTTTGGGTGAATATAATATAGATAATATATATCTAATAGATAGATCATTAACCATAGATAGATATATATGTACCATTACCATTCACCATGGGGGTCTTTAATCTTAGCATAAAAATCCTCCCACCGATGTTTAGGCTCTCGGACGTTTCCCTTGAAGCCACGGTACCAAGGTGTCATTGCCACCGGCGCTTCCCTACGAGATGTCCGGAGGTTTCCAGATTTTACTCAGAAGAATCATGGATTTAAGTCCACTTATGATCATTGTACTATAAGTACAATGATGATAATCTAGTATAATTATGATAGTTCTATTTCTTATAGTACAATGAATCATTATTGGAATTATAATCATGTGAGCCATTGTACTGAATCTCATCCACACTGCAATGATCTCATGGTCCAACACAACCGAACTTGACATGTGGCAGGGTCAAACGGGAATGGATCAATATTCAAGGCCGGTGCCTTGTTAGGACCACAGATTCTCTTCATGGTATTCATGGTGAAAAAATTAACCATCTAATGTTGGCTACTACCAACATATGAAAACATAGATACCATCAATATTGACCAGAGATATTGGCCCATTTGGCCCAAAAGTACATACCATCAATGTTGGTCAATAGATAGATACCCAATTATTCTGTTTATTTTGGTGGTACCCTCTGGTAATTTAACATAGCTATGGAAATCTATGGAAAATCACCATTTTTAATGGGTAAATCCACTATAAATGGTAATTTTCAATAGCTATGTTAGTTTACCAGAGGGTATCTAATTTTGGCCCATACCCCATTGGAGAAGGGGCTGCTGAGCTTCAAGATCATCAACTTCTGGCCCCGTTGTTTTCATCAAAAATGAACCATTCCCCATAACCATTGCCTTGGAGTCTTTTCAAACCAAAAATTTGGATTTCAGAATGTATGCCACCAATTGTCCAATTCAATGCTAATTCAATGCTATAAGGCTGTATGTATATTTGTATACATATGTACATATATATAATATATGGAAAGAGAGAGACATGAAAAGACGGAAAGTCGCAGGATATTCCGCAAGGAATGAAATGGAAAAAATCTTCCAAGTGTGGATTATTCCCGACAAATAAACAGGGTTATTCTATAGGTTCCAATGCCATGTTTTGCAAAGCCATATTTTGCCGCCCATCCGGTGCACCCACGGAGCATCAAGCGGAGATTGGAAATCAAGTCACGCCTGAGAAAGGGGCCCAAAGAAGGGGCAGTGTTCAAAAGTCTGGCTAAGAGGAAACTTGGGGATACTTGTGTACATAGTTTGTACATGTGAACATAGTGGTGCATGTGTGCATAATATATATATATATACGTGTGTGTATGTATATGTATATATATATATACAGTATGTGGATGTATGTGTGTAATTGTATATTTAATAGTATTCATATGTCTATATATATGTATATATATATATATGTGCATATATGTATGTATATAAATAGAGAGAGAGAGCAAACTAAAGTCTACTTACAGTATGCTTTTATCAGTATTTATCTATTAGCGCACACACAGGAAAAAAACAGCGCTTCTGGTGTGGCTTTCCCCAGTTTCTGAGGGCTCTCGCGGGTTGTAGTTCGGAATACTGGACGACCAGCCGGTGCCAATACCTAGCGATCCAAGGTTATAGCGCTGGTTTTTTTGACAACGGCCAAGGTTGTGTTCTTAAGTCCCATCTGGAAATGTTGTAGATATGTTTGTGATATTATATATACATATATATATATATATGGCAAATTATAGTAAGATATATATATATATGGCAAATTATGGTAATATGGTGTATCTGGGAAAAATCACACCAATTGTAGATGATGAGTCCTATCCGCAAATGTAATTGTTCACCTTTCCAGCGTGGAATTACCACTCCCTTTCGTGGTCCTTTCTGAAAATCTACTCCTGTCCCTCGATCGATTTCCATAGGGAAGGAAATTGGCTTATCGGTTGTCCTCTATGCCAGCTTTCCATTGCAAAGCTTCCGCATGTTGCCTAAATCTGGTGCTGTCGTGAGCTAACCTGATGGAACCTCGAAGTTTGAGCAAGATTGAGGCACAGTCACGGCTGGAACCCCGCTGGGGTAATGACTGGGGGAAGCTCGGGTTGTCGAAATGGGTCAAACTGGGTTTGGTGCAAGCTTGGAGTTACTCCCCAGCAAATCAATTGACATAAATATGGAAAATCTACCGTTTGTAGATTATTTTCCTTGTTTATCCATATCTTTTTGCATGTTCGCTGGAGGGTATTTCCCGAAATTGCCATGGGATAAGACGGTGCAGATTCAATCCTGATCTGACTGGATTTTGGTGGCTCTATAGACTCCAACTGAGAAAAGTCAATTAAGTTCCTTCCACTACCATTCTCCAGTAGTTAATCATTCATCATTCCCGTACTTTTAAGACAAGTGCAGTGAATATAGGAGGCAAAAAAATCCTTCAAAAGTTACATCAACTGAGACTAGTTAAGAGATCTGCCAGTTAATCTCTAGTCTATATATATATATATTATATATATATATATGTTCTATTGCCAGCATCTAATTATTAATTATTCGTGACAGTATATAACCCCATTGCCATTAGTGACACCATCAGAGCGCACCATCTGCGCCATTCACCAGGACCATTGGGATGATCGGACAGAAGAAACCTCGGTTGAGGAATGGCATTATGTCCACATAAAGGAGTAAGTATGTGTATATATCTACAATATATCAATAATGTATAATATCTATTGTGTATATATATATATGTGATATGTATATAATGTATATATGTGATATATATATATATAATATCAAAAATATATATAATATCTAATATATCTATTGTATATATATATATATACGGCAAATGCCTGGGTTTTGCCCGGACCCGCAATGACGACAGGCGACGCATCATCATCATCAGAAGAATTAAACCCTTATTGAAGATCTTCAATGAATGTAGAAGTTTAACGGGGTGGGGAGAATTAAACCCTTGTTGAAGATCTTCAATGAATGTAAAGTTTAACGGGGGTGGGAGAATTAAACCCTTATTGAAGATCTTCAATGAATGTAAAATTTGAAGACAATGAATGGGTTTAACGGGGGTGGGAGAATTAAACCCTTATTATCTTCAATGAATGTAAAATTTTCAATGAATGTAGAAGTTTAACGGGGGTGGGAGAATTAAACCCTTATTGCAGATCTTCAATGAATGTAAAATTTAGCGGGGGTGGGAGTTCAATGTTCCCTAGTACCTTTGTTGATGTGAAGTTTAACGGGGGTGTGATTTTTATATTCCCTAGTACCTTTGTTGTTTTTTCCCATAGGAATTTAAGGTTTAACGGGAGTAACTGTTTAATATTCCCTAGTACCTTTGTTGATCTTCCCAACTGAATGTAAAGTTTAACGGGGGTGGGAGTTTAATATTCCTTAGTACCTTGTTGTTTTTCCCATAGGAATTTAAGGTTTAACGGGGTGGGAGTTTTATATTCCCTAGTACCTTTGTTGTTTTTCCCATAGGAATTTTGTGAAGTTGCATCAGCATTTGTTTGGGAATGGGAAACCTCTACGCTGCAACGCCTGGGCAAAACCCAGGCGTTGCGCGTATATATATATATATGATATGTATATATAATATGTATATATAATATGTATATATAATATGTATATATAATATGTATATATAATGTGTATGTATATATATATTGAAATATATTGGTTTATATAAGTATATGTGCATACACACACACATACAATCACATACACACCAGTTCATAGCTTAGAATGGTTCAGACCCAATGTCCTAACACTGTGTGTTTTTGATAACTTGGACATTTCAGATGGGGTCCATCAATTGTGTATCCCAAAAAAATCCATGGTTGATCACTGCATTTTTTTACCCCAATAAAGTTAAGTGTTTCCAGGATGGTAAAAAGCCACCCTCCAGGTCTCCACTGGGATTTTTCAAGGGGACCCCCTTGGGGGACCCCCACGAGGTTCGATCTGATGCCCTTCCTCAAAAAGATGCCTGGAGCAGCCGGAAGTCAGAGAGATCATGGTACTCTGGTTTTTGAAAAATCGAAAACTCCCATTTATCACCATCACTTAGAGGATTTTCCCAGTATTTTAAGAAAATAATATAGGGCATAGGGATTTTCCCATTGAAATCTCCGCAGTTTGACAGTTTGGGGCCCACTTTTAGGACCCCTGAGGGCCGCACTCCAGTACTGCATCGTCCTCTTCCGGAAAGATGCAGCGCGTCACCTGAGAGGATCGGCAAAAAAAGAGGGCGCTCTTACAATGGGGAGCCCAAGTTAACATTCAAATTGGTGATGTTTTTAAGGAAAACCAATGGTTCATGCTTTTTTGGGGGAAACCTATTCTCTCTCGATCAAGTCATAGTATGAGTCAAGCCCCATTTTTCGGTGACCCAAGAAAATGTTGGGCGTCGTGGGGCAAATCGTGAGCATCTTGGATCACTCAAAAAGAACACCACTGCACTAGTTATAAAATCATGTGGATGAAAATACTACATATCAACTATCATCAATCTTGGGTAACCGGGTAACCCCAAATGTCATGCTTTTCTTCATCAGTTTTCCATCGATTTTTTCCGGTTTTTTCTGGTCCTATTGCCATGTCCAGCCTTCGAGAGGCACGTGAAGATGTATCGCGACGCCGCATGATCCTGGCAACTTGTGCAGTTGATGGGGCTTGGATGGGGATATCATGGCATATATGACGGATATATATATATATATGGCAGTGTGTCAAAACCAATAGTGCCCCTGTAGTTCACATCAAAATAGCTGGGATTTATGGATGTGAATAACCCACTAAAAATGGTATTAATAGGTATTGATCCATACCCATATATACAGTATATACAGTATATGCACCAGTGTATGTGATTGTATTTGTAAAAACATAAGGTAAATAAAATAATAGTTCACTGACCTGAACTGAGGCTGTTTTGGCATCGTTACCCTTACTAACCATCATTCCAGGGAGGTCGCAGTGGGGTCGTTATTATGTGTATATAAATGTGTAATACATATTATACTGGTTGGTGGCTTCAACCCCTCTGAAAAATATTAGTCAGCTGGGGTTACTATTCCCAATATATGGAAAAATAAAAAATGTTCCAAACCACCAACCAGTATATATATATATATATAACTACCAGGTTGAACTAGCAGCAACCTCAACTTGATGTTTCATGAGGATCATCCCAAATAGAAGTTACAAACATTTAGACAAGCTAAGTTACAAACCGTAGGTCCCTGACGGAAACTCATCAGAATGAGGACCATCTGGATAACTCCTGATCATCCAACCTATATATATATACCCCAACACCGAGGCCCCATTGGGCCCCACAACGGGCGCCTTCCCCCCTTGCAGGCGCGAACCGAATTGCCCACGAGGCTCGAAGAGGTTCACCTGGCCATGTTCTAAATAATTAAAGATGTGTATGTGTATATAAATTTAAACGTATATAAAAACATGATAAAACATGTGTATATATATATATGTATATATCATATTCACCCAAATGGGGATGCATAAATACCTGTGATGCCAATATTTTGGCTGTCCAGCTATGCTACATTTCTCCCTGGAGTCAGCGAGTGGCAATCCCTCAAACCATCCAGCGACAAAGGGGTACCCCCAGTCCAGGAAACCCCTGGATGCACTGCATGCTTCCCAAAATGACCACCCAATGTCTACCCTCTGGTAAACTAACATAGCTATGGAAAATCACCATTTTTAATGGGTAAATCCACTATAAAAGGCCATTTTCAATAGCTATGTTAGTTTACCAGAGGGTAAGCGTTCTAGCCCCTTTGTCCTGACGAAAAAATTCGGGCTCCGCGCATTGTTGCTTCCGACAAAGTCTTGGGCCATGCCGATGATCGTGCCCTTTTTTTCGCAGCACCGGAAACTGGGAAGTTGATCGGAGTTTCCAGTCAAAAATGTGATTGTTCCCCAACAAAAATGACTAAACGTGACGAGAAATGGGGAAATCACGAGATGTGTTTTCCAGTAAAAATGTTATTTTTGTCCCAACAAAACTTTCTAAATTGACCAGCAAAAACTCAAATAAGACCCCAATAAATCAACAAGAATGAGGAAATCGACAAATGAATGTGGGGCTTTGACAGAAACATGACTAATAATGGTGGTGACTGATCGGCGAATTCCCAGATACTACACGGCACTTTGCCTTCGGACCCTCAGGGATAAGAGATGAGCTGGTGTTTTTTTCGGACTGGGTAAATAATTTTGAAAAAAATGTGGATCTTTGATGAAACAGCTAATAAAACAGCAGCTAATGTCAATCAATGGATCTTTTTCGAATCCATGAGTCTTTCCTTTCCAAAGGAGTAAAAACAGGATTTTCCCATCAATCAGAATTTCCTCTATGTTTTTCCAGCTTTCCATTGATGGATACCGCCTGCAGGGATGCTTCGCCATGATGATAGGCGCTTTGCTCGGCCACATATCCTGCGGAGAGACTGAGAGACAGGAAGTCACCAACTTGACATGTTTAATGGGGAACATTACGATTTAGCAGTGAAATTTGGAGCACCAGATGTTCAAGCAAAACATAACATAATCATTACATGTTAACTACCCATAGAATGCATTCGAATACTAAGCCGTATTAACCACACTTCAGGGGTCATAATTGTGCTGGAATGTTGGCAAAAAAAAATCGGGAGGTTGCCCCTCTATGTGTCAACCAACAAGTCAGTTCTCGTGGGACGTCTATGGAATCAACTGGGTCCTCTGGATGATCGTTCAATTAGCCCAGCTTTGCAACCCAACAGCGAAAGGTTCCAGCAAGGTTCCAGGACTGTTCCGGTTTTTCGGGGCGTGCATGGCTACGTGTCACCAGTCCCCGGCCCCAGAGATTGAAACCCAACAGATTCGCTGTTGGGAGTAACTTGGGATATACACCCGCCACCTACTCTCCGTTCACCAGCTTGCTTGATGGTTCCAAATTGCAAGAACCCAAAAGGCCGCCGCAAAATGATCCAACACTGAAATTGATGAACATAGGTGAATGGCTATACATCAAACCTGGATGCCCAGGTTAACTGGAATGTTGTCCAGTGCTCTTCATTTAGACGGCCAAGATCTCCTGAGAACTGAGCCACTTTGATCTCGCTGTTCAGTTTCTTTTTGAAAGCTCCAAACAACACCTCAGCCCGTGGTCCCTTTATGGTGCTGGGACCATGAATCATGGCTTGCTGGGAAAACTCAGCAGTGAATCGGGAGTGGACTCAGAATTTGCCATGGTCAAGTGGGTTTCTAACCCCATGAACTCTAGATATCTCTATGATTAGATTGGTTTAAGGGAAAATTTACAGGAAACCATAGATTTTCCCATTAAATATGGGGCTTTCCTGTAAATTTTCCCTTAAACCAATCCATTGATTCTACCATAACCCCTGGTTGACCTAGTCAAACAGCAACGTAGCTAACTGGGTTGCACCTGACGCCCTGGTGACAACTTCTTAGCACGGCAAGTAATAGAGATATGGATATACAGAGATACATATATATTGATATTTATATATATATATATGTTAAGATACACAAGACTTTAAACTGTATATAATACTAGATATCTAGATTGTACTAGTCATAATAACCAAAAGTTGGACAAGCTCTAGCACTTAGTACCTTCGGTTGGATTTCGCTGAGTCAAGCGGCCTTTCGCTGGCCCGGCTTAAATCCATCCACCATGGAAGGCCTTGGTCGTCCATGGAACAGCCAGCGGTTGATCATCATTTTCCCGAAAATAGCAATGTCAGAGATATGCACTAGTGATAGATAATATGATATTAGTTGTTGACATATGCAATAATGATTAAATAATATCATAGATAATATAATAGATAATATCATAGATAGTATTATCAACCACTAATATGCACTAGATAATGTCATTAGTGGTTGATAAGTATGATAATTATCAACCACTAGATATGCAATCATATTGATCAACCAACGATATTTTTTGCGCGCGTTGCTTTACGTCAAGTCAGAGATAGAGACACGCAATCAGTGCCTAGTCTGGTTGTTTCAACATATGGAGGTTTAAAATGGGGGTACCTCTAAATCATCCATTTGATTTTCGGATTTTCCATTATAAACCATCCATTTTGGGGATCCCTATGGAAACCTATGGATGAGTCATAACTGACTAGAAAAACTCTCCAAATCGCCCAAGGCACACCGCTCGTTCCACATCGTACTTCGCAAAGAGCACCAACTCCTGTTTTTCGGTTTGAGGATCACGTAGGTAAGTTGGAGGTGAATTGTTCCAAGGTATCAACCAGGGGTATCACCGGTGGCACCGGTGTTTACCCAACTCCTTAGCACCAAGGGGGCCGGAGTCATCCAAGTCTTGGACATCCGGGGTTCCCAGAAAAAAAAATAAGCCCCAAAAGGCAAGTGGTACCTAGAGAATCACCCAGAATATATCGTAAATTTTAGATGCCCAACAAAAAAAAAATAATAACACGATATCTACAACTCCTCCATGGAAATGCCTGGCCTATTTTGCCCGTGAAAACCTGCGGTCTGCGGTGATGCCTACAGGCGATGCCCAGTAGATCAAACTCAAAGTTGGTCCAAACAGGTTATCCTTGGGTGAAATGAAAGCATTGGAGGGTGTAACCCCAACTGGTGCCACTGTGGGATACTGTGGGTGTGTCTACATGCTCTTGGTATTCTAGCCCCATTTTTCATGCCTATGTGGTTACACTGAAATCACTATCCACAGTCTTTGCTCACCGAACCCCATCCACAGCCTTCTCTATGAAGTCTGTGTAGCTCAGGGATGTCTGGGAGTGATCCACAAAGGTTCCATCCTGCCAGGGGCGAAACTCATTTTTTGAATGGAGTTTTTTCAGGGAAACTCTGCAAGAGAACTTGGTTTTTGTCATGAGTTTTGGAAAAATTCCTGCAAATGGTCCCAGAAGCCGCTTTGAAAACTGTTGATGATAAATGATTTTTTGAAATGTGAGACCAAAAAGGGAGTGAGCTGAGAATCTGTTCTTTCTGTCCACCTGAATGTGCATCCCGGTGTTCCATATAACTGGGATGTATCCCGCTTATGGTTGGCATACGTGAACAATAATACTGCAAATAATAATAAACACAATTGCATTCGTCATCATCATCATCATCATCACCATCATCATGACCATCATCACCATCATAATCTTCACCATCATCATCGTCATCATCAGCATCATCATCATCAGGATCATGGTCACCATCACCACCACCATAACCATCATCATTATGGTCACCCACCTCAACCATCATCATCATCATCATCATCATCGTGGTCGTTGTCGTCATCATCATCACCATCATCATAATAAATAACACAACTGGGGTATCTCCCAAGGATGATAAACCTCCCAAAGTCTGTATCAACCAGCGGAAGGGGATCATGAGGAATAGTGTCATCCTCCTCACTGGTGATGAAGCCTCTGAAAATGGTAATTTGCAATATTATATGTATATATGTATGTATGTATGTATGTATCTATCTATCTATCTATCTATCTATCTATCTATGTATCTATGTATCTATCTATGTATCTATCTATGTATCTATCTATGTATCTATCTATGTATCTATCTATGTATCTATCTATGTATCTATTTATGTATCTATCGATGTATCTATCTATGTATCTATCTATGTATCTATGTATCTATGTATGTATCTATGTATGTATCTATGTATGTATCTATGTATGTATCTATGTATCTATGTATGTATCTATGTATGTATCTATGTATGTATCTATGTATGTATCTATGTATGTATCTATGTATGTATGTATGTATGTATGCATGCATGTATGTATGTATGTATGTGTATAAATATATATATATACATCAATATGGCTATGTGTCTATATATACATAGACTTGCATAGGCTTTAAACATCCGTATGAATGTATGTGCGTAATTGTGCAATTGTATACACAGGTGGATGAATCGATGGATGGATGGGGATGGGTGGAGGGACAACAAACGGACTGACGGACAGATAGATTTATAGATAGATCGATAGATAAATCACTAGGTAGATAGATGGATAGATGGATATCATAATTGACTATACCTATGTATATGTATGTATATGTACCACCAAAGTACAATTATGATGCCCCCAACATAGAGGTATATTTAATACATTTAACCACCAACACGCACTCATCAACTGCTTGCGCAAGCGCCGATCCTCCACCCCAGCAATCCACTGCTTGCGATCGTCAGACCTGGTGACGGTGCCACTGTGGGCATTCCCTTTTTCGTAATTTGAACCATTTCATTAAGCACCTTAAACGATCTTCATTAGTGGATTCCATACATCTATATATATAATATATAGTAATTTGAAAATTAATGGATTTTACATTCTCTGGGGGTTGCCATAGTTCAGTGTCACAAATGATGATCAGCCTGATCGATCAATCTGCTGGTGAGATCCATCGATCCAGGAATTGGGGTCCCAACCATCAGGGCTGGAAACATTGTGGGAGTGTGATGTATTTATTTATGTATTTATGTATTAATTTATTATTTATGTATTTATTTATTTATTTATTTATGTATTTATGTATTTATGTATTGATTCATATATTTATTTACAGATTATATATATATAATATAATTGTATCATCAGACATATGCAGCTAATACATGACACGTCTCAAGAATATCCCGTCACAGGATCACCGCCTCTTCGCTGCAAAGGCCATGTCGATGAGATCATCGTCACGCGCGCCTGAGGCGCAGGGTATACCCCCGGAAAGCCCTGAACGAAATGGAGGTTCTTTGGTGGTTTATAGCTGGAAAAAACCCATGGGAAAGTGATCTGTAGCCTCAAAACGATAGAAAAGTGACATCCATCTGAGGCAAATGTACACGTGCATTCGTTTGCCCAAAACCACAAAGGACAATGTTCTGTTGCGGATCTTATGCGAACACTACAAGGCTGTTGAACGGTCGCCCCTTGTGTTTCCGAAAGGAAGTACCTTGGAAGATGATTGAGGTGGGCAAAAGATCATCTTTCCAGGGTTCACAATGAGGTTTACCCATCAATGTGGGATAATTGTAACATAATTATGTAACTTGGGATAATCATTCCCATCACAGTGAAGTCACTAGAATTTACCCAGAATCATTTTTCTGTACCCCTTTTCAAATGACCCATAAAATAGTGATTTGCTTGGCAGTCAGACAGCCAGTCGGCCCTGGCCACCGCGGTACGACGTACCGCGCCTGAGTAGGTGAATTGGATCTGATGATCTTGGAGGTCGGCAAAGTACCTCCAAAAGTCACAGGGTCATCCCATCTGTGGCGACGACTGTTACCATGTGAGGATTTTTTTGACTTTGCGAAGTGTTAAATGGCCTATAGATGCCTATAGAAATACATGATAGACTATGTAAATTTCATCGAAACATGATGATGTAAACCATGATTTACTTGTTCAAATGGCGATTTTTGCAGTTCACTACGTTAAATAACAAGGGCGTAACCACACAAACACAAAGTGCTCGCTTCCTATGGGTTCAGAAAGGCACAGTGTTTCTGTTTCGGTTCAGAAAGGCGCATTTCCTGTCTATCCAATTCTTTGGGTGCGGGCGGTACTCGTCGCGAAGCGACTCGAATATGTGAAAACCCTTATTATATATATATATATAAATCCAGGTTTATAGCTGGGAAAATCATCTAGAAATGAAGGCTTTTCCGTTGGCACAGTTGATGACCGGAGGGTACAGTAAATGATCTTAAATGTACGGAGGCTGATTCCAAGAAACCATTCTTATAATGTCTACTTAGGGGTGCATTGCAGTTGGCAAGTGGTTGTTGACCCGTCAATCTGACTGGTTGATATCCCATCACATCATCACTGGGTATTGAATAAGAACAAAAACCATATAGTAGTAGTGCCGCAAAATAATGATAGTAACAACTCTCAAATATATTGTTCTTATATAGTAATATATCATTAATCATTAATCATGGTCTTGGCATTTGTATTATCATTATTCCTATGTAAACTCTAGTTACAAAAATTATTGTAGACAATACTGCCATGGCACTCCCTGGCTTCGGCGCTGGTGCTGGTTCCAAGACCTGTGAGCTTCGGGATCTGCAAGCCGTTCAACGTGTATTTTGGGGAGAGCTTCATAGCAGATTGGATTACTAAATAATCTAAATATATCTATATAAATATGTTCCAGCTGGATATTTTGAAGATTGGATGTTGAATAAATCATAATAAATCTTGGATTTTTTTGATATGTTGGATGTATTCTTTTCGAAGATGGGATTTTGAATCCAGTGGACCCCAAATCCACCGGACTTTAACCATTGACGAAGCCACACCAGGAGGTTTCCTGAGTCATGGGGTACTCCGAATTCCAACCATGTTAGTTGCGGATTTTCCATGAAATCAACCAACCAGCTGGGATTGCCCATTGATGGTGGTAGATGGAAACCCCCATATCCAGAAATAGACACCACCGGATCTCCCAGTGGGAAGAAACTGGGCGAAACTGTGCATTCCAACAGACAGATACAACACAGGAACAATCATCACCATTATTACTATTGCAATGTTCCTGGATATCACAATAGTATCACAATTATTACAATTATACTTATTGCGTACTACTATTTTCAATCCAATTGCAATAATAACGATAATGACAATAGTGACAATAGTGACAATAGTGACAATAGTGATAGCGATAATAACAATCCCAATCTGAAAAACCGAATGTGTAGCAGTGTAGCAACATTAGGAGACTACGAAGGACAAAATCACTTCCATGAGAAAAAGTTACACATCCATCGAGTTTTCAGCAGTGTTTCAGCAGAGAGTACTCGGTAAACCATGTCCAAACGGTCCAAGCTGCAAACATCTGGATGTTGATCTAAAAATAAAAACACATACGCACAACCAAGTTCCAAAATCTGGAAACTGTTTGGTGTTTCCAAGCATATCTTCTCAACTGCTATGTTTTTTGTTGATGTTTTCCGGCTTCCCACAGTATCAACATCGACCGCGGATCGAGGCATGATTTATGGAGGGTCCCCCGGCCTTTGTAGTACTTGCACTTCCAAGTGTGGCTATCTCTAGTGGCCTGATGGTGGTGCCGACTCAACTGAGGTAACTGGGGGACGTTCATCCCCCCGTTCAGATTAAAGATCCCCAAGCTATGGTCCCAGTCACTGGGGCTGTTAAGGGATTGCCAACAAACATCTAGATTTAACCTGAACTAACACAAGTGAGATCAAGTGAGTATGTGGGATCAGTATTTCAGGCCTATGGATAGCCACACCCCAGGCTATCCATAGCCATACGCGGCTCAAATCAGCTGAACTCACGAAGAAAATCCCGTTGGTCAGATTCCATGGAAAAGGAAGATTCCTGCCGTGGTCGTGAGACCACGAAAATCGGATGCTCATGTAAGTTATACATATATACATATATATATATATGGGTTTGTCTGAAAATAGGCTATCCGACATTCTCAAATGATCAGCATTTTCAGCCTGGAAACAGCTATCATTGGCGGAAAAAAAAACATGTTGGGGCTGTTTAGTGGTTCTGGGTCACTTCCACTTCCCCCATCACTGGGAGCGGCCCCGCGCACCTCCTTCCAGGCTTCGTATTCGGGCAGCGTGAAGAAGGTCCGGGTGTCCTCGCCCTTGGTCACCTGGCGGATGCTCCCCCTGGTGTTTTTGTTTTTCAACTGGTACTCCCTAGTAAACCCTTTAATATACAATATCTCACGCCGGTTTTCCTGACTCCACTATTCACATAGTATTGATATGTAACAGAGTGTTTGAAGATATTTGAATACTCCAGGGATTCTATAATTTCTATATTCAAAGATATGTCCAATGGTCACATTCCTATTACTCCCAAGACTCCCAAGTTGGATTTTTCACAGAAACCTTCCCCGCGCCTTGACAATGGGCGTCACAAACTCCTTCAGGAAGCCTGGAAGCCTGGCGTTGGGGAGCCATGGACGAAGAAAGCTGGAGACATAACCAGTAGTGGTTAATAATAGTTAATAAGGTTAATATCGGTCAATAGTGATTCATAATGGTGATTCATGGAATTATCAACTAACCAACCATCCATTATATATATATATATACATGTATATATATATATACAGCCGTTATACATATATATATATATAATATATACATGTATATATATAATATACATACATATATATATAATACACATACATATATATATATATTATAGCATATATAAATCTATATATATATATACACACACTATTGTAACCAACTTCAACTAACAATCGAAAGTACTGCACCATCAACCAAAGGGATCCTTTGAGGAGCTGGAAACGTCCAATCCAATTCTCCAATTCATCCGGCGTTCGGTCGCGCCTCAGCAAAGATGGAAACCAGTGATGAATGAAGTTGATGATCAGCCCCTGACCAGGCACATTAAAATCTTGCTGCCGCAAGCTCGATGCGATGCGTTTCGACCCGTTTCGCCCCACCGGGCCTTGATGTGCGAGCCATCGTGATCCTGATCCGTCATGATCATGATGGAACCTCAGGCCGGTCAGAGCTCGAACGGAATAAGGAGACTTCGAGGTTCAAGAAACCAGCTTGACAGGTGCCATGAGAGGCGAGACACTGCAACTGACACATGGAGACTCTTGCAGACTCTCGGATGACGCAAAACAGTTTTGAAAGTTACACCTGGACTCTGGACCAAATGGAAGGCCCCAAAGTTGGAACGTACCAATGTCGCAAGTGTCACTGGGAGTGCAATGGAAACTCCATAAGATTGACAATCCATCAATGGTTGACCGATATTTGGCAAGCTCCAAATATATATATATATATTTCAATTCTTTCAAAAGTCTTTCCAATAAAATGTGAGGTCACCAAGTTTTACTTTCAACCGCTTCCCGAATCCGCCAGAATTCGATCGAACTCTGAGGTTCCAGTCCATAGCGGAGGCCTTTGGCATCTTGATACTCCTTAGCGAAGCGAGCGGCTGCGCAGCTTCAAAGCTGGTGGTGAGGCATTCCGGCATTTGGATCATCAAAAGTTGGATGGGGAAAGCAAAGAGGTGCTACAGTAAAAGCCCCCTGATCTGAACGGGCGCATGTTTCAAATAATTTGAGCTTGTCCACGCACTTCTAGGACCCATCCGAAGTCATTCTCGCAATCCACCCTGCCAAAATCCTCTCAAAAATGCAGAATATCAGAATATATCCACATAACATCATAGTCATACAGTATCCACCAGCAATTCCACCAAAGATCCACCCGAAATCCACCCAAAAAAACCCAAAAAAAAACAAGGCAACCCTCCTGGCCCTGCCGCGCCTTGGTGGCATCTAAGGCCATGATCTTCAAGACCTGAAGATTTGTTAGTTGATATATTTGGGCTATTTGTGGATATCTTGAAGATGTGTATTATATATTGAGAACTTGGTATCTGATATATATATACCCATATCCATATATATATATATATGTCTTCGTGATATGTATTTAAGAATGTGATTCTAGACATCTGCATATATATAATATAATATAATATAATATAATATAATATAATATAATATATATAATGGGATTTAATGGGATTCTTGCAAGAGTTCGTCTGAAATTGGGAAGCCCCAAAAAACAAATGGCCTTTTCCATCCATCCTTTTCCCAATTAAATGACCAGTTGACTGGGTGGCAATTTCAGAGACACCCAAGTATCATATCATATCAAGTTGGTTAATGACGTATCCCATGTCCCCACAGAAAATCCCCACTGTACCACAAAAAAAACCGTTGTACCACCAAAAATTATATATATATATCCACTTGCTGGGTCGTCATTCCAACAGCCCATCTGAGTCAGCACCTGATCGATCTCCTTATTTTCCAGCATTTGCTTCACGGTCAGCTCCCTCACCTGATGACTTTGGAGATTTCCCCAAGAAATTTGGGGTGGAAAATACTGTCCTAACGTTGCAAACTATTTATCTTAACGAAGGATCTCACCATGTGAATTTCATCAACACAAAATGCCCCAAATTTTCTCCCGCTGTACCTATCTCGTGCTGTACCGGCCAAAAAAATTGGCTGTGTAGCCGGCAAATGACGGGAGTGCGACCGTCAATACTGGGGATAATGACCGTCCCTGGAGGTGAGTGGAAGCCGCAGTACTCACGTACTGAAATCGATCCTCAAAGAAATCCAGAGCTATTCTGAGTTTGATTTTGGTGGGTTCGAATCGCAGCTTCCAATCATATCCTAAAAAATTGCTATATAATCCTACTAAATCCCCATTCAATCACAATTATCTCCCACAAAACGCAATTAAGTCCCCATAAAATCCCATAAAATTAGAATTATATCCATGTTATATAAGTCTCCATAAAATCCCTACAAAATCCCATTAAATCCACACAAATGCTTGGTTAACTGCCTCGGCAATGCAAACCTTCAGGCAACTGCCTAGGTCTCTGGGCATTGCGCAGCTTCCCACGCAAGGGAAAGACACCGAAGCGGTCACGGCCCAGCACGGAGAGACCAGCCACGGCAAGGGCCTGTGGAGGGCCACAACTGGCCGTTGTTAGTCGGAGGATCATGGGAGAAGCGAGCCAAAATTGATGGTTTCATGGGAAATATATAGGAAAAGATGGCAAAATATAGGAAATTTGGATCACTAGATCATTAAACTATTGCTGGGGGATTTTCCAGCAAGCCATGGTTGATTAGCGGAGAGTAAAACCGACAAAGATGCGATTGAAGTGAATGAAAAATTGAGTTTAAGTGATAAAAGAGACAATGGAAGAGGAACTAAAGAGATCTAAAGAGGGGTATCTGGCAAAATGGAACTATCAATCATAACCCAACCAAGAATTAGCCCATATCCCCCAATCTAACTGAGGACTGAGGTGGAAGCATGATAGTTTTGTCCATTCCTCATGGGGATGCATCCAAGCACAGGACCCTTTACGGCACCTTCGCCGAGTCTCCTTCGGTCAAGATCAAGGTGCAGTTGTGCCCCTGCGGCGAGCCACATTGGGATCATCCCTGTACAGGGCAGTACAAGCACAGCACAGTCTTTCGGGATGGAAACCGATCAAGACAACCAAAAAAATACATGGGTTTTTCTTCAAGCTGCAGAACCCTTAGGACCCTACGAGTCATGTGCCAAGGGCAAGGCTGGCTCCCGTCACACCTCTTTGGTTCCTGCCATGTTGGCATCTTCCAATTTGGGCACGCCAAAAAGCCGCTTCTGCAGACCTGAAAACGGCTGGGAGATGGACAACCTGAAGGGTTTAAGGCAACCTGAAGGCTTGGTATACGGCATACCAAAAAAGGCAACTTACATGGCAAAAATAAACATGATTAACCAGAAAAAAAAAAAAACAGGGCAGCCCATGTTCAGACAAACCAACAAACGACACAGGAAAATTGTCCCATGAGATTAGGTCTGCAAAAAATCGCTGCACACAACGTCCAATTGCCACGACAATTAGGAAACCACTTCGGAGCCTAGGTCGCTGCGATTCAGGTGTTGAGCCAACTCGCTCTTTCCCATGGCTTTGGACCACTCCTAGCCATAAAAAAAGGACCAAAGATTCGGATCAATTGATTTCTGTACTTTGGAATTTGTTTGCTGTGTGACATGGAAATTTCATGCCCTCCGTTGCAGCTTGGGAAATCTGATGTTGAAACTTGAAACCTACCGAAAGAGAGGAAAACTCACGAGATAGGGTTCCAATCCCGAAAAAATATGCTCTCTCCAATGGGGGAGAGATTTCAAACATTTTAATTGAGACTGTAGTGAAACACGGATGAAGAGTTACACGAAGCAGAAACCATTCGGGCCAGCTCAAAGATAGTGTCCCACAGGGGCTACGGATTTGGTTATCTTTCAAACTACATGATTCAGTTTTGAAACACTGCCATTTGTGTGTATCTGAAAATAAGGCATACCTCAAAGTGTCATTTGAGTGGGACCCTACGGTGAAACCCATATGGGATTTTGAGGTATCCTGTTTCCCAACAAAAACGGAAAGATACTGTTGATGAGTTAAGTTGTATCCCATTGTATCTCATTGAAGCCAACTGAATCCGAGTACACCAATTGGATCCGATTCTATGTCCTAAAAAAAACAAAAAAAATATCCTTAAATCGAATTACATCCCATTAAATCCCTTTAAAACCCATTAAATTCCGGTAAGTCCCATGAAATCCCATAAATATTCCCTTCAATCCCATGAAATCCCACCGGAAATTCCAACCTCTTAGTAGATTCCCGCCCCCGGAAATCCTGGAGGGACTCCAACAGTCCACTCTCTAAGACCTGGTGAAGAAAGGGGAAGGAAATTCCCATGTCCGTGGTTTCAAAAAGCAGAAAACTCTACATATCAAACCTCTTCAACCGTCCAAAGTTTGTCTCGCACCGCCCCAGAACACTGAAACTCTCTCCGTCAGCCCCTCTGAAGTTATTAAAAGGACGCAGTTGAAGGAGAGCCTCTGAAAGCAGATCTTCAGGTAGGCGGCAAGCCGAACCAAACCTGCACATCTGGTGCCAGAGCTGCCTTGTTCCACACTGGAACCTTGCAAGGTTCCAATGAAAAACTTCTGTTGAAGGAAATTGTAGGTCGTTTATAAATATAAATTATATTATAAATATATGAATCTTCCATGCTCCAAACAGATTCCTAGATCTACAACTGCTATAAGGCTATAACAATCTCTCTTCAAATCCATGGCAGAATTGCTTTCAGATGAGATCTACTGGAACCCTCCCTTCATCAAAATGCCATGGCTCTGTCAAATTCCTGACATCAAGCCACCAAATGAAACTAGATCAAACTCCTCTATCACAGCCACTTGGCACATTTCTGAACCCTTTTGGCCCAACTCTGATGCCAATCCGCAGCTGTGTCATTATGGTTCCTATGACTTTCGAAATTGCCATTACGGAGTCTGCCCCATCAGACACAGCCATGTCGCATCTTCGACACCAAAAAATCCCCCATCTGCCCATCGGGCCCATCGGCGGCGGATGCCCCAGCCTTTCCCTTTTGCTGGTCAAGGTTTCTTTGGTCTGTGAGTCGAAGGCTGGATTCTCCACCTAGCTGCTGAGAGCTGCAAGCCGTAAGAGGTGCACCCGAACAGAGGGCAAAAAAATGATAGATTTCTCTATGTGTCTTAGATATAAATACTGTGTATGTATATATATATTATATGTAATTATATAGATATGATAGATATGTAAGTTTGAATGATTTCAGACTTCCTGAGCTTGATGAGCAAACCAGGTTTACCTTCCGGGCGTAACCTGAATCTATCATCCGGTCCATCCGGTCCATCCGGTCATCCGAGCGGCTAAGCAATTGATGAAGACCCACAAGTAGCTCTTCACATGCTGACTTTTCACAGCCAATTGACCTGCACTGGATCTCCAAGTGGTGGGCCCGGTTGAATCATCAGATGGAAATCATCCAAATGTGGTGAATCTCCGGTCGTTGTGCGGTTTTACCCCTTAGAAATATCACCTGCGATGTTTTACGCTGCAAATATCGAAAGAACTATGCTTCACAGCCCTACGAAGTACTACAAGCCGTTCCCTTTCATCAGGGCATTCAATTCAAGACTCCCAATTTTGTTGGCTCCCAGTAAATCCTCATTAAATCTCATTAAATCACTATTGAATCCCATGAAGTCCCTGCGAAATCCGACGATTCCGCCTCCATTCTTCTGCTTGCCGATCTTCTCCAACACAGCGCTGACCACCTCCAGGGTCCCGATCCATCAATGGGAAATGCTGAACCCAACAAGAATGGTTGATTTCCAAGAAAGAAGAGGGGTTAGCCCCCTTACAGTATCCCATCATTCTTTCTGGGACCCAGTATACCCCCATGATTCTTCGTTAAAGTTTTATCCCATGAAATATCACCATTGTATCCCATTCTATATCACCACAAAATGGTTGGTTGAACCCCCATAATATCATCATTTCCCCTCAATTGTGTCGATTAAACTCCCAATCTTATTGGTTATATGCCAGAAGATCCTCCTTAAATCCCATTGAAGTCCCTCTTAAATCCCAAGGAATCCCAGTAAATCCCAAAAAATATCAAGCTCTGAACCAGCTCGGCAGCCTGATCGGTGATATACGAGACGTGCGTCCCACCACGGGAGGTGTTGATGGAATTCACAAAGCTCACCTCCATGGTGATGCCGCACGGCGAGACAATATCCATGGAGACTAACCATGGTTTCCTACAACCATAGTTGTTAAAAGATTAGTGATAAACCATGTTAGTCACAATACAGGAAGCCCCGATATTTCACACAACCATGGCTTCCAGTTGATTTTCCCACCAATCCATTGTTTCTAGTTGTCTAAATCATGAATGCACTGACCTGAAATAGATAAGGCCCCTCATCTATGGTGAGGTCCAATGGGGTTGCCAAATTGTGTGGTTGGGAAACTCAATTCGTAGCTCCTTAGCTCCCCGTTGAACAGGGAATATGGATAGCCCAATCGCTCAAAAAGCCGCTCCATGAAAACCACTGGATAGGTGATCAACCCTTACCCCCTGGTAATCAAACATGATTTGCTGCAAGATCACCCATTTAGTTCGATGGTTTTCCCAGCTAGAGACCTCCATCGAGTTCAGGGATTTCCCAGCTAGCCATGTTTGATTATCCTATTATAATTCCGGTCCCATTAAATCCAATTGTTGAAGGTACATAAACACTTATTAGCCGTGATTAGCCTTTAACCACCATCAACCACGATCAATAAGCACTATGAACATCTATTAACCACTATATTAAGCACTATTGACCACTATGAATTAACCATTATTGACCACTATATTAACCACTATTAACCACTATTGACCACTATGAACCATCCACTATCCGCTGGGTCAGCTGGGAGGCTACAGGGTACCTGTTTCAATGGCTGGATCGCTGCTGGCCCCTTCGCCTGCTGGAAGCCGGAGCCGTCTGTGAGGCCCAAGGCCACTTCCCAGCGATCGTTCACTACCTGGAGGCGGTCGATATTCCATATGAAAAAAAATAAGGGCGAAGAAGTTAATGGCGAATCATACATAATGTGAAGGAATGAATATACATATACATATACATATACATATACATATACATCTACATCTACATATACATATACATACATATATACATGCATATATATATATATATATGAATATGGAATAGAATTGGATTGGGAATACATATAACCAACCACAATATTGGGAATATCCAGAATATTCCTTTCTCAAACAATAATATGGAAATATGATAAATGGGAATATAACTGGATATAATTAGATATAACGGGACGCAATTGTATGTAATAAGTTTCATATACTCAGATATATAAATAGATATATATATATATGTAATGGGTTTTTACTGTAAATGGGATGTAACGGTTTTTTTTATGGGATATGACGGATTACAATACTGGGTTCCAATGATGGGTGCCAATGGATGGGGAAAACTCGAAAACCCTGGAGAGCTGGTCCATGTTGGAGAATTCGATGGCCGGAATCAGAGAATCGAAAGGAAAATAACTTGAAAAACTACTCTGCAACCCTGGTCCATATCTATATCTATATATATATATATGTTATATATATATATGTTATATATATATATATATGTTTTATATATATATGTTATATATATATATGTTATATATATATGTTATATATATATGTGTTATATATATATATGTGTTATATATATATGTTATATATATATATATATCAAATGCGAATCGGGGATTGCCTACCCGATTATGTTCCAATGGTTGATGTTGAGAATAAATGTTCCAGTTCGACGACGTCACACGGGCAGCTGCTTCCGCGTTGCTGATCTTTTCTCCAGTGCTGCAGTGGGGTCTTGAGCCAAAGAGGCCAGTTCAGATTGCCCCTTTGGTGCTGGATCACAGAGTGTTTAGTTGTGATATTATACTTGATCCGTAGCCTACACTCTATTCGCACCCCCCACGCATAGCCAACTTTGTTGGCTACGCGCAAAGGAGTGTTCTTTGAATTGATCCACTACACTCGCAGCTGTTCATTTATTGAATTATGGAGAGCTAAAGTCCGTTCAGAACTTCATATCTACATGGCGGCTTGCTACAATCTCTACCAAAAAATGAAGGTTCTGTTCACGTGCATGTAGACACGACGTAGTCGGTGTCTAGCATTGAGGTTCATCCAATGTGGCGTAGCCAGCATGGAGTCTCACTCAAGCATGTGAATTAAAGAAATCAAAACACAAAGTTGACTATGGAACTAGAAGTTTACCTTCCCGTCCCTTCGTCGGTTGAGACGTAGACCGCTGTAGAAACTCAGCGTTTCATGCAATGATGTTCAAAAAAAAATGTGTGGTTCTAAATTAGCCGGCTCAGAGTCCTCTCAGAAATCATTCAAAATGAAGTAGAGGTAAATCTCGAGCAATGATTGCATCCTCGCATCGCCAGGTTCAATCAGGACCTATGCAGAGGTCAGATCGCTTAATCATCTATATCCCCATCCATAGTATCCCTGTTGGTTCCAGTCTCCGCCACGGTGTGAATAAGATTTTCCACCTTTTCCTTGGTCTTTTCCACCCTTCTTTGGCGGGGTCACTGGAGCTTGTTTTGGCGGAGGAGCGGTTTCAACTGTTCTCCATGTCGCTGGCGATGATGCTTTCGCTTTCGACACTCTTCCCAGTGCTGGTGCAGCTTTCGGGGCTGCTTTCGATTTGCCAGCGGCTGGATTGGCACGTTCACGATCAGCAGGAGTCGGGGTATCAGCAATCGCAAGTATGTGAGCTTCAGACAAGTGGATGCCCCACCTTGGTCGTTGATCTTCCCGTTGCTTGATGTGATTGTAGTCATCGATCGCATCATATAGCTTTTGGAGTAGAGGTCGCGGCAATTGTCGGCCATTCTGAAGGATCAGGTGTAAAAGTGATATTCTTCGAAGTGGTGGACGAAGAGCACACACAATGTCAACTGGATTCAGTGGGATTGTGTCTTGAAAGTCAACGTTCCTGAAGAAATAAACAGCATTTACCCTATATGCACCTGCAATGATTCTTCTGACCATGACGTCTTGTCGGTCAAGGGCGTCGCGGGCCGCTGTGGTCTTTCTCATCTCATCCATTGTGGTGTCACGTTTCGACAGCTTCTCCATCTCCTCATCAAAGAATATGTTTTGCAAGTCATCATACGTGTAGCCACATTCAAGGGTATATATGAGAAGTCTTTTGAGTACCACTGCCCCATAGTATGCATTGACGAATCCCTCTTCTCCGATGTCGTCCTTTTGATTTGGTCGGCCGATCTCTTTGTAGAGCTCCTTCATCTGTTGTGCAGTTGGTTCAATGAGTTCACCATTTTCATCCTCGCCCAGGTAAGGTGTTCTTGAGTCCAGGTCCATCCTGAATTTCTGGTTCTGTTGAAAATGTTTCCATGCCGTCTCGATGTCTCCACAGAAGTTCCGTTGGAATAGTCTGTAGATCCTGACGATATGTAATCCAATCTGCAACAGGGGGATCTTGATGAATTCTGGCTGAGCATCTCCAATTGTGCAGGGTTCGATCGGCAGGACCTTTGATCCAAACTCAATCCGCTGCATCCACTTGGGGTACTCAATCACTGCATCACGAGCTTCTCCAGCCTCGTACTCTTCTATGTTAATTTCATCGACCGCTATCTCATCATCGTCGTTCTCATCGGTCGGTTTTCCTTCTTGATTGAGAAATTTGTCGACCTCATCTTGTTCTCTGAAGTCTCTTTTCTCATCATTGATGTCGCCCTTCTTCGAGGCTTGATCATCATCTCCTTCTTCTGGTTGAGTTTCTTGTTCTGGACTCTTCATGGTGACATCATCATCATCTGGCATCACCTCGTCGTCATCATCATCACCTGTCAAATCGATCTTCACCTCCTCCCATGCTTTCTTGACATGGTCTTTGAGATCTTCTTCTCGATGATGTGATTCGGCACTTGGTACTGTAGCCACGGTGATCTTGATTCGTTTCCTCCATCCATGACTCACCAAAAATCCTTTGCACATCACACAAATCGATAATGGCGCAGGGGTCTCCATCAGACATGCGGGGCATAGTCGATGGTCCTCTTTGCTAGGGTGATGAGTGACTGCCAATAATGAAATTGCATCATTCCAATCCGGATGTCCAGGGAACAATCTGTGAGTATGACTGAAGTGACCGGTCCTGATATCGACAAGTTTTCGAAGTTCGTCTAGATCGGGTGATGATTCTTCAGGCACAATGTTTCCAATGAGCTTGTCAAATCGTTCAATGGTGGCCACCCTCTTTGCACCTTGCACAGAAAGAACAAGTTGATCTCTCCCCTTCGTGATCATGAGACGGTAGTAGTCCTTTTCTCTCCAGTCGTAATACCAAACTGCATCGAATGATTCGAATGGAATTGTTTCTTGGACCAAAATGTGTCCGTCTGCTGATAATCGAGGGGAGAACTTGGCGATGGAATCGTACGTGATGTAGATGTAGACAAGATCAGTCTGTTCAATCTTCCTGAATCTCAGCAACATCTGACTTCTCACGTCCCATGGTGCGAATGGCACGAAGAACGTATTGATGCGGTCGCCTCCTCCTCCTGGACGTAGTCCTTCTCTGAAGATTTGGGCGATGTTGTCAAATGTGGTGCAATGAAATCCTCCTCCAAGAGTGTATCCTACTCCAGGGTTCATCTGATATGAAGTCTTCTTGTCTTCAATGTGCACACCGCCTTGAACTCTTGAATGCGCCATAGGGGCACGGATTGCCACCGGCCAAAGCCAGATCTCTCGATCTGCTGTGCCGATCTCCAACCTCAGTGTTTGTCGATCAAGTCTAGAGGTCAATCCATCATTGAAGTTGTTCATAATGTGTTCCAACTCACCTTTCGTGACCTTGAGTCCTAGCACTTGTGCTCGGATTCTCTTCGTTTGCTTGTACTCAGTGAAGATCACTCTCTGGAAATTGTTCCATCTCTCAACAAGTATCGGATAATTGACGTAGGTCGTTCCAGCCAATGTATGTTGGTCTCTCCAAATGGCATCGTACTTCAAGATCGACTCAACATTGACCCAACCTGCCTCGTCGCATGGTAGTCCACGGTGATTTCGATTGTCTTTGACGCAACCCACGGAGTGGCGTAGCGCTGCATTGAATCTTTTCGACAATTCGACTATCCATTGCGGATTTTCCCACTTGTCGCCCATCCACTCATTCTCGCCATATCGATGCACTTTACACCAGCCCATTCCAAGATCTTCTCCATTAATGCGAGCAAGTTGAAGTGTACCAATGTTGTGGCCATGTGTAAATGGTTGGATGTACTTGAAGTTCCAGTTGTCTCCACGTTGTTTTCTTTCTTCAATAAGCCATTTTACATAAGCATCATGATCAAGGGGGTTCCAAGCGTTCAGCTCTTCAATGGTCGGCAAAACAGGCGGGGATTCCTCAGCCGCACGTTCAATCAGCAAGTCAAGCTCATGACGATTCTTCACACCTCGGCTAATTGGGTTGACTTCGACTCCATTCACTAAGTATTGTCCTCCTTCTTCACGATCACCAATGTCGTACATAAAGGCTGACTGACTGTAGAAGCACTTGGTCACTTCCTCTTTCTCAGTGAATCTGGTTCTTCCCCAACGCTTTCCTCGTGGCATGACGTTCTTTGGGAGCTTGTCTTTTCTGCCTCTGGTTGCGGCTTTGGATCTTTCGGATGATGATGGGGATTTGGACTTCTGATCCATGATCAACCTCATGCGCCATATGGTGTCCTTCATGTTCTCATCATCTGGTGTAGTACATTCGTCAATGCCATGCCTTCCACCACAAATGAAACAATATTGAACATCCAATGCATCTGAAATCAGCTTCTCAAAACGATCACGGATGTCACGCACCTCGGTTCGGCGCTTCTTCGCTTCTGAAGGTTGTCCCCCCATGCCATCTTCCTCCTCCTCAATCTCGATGTCACCAGCTCTGGCATCGGTTTCTCCTGAAGTTTGTTCTGCTCGAGGGCCCCGCGCCGTAGGCGTCGTGGTCTCCTCATCAGGTTCATCAACTTCATCCACCTCTTCATCGCTTGATGAGACCTCAATCATTTCAGGGTGGTCATCGTAGTTGGCTTCTGGGAGCACCGGCATTCTGGTGATCTTCTTCTGCATGAGTAGGTCAAAAATTCCTGCTTCTTTCAAGATTGTAATCACCATGTCATTCTCGACCGGCGGGATGTATGCTTTCCTGGATCGGTTTCGCTTTGTGTTGATGGTGTTGGTAGATCGACATGAACTGCTGAATAGCCAAAACGACTCTTCCAGTCCTGCGAGGCAACTGTCAAGGTTTGCCCCCCATCCAGCGAACATAGTAGGGAATTGAATACCCAGATCAAGCATTCCAAGCCAGAATTCGAAAATGTCGCCGACATACTCGGCTGTTGCAGTTGGATTGATCATTGATTCGATCTCCTCCTTGGTCAGCACGGTCTTCATGTAGTCATGATAAGCGACGTTTCCACCATCCCAAAGCAGTCTGTAGAACCATCGCATTCGGTGCATTCCGCCTCCGCAATCCTCTGTTCGAGTTTCACGTTGTACAGTGAACTGGGGTAACAGGTCTCGTCTGCATTTCCCTTTCACCATGTATGCAGGCATTCGGATGGCACCTCGATGTGATACCTGCTTGAGCACATCGCTTGTAGTCCTGTATCCTGAAAGCATTGCAAGTGTCGCAGTGACCAGGAATCCACGGAGGTCCTTCTCGGCTTCCATCTCTCTCCAGTCAACGCACTCATTGTAGATGTTGAGCAATCTTGCAGCTACTCTTGCATCCTGTGAAAATTCATCCATCCCAATGTCATCAGTACCGTAGATTGCCGCTCTTGTCCAGTTGCTTGCGCAATTCAGGCATCTTGTGCGGTTCTCAGTGCAGGTATTCAATCTCGAATCATTCTTGTGAAATCCTTTGCACACATCGCACATCAATTCGGAATCTTCGGTTACCTCGACCCAATGCTCATCCACATCTGTCAGGGGCTCCGGGGTGAATACTCCTCGTCGGATGTCTGACCATGCTCTCCTCTGGACCGCATCCTTCATGTGTTTCATTCCTCCAATGATGTTTGCTGATCCAGCTTGAGCATCTGTGACTTCTCCAGCACGGATGCTGGGAATAACTCGTGGATGTTCTGTGCATCGTTTGATGGTTTCAATGTCAAATCCGGTGTTCTTCACATGGACACATTCTTCATTCAGGTCATGGACTGTATCATGATCCATTGCACAATGTAAGAAGACTTTCTGTCGCATTAATGACTTTTCAAGCATGGCCCAAATGACTTCCTTGCCTTCACCTTCTTTCCAATAAAAAGGTTCACGTCCACAAGCATATATCTGTTTCCAGAATCTTTCATTGGTGGAGTGAATAATGCCCTTTTCTTTCAAGATTCTTGCAAGCTTCTCGGCCATGGATACAATTGAAGATTGTGACCCAAGAAACCGGGCATCTCTCAGAATGTTGACGAAAATTGGAAGATGAGCTGCTTGGCTGATATCAGTGATGATCTCCGCCAATTTGGTGACGAAGTCTGCATTTGGCATCAGTATGCGAGTTTGTCCTCTGAAAAGTGCTGCAAATGAGATCCAAATGTGAACAGTGGCACTTGAAAATGCATTTGCGTTGGATCGTAGGAATGTCAATGCATTCGTTGCCAGTTTCAAGAAGTCCTCGGGTTTCTCCAGAGACTCATATGGAAGTTGGTACACCTTGATGGATGAAAGACCCATGTTGTCAAGTCCAGCCTCGATGTCATTGACGATTCTCGAACTAGATCTCGTTTGGTAAGTCAAATCCGTCAAGATGAGAGCTTTGTTGTTTCTCACTTGTCCTCCCAATTCATCCCATTTGTCTAACCAAGGCTCCCCGATGATGAACTGTCCAATCTTGTTTCCCAATTTCTTGAGCTTGGCTCGAATCTCGCCCTCCACGGTCTCTTCAATGCCCAATGTCAACATGGCTAGGACCTCCGTCACTGGATATCCCTTGCACCTGACAAACTCTGTGGTCGTGATGATGTAGTGGTAGAGCTTAAGCCATTCGTAGTCATTCTCATTAATCATGTGGGAATCAAGTTGACCTTCTGTCAGCATGTTGAATGACAAGGCAGCATGAAATGTCAATCTTCTCAAATACTGTTTCCAGATCAAGTTGGATCCATACTTGTGAGTGGTGTGAGGGCCCTCTACGATTGAAAGTACAAAATCCTTGCCAGAGCGTAGGAATGCAATTCGCTGTTCCTCACGAGCATAGTCCTCGGCAGCATGGAGTCGCACTTCCACGGTTGAAGGTTTCCTTCTCTTCATCCAGTCTTCAGTTGGAATCCAATCTTTATCTCTTTCTGGTTCAGCATGACCTTGAGATGTTGCTCCGGGTCCAGATCGGAAAGCTGCATGGGTCGACGAAGACGAGGCTCCGCCAGTCGATGATCTTGGCATCTTCTTCGGTTGTACGCTTGAACTTGATGATTGTTGTGATGCCTTTGGCTGTGATCCCTCCGTAGGAGCGGATGTACTCTGGGCACTGGGTCCAGTTGATGTGTCATCATTCACCCATGAAGGCTCCTCATTGTTCCAGAAGTCAACTTCGTCGGGTCTTCGTCCATCTTTGAAGTTCAGGGGGATGTCCCAGTCATCGAAATTGTGCATGTTGCCACCTGTTCCAGCTTGAGTATCGGTCAATGATGTTGTAAAATCTTTGAGGGAACTATGGCAAGCATGACGTTTCTCTTTCTCGGTATATCTGGCCCCTTCATCGGCAAATGAGACGTTGTATCCATGCCCAATCAGGATTCCCAAAGGAATGTCAAAGGCCTTGAGGATCGAGAACTGTAGTTCGGACAATTCTGCTACTCTCGCCAAATTTCCATCTCCTCGGGCGCTGGTCTTGTGTCTCTCAAGGGTCGTGCCGAGGGCTAACAAACACAAGAAATGGTTCTGGGCTGCACTCCTCCCTTTCGGCTGATTGGTTTCAAAAGCAATTACATCCCTCATCACATCCTGCAAGATGATCTGATCTGAGGGGTTCTGCTCATTGTGATACCTCAGTGCATGTCCTAGGTGCCTCATCTGGACTTCAATCATGTGCTTCATTGCTTTTCGATAGCTGTCATTGTCAGATGGAGACTTCGGATTTACCTTGGTCAACTCGTCCATGACTTTGAAGTACTTGGCTGTCCTTGTCACAGCTAACCATGATGTGGCACTCGGATCTGTGTTGAATGATGGTGTTCCTCGATAGATTTGCTTCATGCTTCGGATCTTCGCCTCAGTTTCGGCTGCAGTGGCTTGATCATCAAAAGGTTCGGAAAAATGTCCTTTGGTCAATACGATCCAGAGCTCATCAAGTCTGTCATAGATCTCCTTGTCCATGAAGCGTCCCACAGTCGCATCTTCGAATGGGCATCTGCTTGCAAAGACTTTCACGAATCTCGATCCCTTTGACAAAAACTCCCATCCTGAACACCACTTCTCGATGTCCTGCGCTCTCTGCAACAACTTGTAGGCTACCTCCAGGGCTTGTGCAGTGGCTTCACTGGTGTGTCTGGAGTTTGCAAAGTATGCTGAGTAGACAACTGCAGGCGGCATACCAAACCTAATCCACTGGTTGGCTGTGTCCTCATCTGAGATCAGTCGAAAATTCGAACCTCGGGTGTCTCGGAATGGTGATGGAGTCTTGGCTGCAATGGACCCTTCGGACAATCCCTTCAGCACCCGTAATGCAACGGTGATCCGGCTTCCGGCAAATTGCCCTACTGAGTTCAGATCCTGAGTATCGGCCATCCCGCTTTGTACAGAATGAAGTCGCACGGACCGTAGGTCTCGTGACAACTGTTCCAACAGCGAAAATAGTTGTACGAACCGTAGGTCTCGTAACAACCAGTCGGAGTCGAATTCAGAAAGCAGTAGACACGAAAATGAAAAGTGCCACGATGAAAGAACCGAAGTTGATGTCAATCTCGAAAAGCACCAGTGCAGTAGCGATCGCTCGAACGAATGGTCAATGGCGTCGAGCTCTCGAGTAGCACAAACGGATGTTGCCACCGACTTGATTGGGTGACTGCGGACATTTTCGGAATCACGAGACATTTCAGATTTCAGTTGTTCATCACATGCAAGCGGCTTCCAACGTTTCATCACTCTGACGTTCACAAATGGACTATTCCTGATTACATGATCATTGATTCCATTCATGATTATCTTGGCTATCCATTTAGTGTAAACTTGAGTAATGCGAGTTTCCCTACCGGCACACTCTGCATGGTCATGACGGCGATCGCATCTTCTATGAAGCTTCGGAAAAGATACCCCCCATGAGACAATCTTCCATGGTTTCTTGATTGGTTTGGGAGTCTCTTGGAATTGAGATTTCAAGCCATACATGCATCCATCAAATTTGTGCTCATGAGATACGGTTCCTTCCACAAGTTCTGTCATTCTACGGTCCTTCCAGTAGTCACAACCTCTAGGCAACTCAAGCAAGGCTGGTGATCCCATGTTGATAAGTTCACTTAGCACTGATGCAAACACTTCCCACATCGCCCAGAAGATCTGCTTCTTTGCTTCGATGAGTTGTGATGTTGCTTCGCTCACCCATCGGTTGATTCGGTTCCATGGTGAACCGCCTGTACATGGACCTGCAAAGAACACTGAATCAAGTTTGGTCCGAAGGCATCGCCTTGCTTTACTGATTCCGTACGGAGAGAGCATGTCGTCATCTTCAGTGATTGGCACGACATGAAACTTCATTTCGTCCTTTCATTTTGTTCTGCAAGAACGTAAACCAGTTTCTCTCTTCCGAACATAACAAGACGAAGCATGGGACTGCTTGAGGAACTTCGATCAAATTGATTGCAAGGGAAAACTTCGCATACTTTGACGTCATCATGTCACAAGGTGATTTGGAAAATTGAAATTCCAAAGTTCTGTTTTTCTTTTCTCTCCAAAGGATTACCGACACTGTAGGATGGTCAACCTCATGTTTGCCTACTTCAACGTGATATTGGTAGGGGACAAAAACATCAGTGATGGGAATAGTTTTCACGTCATTGCAATTGGTGCATAGCGTGATTACTCCCCGACTCACTTTACAGTTCTTACCTCCATCGATCACTTCAGCATTGGCGAGCACCTTGAATGTCGATTTTCCAGTCCAAAATTCATTCAACTTGTTCGTTGATTCATGATTGTCGCCCTTGAATCTCCATATGTCTTTGATCACTCGAGTATTGGTTTTGAACTTTTGTTCAGTTTCCCTCTCATCACATATGATCCTAGGGTCACAAGGACAGTCTTCGCAATCCTGTGGTACAAAGTTTTGCCTTCTTGGCGTTTTGTGAATTCGGATCAATGTCTCTTGCCCATCCCACTGCCAATGGTCTTCATTTTTCTTACCTAACACTTGGGATTTTCGGGTGGATTTTACAAACGGAATGTTATCATTGATGTCCAATTCCGGATGCGTATGACATAGGCCAGGTGTTGAAGTGGACTGTAGGTGTCCCTTTCCTTCACCCTCACTACATCCTTCACCCTCACTCCCCCCATGAACAAGGCGCATAAGCGTATTGATCACACATGTGGCTGGCTGAAGGCACTGGTGAATGGATTTCGGGTGTTGAGACGGTGATGTCTGTGCATCTAAAAACAAGGCATCAACCGAGAACATCAGCATTGGTGAATCGGTCAGATGCTGTACACGGTCATGTTGTGTTGACGCACACGAGTCACGTAGTGATCTCGAGTGGGCAGGCGGGGCATGCACGTGCTTTGACGACATCACCCGGTGGGTTGAGGTCGTTGAAACGGATTGTGAAACAGTGTCCGGGATCAACGGCTGCTTGTTAGGCGAATGATACTGAAAACACGCTCGTTCAACCCACTTATCAAATCTGATGGCCTGCTCTGGTGGAGATGCACGGTGTTCGACCTTTGTCCAAGTACCATTGAGAAGAACCCATGTGGATCTCAATACATCTGGCGGCACAATCAGGCCGGGCGGCCTAGGACGATAAAACACCGGTTGCTTGACGACAAAAATGGGATCCATACCTGGCAAGTATTGTAGCTTCTCTTTACTAGTCAAACCCTTCCTATACACTTCTTTTGGCAAAATAGGGGTTTCCGTGTATGGGAAGTTTGGGATATCCTCGGTTTTGGATTGGAAAACTTGTCGAGTAGTCATATCGACATCGGTGCTTGGCTGCAACATGTCTAAGACTTCTTTACCCTGCAAGTCCTGAGGTTCCAACAAGTTGATTAGCATACAAGCTTTCTTCCATGCCATGGGATTCTTGAATCCTTTAGTATGGATATCGGCTGCCATTTTGGCTGTAATTTCATAGATCAGTACAAAATGATCCTTTTGGAAATGTTCATGCATGGAGGCAATGGAAATACCATGTGTGCGCTCCAAATGACGCATGGTTGGATTCCGTCCTGATCTGACAACACCAATCATACCTTGATTATCGTCATGAAACAGGAGTTGAGGAAAAACTTTGGCTAAGACTTTCCACAGACTTAATGCGGGGATTCCTAGAGTCCTAAGTGCAGTATCTGCAGCCACAATTTCAGCTTCGGGGGTAGAATGACTAACACACCCTTGTCGCTTACTTCCACCAGCAAGTGGGAATCTTGTGAACTTACCTTGGACTTGTAAGTGCGATCCTGAAGTTGATCTCAGGGATTGGGCACATCCAGCGAAATCCGCATCTGCAAATAGTCCTAATGATAAATCTTCAATTTTGTCTCCGACCCATCCTATCATTTTGAGGGACAATGTGGAATTAACATAACACATTAGGTGATGAAGACGGGCGTCATCATCCTTCGTCCATTTAGTCACATTACGTGCTAATGCATTGATGGATCTCAACAGGTCAAACCGCGCAATGCGGGCTGCATAAAGCAGCTTCATAAGCACACTAGCTGCATGCGGAGCTAGATTCCCACGGCTCAGCGTCTCACTGTCTTGGCCAGGACATGAGTTGCCAGTCTCAGAGAGAGCAGGCATATCTGGATCGAAGGAATGTGCACACCAAGGACACTCAACTTTGCGTTTTCCATCGGAAGGAGCTCGATACGGGCTGCTTTTCGTTTCCTCTGGAAGGCTCGGCGTTGATACCTTTTCAATTTTGTGTCCTTGCCAATGATGTCAAGATACTTTTCCACCGATAACTTTAACAATCCTTCCATGTTATAAGTTATGGTCTTGACTTTCTTACCGTTATGCAATTGGGTCTCACCTTGGGATAAAACACATCCTAAGTAAAGTCGCAGATCGGTTTCGGGTTCAATGCGCAGAACAGTGCGCAGCATATCCCAACCTTTGGCCAGATTTTCGGAGGGCCCAGCAAGCTTAAGGTCATCCACATAGATTACCAACAGCAATTTGAGCTCATCATGAAAATACATAGAAGGCCATTCCTCACCAATGGGCTTAAAACCAATTTCTTGAACTTTCTTGTCACAATGTTGTTCCCACATCGTGCCTGAATCAGGGTGTCCGTACAGGGCTTTGTCGAGTCTTACGACAGGGCGACGGAACTTCCAATACTGTATCTCCAGCGGCCATGCATCAGTGGGTAACTCCACCCAACACAAAGGTCCCTTCAACTTAGCCTGGATGTAAGCCTGAATCGCATCTGCCAACTTGACGGAGTGCCCAGGAAGACAACCGTAAAAATCTGCCCATCGTGAGGCTTCAAAGGAAGCAGGGGAATTTCCCAAGTCTTGGAAGAATGCAGCCTCCCAATGCTGATTCTTCACCTGATTTCCTAGCAGAACGCCTCTTCCCTTGAATTTTCGTCCAGGATTGTCTTCTGACAGCTGGTAATTCTTTTCCACGCATATGCCATGGACCCTGGCCATGTGTACTTCCTTTTTGTTCTTCTTGGCCTCTGCAACAACATCGTCGTATTCACGAACCATTGTAAAGTCAAATACCTCTGGATCACGAAGGCCTTTCCATTCCTTGAGCATTGCCTCTTTGGCCTTTGGGTTAGACTCAATCTCGGCTCTGCCCACAGGTCGTGAAACCATTGCATTGAAAAGTTTGCTTCCAAGACCTTCTGATGATATCTTGGTTCGGTGACTTTGATTTGATGAAGAAGTACACGGCATAGTTGGGAATGGAATGTATTCATCATCATCAGTGGCTATGTTCTTCACGTTCTTGACGTTAACACATTTGCCATTTTTGATCATTGTCGACTCTCCTGGCGTAGCCATGGAAAACCTCGAAATCTCACCTGACAATGTGCTCCAAACTTCACCACTCCACGATGCTTTTGGGCCACGTCCTCTCTCGACCTCCGACCATTC